>VXAD01002570.1:564730-599219 GCA_013399195.1 Dicrurus megarhynchus | reverse complement strand
GCGGGTTTTTGGTTTTTTGGTTTGGTTTTTTTTTTTTTTTTTTTTTTTTTTAAAGACAAGGTGACTATTCTGTATTCACTGTATGCAAGGACACTTTTCATTGCTTGAATCCCTCCCATTCTAGACAATATGTGCTAATGGTATCAAGGTCTCACCTACTCCAATGATCTGGGGTAACAGAAGGGAAGGCAAGGGCTCAAGGTGAAGGGAAAATAAACTGGATGATGGGAAGGCAGGCAGTGCTGGGATCTTAATCAAGAGTTTGGGAAATGGGAGAGGAAATAAAGCCTATGTACCACCCCGGCATGGGCTGTACTTTGGTTTTGACGATTCTTTGCCAAATCTCCTCTACGGCCTTAGGTAATCTCTAGCATTTCGCGGTTGGCTCCCGAGACCCTTTGAATGAAATTTTGCCCGTTTGAGTGGTAGGTGACATCCTGCTGGTGCTCTCCTGCGAGATAAGGAGGCAGGTGTCCCAGGAGCAGAGCCCGGGAGCGCTCTTCATCGTCTAAACTGGTCATGCTTGAACCTAAGGAGGATTGATTTATTTTATTGTTTTTAACATCACGGTGTGTTACCTTTCAGGCAGAAAATGGCGGGGTTTTTTTAATGGCTTAAGCGGCTCCGGCCCGGCAGTGGCTGCGCAGCCGCTTCCGCTGCCGAGTCCCGGCGGCCCCGCCTCCCCAGGGCGGCACCGGCCCGGCCCGGCCCCTCATGTCGGCGCAGGCGGGGAAGCGCCGCGGCACCGGCGCTGCCGCTTCCCACCCCCTTCCTGCCTCTTCCCCCGCCGGCCGCGCTGGGGNCGGTGCCCAGCGCCGCGGGAGCGCCCCGGGAGCCGCGGCGGCGAGTGGGGGCTGCAGCCGCCAGGCTCTGCTTGGGACCCGCGTCGGGCTGGTTTCGAGGGAGCCCTGGGCTCTGTCGGGGTTCCCCGCTGCAGATCCGAGGTGTTAGCCTGGCTCGCCTTAGCCTGGCTGGGCAGTAACTGGGTTTGAGCTCTCTCTCTCCACCGATTGTACAGGGAAGCATCGGTTGGGATTAGCCGCTGGAAGCCCTGGGTAGGTGGGATGAGTCCAGGCCTCCGTGGCATCCCAGCGTGCTGAACAGCGAGTAGTTAACACTGCTTCAGTCTGCGCTCACTTGGAGGTAAGAACACTGTGAAACCAGCACACTGCTACAGCTCCTGTGCCTTTGCTGCTCTTCGGAGCATCTTAGTCCTTCTTGGTAACATGTAGCTTCTTGGTTTGTCCCTGGGTTATGTCATGCAAGAAGCTGAGGCTTTAAAAAATTAAGAACATTACTTAAACAGTTAAATACAAGGCTGACATTAAAACCGATGGTGTTGGCTTTTAAAAGGAAACAGGCAAGGGTATAAATGCTGAGCCTCCGGTGAGAACTAGGACATAATGTTAGAATGACTTTTTTACATGCATTTCTTTGAAACAGATTCAATACTGGTTGACCTAAAATGAGAAATAACTTGGATGCAGGAATACATTAACCAAGTTTGTCCTACAGTTGCTTGACAATAGTGTCATTAAATCCTCCTTGTGGAAGGAGGTATTTTCCTCTACCTGATAGGTGCCCTGGCAGCATCTCAGTGCTGTAACTATGACTGCAGGAGAAAAAGGGGGAATTAAAAAATATATTGGAAGAGCCACTGTCAAATGAGTCTGTGTGAAACAGGTGGCGAAGGTCCTCTTGCCAGCTGATCACGCATCCTAGTTGTTTACAGAAGACTGTTTGGGAGGGCATAGAGATTGAGATGGCTGTCAGCAGCCACAGCAGTGGAAGCTGAGCATTTTTATCCAGGGGTGGATCACCTTCCCCATCTTAGTACCACAATCCTTTTATGTTGTGTAGTCCCAGGGTGCCAGTGCTGTCTGTGGGGGAGCAGAACAGCTCTGGTCTGTTATGAGATGGGGACTTCCAGTCTTGTGCCTTAGGCAGTGGTTGAAATGAAGGCCTTTATTTAAGCAGGGACTGAGGCCTGTGACTGTAAATGTGGTGTATTGCACTCTGGCTTGAGATCTGGGTCTAGTAGAATGGTCACTGCCTGTCTTCAGCCCTTGTGGTGTCAGGGGCACGGGAGCTGCACTGAAGTGGCTGGTGGTGTAGGCTGTGATGGAGCTGCCTCATCCTGACTGCCTTGGGAGCTAGCTGAAGTGTCAGGGTTAGTATCCACGCTGTGGAAGGGCTTTGTGGATGAGATTTGTGGCCTGCGTCCAGTGTAACTCTGTCCCTTGCTGTGCTATTTCAGCGCTTTCTAAAAACCAAAAGGACAAATTTTGGGTCAGAATGTTGCAGTCTCCACGTTGTGACAGACTGCAGGTGCCATGCCTCAGAAACGTTAAAATGTTTGCCAAAGTCACCTGAACAGTGAATAGGAGTTATGCTTTGGGCAGGTTTGAAAGCTGTTTTAGGATTGTGCTCTCCAATAAAAAAGTCCTTGGTATGTCTGGGCCCTTACTTTTCAATCTCTTAGGAGAGAGGGTTGTCAGCTATTTGTAGTTTCCAAGGCAGTTTGTAGAAAGCTGAAATAAGATATGTGACCCAGAACATCAGTTCCTATCACTACTACAAAAGTACACACCGGGTCTATTTTGGTCATCCTGCGTTGGGTGGCAGTCACCTGCCAGGTTCAGGAAGCACCAGTTCCCAGTGTGCATAAGTAAGAAACAAGTGCCCAGGGGCAGCTTGTTCCTAATCCTGGTGCTTAGTTATCACCAACTGAACAATGAAAACATCCTTGTTAAGGGCTGAAGGCCTCAATAGTACAAATTATGTTTTTTCTTACAATCCTATCAAACTGTCTAACTGCATGTCTTAGTTAAACGTTGCATTAATTCAGATCTTTGGGTGTTGGTTTCTTCAGTTAGCTGAAACAGTAACTTGTCTCCTGAAGATTTTCAATTAGCATCAAAATAATGCAGCATAAATGCCTATTTCTAGCCATTCAGGGATCTTCTATCTTGTTTTCAAAAAACCCCACTGATCCGGTAGATGCAAGTTGATCAGTTTGGAGCTATTAATATAAAATGAAGTTGCCCTTTTAGTAAATCTAACTGTGGCAAATATAGGAAGTAAGTCTTGCTTTTCCTCAGTGGGGAAATTAATGTCTGTTTGTATTTTGAAAGCATTTACTGAAGATTTGGAGGTTCTTGTCTTCTGGCTCATGTGTGTTTTCATTACCCAGGTGCTGTGGCGTTCCACAGGCTTCTTAATGTTCAAAGTGATTACTGTGTAACATCACTTTTTTTGTTTTTCAGTTCCTTTAATGAAGAACTGAGTGGGGCAGGGAGGGGGTGCCAGCTGTGAAATTGCATCCGACCTGACCAGCTCATTTCTTTTTGTAACTCTTCTAGTGTAAACAAATCGCATTGAATCATGGCAGCAGACTCTATGGAAATTGATGATGCTTTGTATAGGTAAGATTGTCTGATTATTAAGAGTTGCTCCTGACTTTTCAGGAACACTTACATACAGTAATGTCATAATTTCATTCATCCCTCAGCCTTTGCTTTACTTCTCGGTCTTCATCATCAATATCTCTGTTACCCTCCAGACTTCAGGGTGTTGGATTTTGAGGGTCTTTTGTAGATTTTAAAAAAAAAATTATTTCTTTTGGTTTAGCTTTGTTTTAATTTTGTTAGCTGGAAGTGACATCTTGAGATGTCTTGAGATCGCTTGGCATGGCAATAGTCCAGAGAGTCTCTACTGGGACTAAAAGTATCCCTGTGAAAGCGTGGTGGGATGAAAAGCTTCTTTTTAATTGTTAATTAATTAAATTTAATTTAAAATTTAATTTAAATTTAATTTAATTTAAAATTAAATGTTTGTATATAGAACAAATAAGGCTTCTTTTTAAATCAGTGCAATATTTATGGTGTTGTGTCACTTTACTTTTTGGCAGTAGCCTGATGAAAGTCGTTCTTTTCCTTGGTGAAAAAGGTGATGTTTAGAATGGTGTAAGTTTAATTGTATAGTTGGAAGTTAGGACTCTTCCAGATTTCAGTATCTGACTACAAAAGCTGTATCACCCTCTGGTTTGAAGATTTGTGATAACAAAGAAATTCTTTTGCATGCTTGTGTCTTCAATAGTTAATTGCAAAAACTTGTTTATCCTGAAGAAGTTTTGCACTGATTTAAAATTATAAGTTATTTATCTTCTCTAAAACTTGGCTATGACAAGGTCTGTACTAAATGCACTTCACTTTATAGATTGTGAGCGCAAATTTTATGTTTGACTGATAAACATTTGAACTTTAAAAAAATTTTTTTAATGACTGGGAATTCTTGACTTGCTTTAATATGCTCTTGACTTTGTATCTTGTTTTGATCTGAATTTCTCTTTGCTGTAGTCGCCAGAGGTATGTTCTTGGAGACACAGCAATGCAGAAGATGGCTCAGTCCCACGTGTTTCTGAGTGGTATAGGTGGCCTTGGTGTGGAGATTGGTAAGTTAGGTGACATTTATTTAAGGAGGCACAAGTGTGTATAAACATACTGTCCCAGAATACTTGCAGGCCTTAAATTTAAATACAATAAGCATATCCAAACTACCTGAGCGGATTTATGTGTGCATGATGCTTATGACTAACATTGTGGGTGCAGAAGAAATCCTGGACTTAAGTTCTCATTTTACTAGAACAACATTTCAAATTTTTCTTTAAAATGTGCTTCTATGGGCTAGGTTGCTTTACCCAAATCTTGTGTCCTGGGTGAAGGTTTAGGGTAGGTAATCCGAGTTAGTCCTTTAGGCATCAGTATCAATGAATGTAATACAGGAACAGCTATAGTCCATATTATTCCCATGTAGGAAATGGGAGGGTGTGTAGGAGAACAGAATTATTTGGTGAAAATGCATAACTGCCCTGATTCAAGAGACTCCTTAACATTTCCCCTTACTTTTTATGAGCAAGACTTGTTTTGGCTGGTTTATGCCTGGGGTATTACTCCTTCAGTTGGCTCTAGTGGTTCCCTGCACCAGATGCCAGAACAGAGTCATGGGGTTTAGCAGTTTATTGTCATTAGCATCTCTGTAATCACAATTGTGGGATGAACAGCTGACAAATGACAAATGTAGAGAGCCTTTTTAACCTTGCTTATGTTATTTTGCTTTCAGGGGTGCTGTAGAATGCTTGAGCCAAATGTAAAAGAGAAAAAACCCTTAAGCTGTGAAGTTCTTAACAATGAAATGCTGTTATTGTCCACCTGATTAACTATCCAGTTACAGATTTGCAATTAACCTGCAATAGTCCCTCTCTCTGTTTTTGCTTTGTTTTTGTTTTTTCAGCCAAAAACATCATTCTGGCTGGGGTAAAGGTATGTAAAACAGTTCTGTTGTTGGGTATTCTTGGGTGAGCATGAGAAAAGGCACAACACTACTAGCTAATTAATCTAAAGTTTCCGAATCTGTTTTTCGGTAGAAGGGTTGCAAAATGTTTGAGAACCCAGGGGTGAAAACTTGAAAAAATCTGGATGTTCTAGTGGTATGGTCAGAATCTCACATTAATGTCCATTGCACTCTGAAATAGCTCATAAAATATTTTAGCCAGCTGCTGATTAGATACTGAATCCTTTTGTACAAAGTGGCTTCTCCTAAATGGAGTGGTCCAAACTCAAAAGCCAAACTATTCAAAATATGTTATCCTATTTTGTCATCCATTAGAATCCTTTTGTGTAGACGTTAGAATGGTTGAGCGTTTTAATCCAACGACTGCTTTTGTGCTGTCAGGGTTAATTTTATTAAGAAGCCTTTTAAAACTCTTCTTTCCAACAGAAAAAAAATCAAATTAGTCCATTAATTTTCAGATCACAGTTGTCCCTTTATCACAGTCTGGCAAAAATCATCCTTGATTTTTAAATGCTGTCTGTTTTCACTGCAAACTGGAAGGAGAATGCTTAATGAAGTGCATGTTGTAGATGTGTTTTGGTCTCTCAAACAGTAAGAGTTTCCTTGGGGAAGAGGTTGGAAGAGCTTATATATGCTACAACTAAATCTGCTGCAGTGTTAGTCCTCCAGCATTTTGTGTGGGGCTTAATCCATGCTTTTGGGTGCTGTGACCATGTATATTTCTTCCAGCAAATGCTTTTTGACAAACTTTCTTAGGCTCTTACGGTTCACGACACCAAGCACTGCACAAAATGGGATTTGGGGATCAACTTCTTCATCCATGAAGATGATGTTACCAGTCAAAGGAACAGGTTAGTGAAGTCTTTGGAGTGAGTGAGGACTGAGCTTGACAGTTTTATCAGCATCAAAAATAGCAGTTTGTTGTCCAAGAGCTGGTAGTACATCTCAAATACCTGTTAAATGCTTTCTCTGGAGCTGCTGGCTTTGAGTACTCTGCCCAGGTAGATATTAGAGGAAGTCTAGACTGGGACTGAGGCTCTGAGTCACAAGTGTCACTGCTTGTAATGCAAATTTAATAGTTGGGGCCAGTGTGCATTTCTTCCTTTCTCAGCCACTTGTACAAGACTGGACAACAGCTGTGACAGCAGACCATCCGTGAGTCCTGTGGTATACTGGACACAGCAGTTTTCCTCAGACCTGCTAGGAATTGAAGTCTGGATAAATGAGTTGGTGATTGTTGCCAGGAGACATTGTGAGGGACTCTTGTAGGGCATGTGTAGTATGAAATTCTATATTGAAAATACAATTTTGTAGATACATAAAAAATTGAAAATTGCTGTTCTTTCAGGGCTGAGGCCACACTTCATCGTATTGCAGAACTCAATCCATATGTCCATGTAGCAGCATCAACTGTGCCACTAGATGAAACCACAGATCTGTCTTTCCTAAAGCACTACCAGGTATGTCACTCTTAAAGCAGTTGTATGTGTATTTTGTTCAGAGCAAACAGCTTGGATTTTTTTAATGTAAGTAAATACAATGAAGAACTTTAAAGTACATTTTGAGAAGATGCAAAGAAAATAGTAGGTCTTGTATTTGGACTGATGAAGTGTTGTGCTTGTTTTTTTCAAGACTGAAACAGTGGTCTTGTGTTCCCACCACTTTCTTACTACTCTTACTATGGAATTTACTATGACAATAAATAGCTAAGTGGAGTTGCTATACAAATTTTTTTCTTTGAAGGGAAAACTGTGACCTTTCTTTGCAGCTACATAGCACAGATGTTCTACGTATATTCTGTGTGCTGTATTCCAGGCAGCAGAGGCTCAGGCTATATAATTAGATCATTCATGTATGTTTGTATGTATGTAATGAAATGTTAGTGCACTGTAAGAGTGAGGGCGCTTGCAGTTGTTCAGTCAGCTGTCTCCTGCCCGTGTGCGTGGCTCAGTCTGAGTAGGGAACCTTTACTGTGTGGCTTACATGCAAGCACACCAAGTTTCTGCATGTCCTAGCTACAACAGGCCATGTGTAGCTGAATGGGATGCAGTGCATGTGCCTTGGAACCCAATACTGTCCTAGACATCAAAAGAATGCATGCAGAAATTCTGTGTCTGCAGTTTTATGAGCACAAATACTGGAAAGCCTATGCAGACTTCTTGGTGTGCACTGATGAGTGTCATTTGTGTTTGTTTGCTAGCTTTAATCCTAAAATTCAAAATCTACGTTTTCACTGAGATTATCCATGATTGTTTTGGTAAATATTCTAATTGGGTTTTGAGTTTCACAGCTGCAGTTAAAAAAAACAAACCCAAAACCTGAGAATTTGCTGTTCCTGCTCTTATTCGTTTTGTTTCCAGAACTTGTGGAGTAGTAACTGTAAGGTTTTTCTCTTGCTGTTTGTCTGTCCAGGACGGCTGGGACGGTGACTGAGACGAGAGATCTCTGAAGTCAGGTCTTAGAGCATGAGGTTTATTGTGAAAGAGCAGGGGTGCAGGGGACCTGCTGGGAACTGCCAGACACAGCTCAGAGCAGGTCGGAGAGCAGAGAAGAAGGATACAGAGTACAGAATAGAACAGAATACAGAATGCAGAACAGAATACAGAACAGAATACGAATACAGAACAGAATACCTTTTTTCCCGTTTACATCTCAATAAATCATCTTCTGTGCTGAATATTCTAACTTACATTAACCAATCTAGAACAAGCTACAAATCCTATAGCATTTACATATAGCCTATAAGAATCATTGCATTACCATATGGCATTATATTTTAAACTCTAAAAACTGATTTTTGGACCCTCTGCCAAGTTGGCAGGGTCTGCTCTGACCTTTGGACCTTTCTGTGAGCAGAGGGTATTGTTTCATCAAAGGGGATTACCTTCAGTCGGCTATACCATTGTTTTCCAGTTGTTCAGTAACTGTGGCTTGGTATCTCAAAGCTTGTTTTCATTTCAATCTTGCCTAGAGTTTCCATACTTTCAGCATCTTTTGCCAGGTACTCATATTTATATGGCTTTCTTATTTCATTGAGCCCAACAGGTAATCAATCTGCTTTCATGGGAAAAGAGAAAGCAGTCTTGAGGAAGTTAAGTGTGGAGGATAGGAGTCAGGACACCTAAGTAACTGACTCTTAGTGCTAGTTTTTCCATAGCCTGAAGATATTGATTGCTTTCAGTGTCTTAGAAGTATTTCTGTTCTTGTTCACAGTGTGTCATATTGACTGAAGTAAGTCTGTTGCTGCAGAAGAAGATTAATGACTTCTGTCATGCTCAGCAGCCACCTGTTAAGGTAACAGAAAAAATGAAACACATGAATAATCTGTACAGTGAGCATTCTGGACCTTCAGGGTGTTCTTTCCAAAAATGGAGAAAGTTGGTTATGAGGTATATAATTCTATGCAGGTGGCATGTTGATGGAGTAGCAGGAGTTTTGGGAATACAGTGTTGCTAGTGGTATTATGTGGATATCAGCACTGGTAACCACAGCTTGGTCCTTAATTAAAAACCAATCATGTTAAAGAAAGCGTTTTCACTTTTAACTGAAAATGGGTCTGAAAGAATGTGCTGAGACCGAAAGCCGTGCTGAGGCTGAATGCAAGAGTGAATCAGAGAAGTAGAAATGGCAGTATTTCACTGTGTAGTGGTGTTACTCCTCTGTTGTGTACGGGCTCAGAAATGCTCATACAGATTCAAGATCGTCCATCAATGCTGTGCTGTGTAGTCAGTGGCCTGAGTGGTTTCCACGCCAGGTTTCCACTGTAGAATTAAACCTGCTGGCCTTCAATGAGGTCCAGTGTGAGGCATTATTTCTTTGGCTTGTGGTCTTCTAGGGTTACTCATGATTTTTACTTTCTCTTGTAGTTCATCAGTGCAGATGTGTATGGAGTATGTTCACGTTTGTTTTGTGACTTTGGAGATGAATTTGAAGTGCTGGATACAACAGGAGAGGAGCCAAAGGAGATCTTCATTTCAAATATAACACAAGTAAGGGATAAATGTCATTGCGTTGCTTTAGCTGTTTTTAAAATGACTCATTATTGGCTGTCTGAAAAGGAGAGTGCCAGAGTGCTTCACTTAGCAGCCTGCTAAGCAATTTAAAATTGGTAGATAGGAGAAGCGAAGTTACCTTGGTTACTTTGTTCTTACCGATGCCTCCTGGTTGTTACTTACTATGTAACACACAAGACTGATTTTTTTTTTTTTTAAATTGGAGAGAGAGAAAGAAATGAGATGTAGAAAGAAGTGGACATAACTTTAGTGTGGGAGTAGGGTAAGTCTTCTAAGGAAGTGTGAAAATAGGTGTGAAAAGAGCCCTTTTTATGAGAAACAGCAGCACTTAGAGGCAGACTACTGGAACAAACAAGGGGATCAAGACCTTGTTTTGAAAAGAAATTTAAAGGTTTATTTTAACCTACTGAAGCAGAGGCAATGAGAGGAGGATATTACTGCTAGTACTTCCTGTGCGGAGTGTTAGGATGTCCATTTAATCTTGTACTACTGTTTTATAAAGGGAAATTACTTTAGGTCCTTTTTTCAGTTCTGGAAGTACAGACAGTAAGCTCACTCATCCAGCAGCAAGTCTTTTGTCCTATCTCCAGTCTAGATGTAATAATAACCAATCTAGGAGGGGCTGTACAGCAAGTTGGGTTTGGTCTGGATTAGAGCTTATGATACGATGATTTGGATAGCCTGTTCTTTGGTGCCTTTGAAAGGGAATGGATGACTGGATTGTTCTCATTGATTACGTGAGGAGTACATAGCTGAGTTTCATGGCTTGTGCTGATTGCCAAGTCAAGGAACGAATATATATTTGTATATATGTCCTGTGTTTCATAATCTGATACTTGAGTTTAGTTGTATCTTGTTTCCACTCTGAAGCATAAAACTGACGAGAATTAAAACTCAATGCCATCAAGTGGCTGTTCTTGTCCTGTAGACAGGGTCAAGGTGGCACTGTGGCCCTAAATCAGAGCAGAATTTTCTCCAGTCAACTCCTTTGCTGTTGTTCATTGTCACAGTGAATGTGGTCCACTGTAATTAAGTTCTATGCTACTTAACTGAAATCTTTCTAATACTGGGGACTTGGGAAGGGATGGCAGGAGACTTTACAGGCCAGGCTTGCTGCACCATGTTACAGCCTGAGGTGCAGCACAGGGTCTTGATGAGCTGTGTTCACACTGCAGAGGTCTTTGTGTGCATGGCAGGTTGGCATAAAATCCCATAACAGGATGAGATGTTGTCTGAGATTCCTGCAAGTGTAAGCTTGTCTGTGACCTGCTGAAACTGTGTCTTTCCTATATGCTGATGTCCAGCTTTGTAAGCCTTCCTAACTTTCAATTATGAGTTTGGATGCAATTTTAAGGATATCAGACAGAAAGGAAGCATGGAGTAATAAGGACCATTCACAAGACTTTATTTCTTAATGCCTCTGAAAATTTCTTTGCACATAGGGACTATTTTTAGTTTGGGAAAATGAAATAAATCTGTTACTATTTCAGAACATAACAATGGATTTGACTGCTGAGAGCTAACAAATGCAGTTTGCTAACATACTGAGAACTGGAAACAGTGAAAATGAGAAAGTTTTGTGTTGTAGAAACACTGTTAAATTGAAAATAGTAGGACTGAAAAAGTTGTTACAGCTAACTCTTTTACTGTGACAGAAATGAGATGTTAAAAGTATTAGAGACTGCAGTTTCAGTAGACAAAAAGCTATGTGCCTACACTAAAATGTAACCCCTTTGCACAAGACACTTTCCTCCTTGCTGACTGCCATTTTTTATTTCAGTCAAATCCTGGTATTGTCACTTGCCTTGAAAATCATCCACACAGGCTTGAAACAGGACAGTTCTTAACCTTTCGGGAAGTTAATGGAATGTCGTGCTTGAATGGATCCACACACCAAATAACAGGTAAATTGTTGCTGACTCGTGTGCAAGGTACTTCTTTTCTGGCCTGATTTAGCCAGTGCAGTGTTAGTTACTGTAGCCAGAGGAGTGCTGGGTTATGCAGACCTCCGGTGAGCTTGCACAAAAAATTGCTTTTTGGTGCAAAGGTCTTGCTAGTGTTGTCTTGATGCCATTTCCATTTAGTAAAGTCTTGCTGAACTCCTCTTGCTGCTTAAGGAGCCAATGGAATTGCTCAGCTCAACACGTGGAATCTAGTTGGCAGCCTCTGAGCTGACCATCTTTCATCTGCTGATGAAACTGGTTTGGTTTTTGGAGGGTCCCATAATGCCTGTGCTTTCTCATGGTTTTGGATGCCACTTGGTGTGTCACTGTTTGCCTTGTAGCTTTTTGGGGTGACAGTTCAAGTGTACAGGGATGCATTGACAACGTTCTGTTTCTAAGCATGCTTTTGAAATTATTTTCATTATTTATGTCTACCTTGCTTTGTTCTGCTTCATGCATGACTCAAGGCAGTCTACTTGGTTCCTTTTGGATGCTGGGGATTTTCCCAGTTCCCAGATCTGAATGCCTGTTTGAAGCAGAAGAGAGAGCAAGTGGGTGGTGGTTGTTTGTTTTATATTTTGTGGTCTGAGACAAAAAACAGTAGCCTTGAAACATGTCCTTGAATCTGTTTCCTCTGGGCCCTTTGCATTTTGCTGGAACTGATGCTGCAGTCAGTTCCTTCCTCTTATTCACAGCTTAGCTTTTGTTTTAGTTTTCCATGACTTAACAATTTTTCTGACTTTTTGCCTTACCTGGGTGATGTTTCCCATGTATGAGAGGGAAGATGTGACAAAATGCTCCAGCTGTCCTTTTTGATTGCCTGTAGTTCTCATCACAGGGCTAAAATCCTACTCTGAGCATTTAATACTGGACACTGCTGTGCACAGTCTAAATAAAATTAAGCATGATTTCATTTTTATTACAGAGCTGTGGTCATCAGAATTCTTGTTAAATCAGCTGCCACTTAAAAAAGCTCATTTCATAACAGATCATGTGAAACTAATACTTTGTCCCTCTGCCAGTTTCTGGGTTAATCCTGTTAGGAGGATCAGCTGTGCTTATGCTTTCAAAACAAGGTTGCCCACTGCAAAACTGCGGCTCAAAAAGCACTGGCAAACCCCCACTTTGTTGTGTACAGAATTGTAGCATCCAATGACACTTTGAATTAATCTGTCGCTGTTGATTCTCTTCTCTTTTCAGTGGTGTCACCTTATTCCTTCAGCATTGGTGATACATCAGAGATGGAGCCTTACTTGCACGGAGGCATAGCTGTGCAAGTGAAGACGCCCAAGCTGTGTTACTTTGTAAGTGTGTGCTTGACAGAGCTGGGTTCTCCGACGTTAGTGCTCTGAGCACTGGAAGCAGAGTTCAGTGCATACATGTTTCCTAGAGTTACAGAGTGAACTGTGTTGGAAGGGACCCACAATGGATTCCAGCTCCTGGCTCTGCCCAGGACAGCCCCAGAAATCACACCTGTTGAAAGATGAGTCTTGCCACTAGGAAGTGAAACATCTCTGACCATTTTTGATAGACAGAACTTGCAGTAGATAATTATTTTTAGCATCTATTGCAGTATGAATAATGAAGAGAGCAATGGCAATGCTAGTCAGAAAGGATATTTGTTTCTTAATCTCTACAGGAAGAGTTTTGTTTTGTCAGGTAGCCATGGCTGTTGTGTTCTTAAGTAGTGTGTTGTTGTCATGAATTCTATTTTTCCAGGAACGGCTGGAGAAGCAGATAACAAATCCATTATGCCTTGTTGCAGATTTTAGCAAGCCTGAGGTAATTAGCCTGTGGGGATTTGGGCATAAGTGTTCTAATATTAAAAATACATGGATTGTAATCTGTAGCTTTATGTTTAGAATAACATAATTTCTACTTTTTGCCCTTAATGCTGGGCTTTGTTATTGATGTTTGGCAAAATGCAATGCATCATAATGTCTAGTTAAAAGAAGATTACCTCATTTTCCAATTTCAACACTAAAGTCTTCTGGGGACTCTTCAGTTGGATTTACCTGAAGTGAATGCTGAATGTGTGTAAAGGGCATTGCATTTTTTAAAAACATTAATATAAGGTATTTCAAATTCACTTTTTAATATTATTTTAAAACTTTTTTTGAGCATTGTACTTAAGAGAGAAATGAAAAGGTAACAGAAGAGTTCAAATAGTTGTTTTTGTTTACTTCATTTCTCTCTAGTTTGTAACTCATCAACTGCAATTGTTGTCGTAACAGGCACCTTTGCAGATCCATGTTGCCATGCTTGCCTTGAACCACTTCCAGGAGAACTTTGGTCGCAGACCGAACATTGGGTAAAGCAGCAGTTTTGTGTTTGCCAAGCCTTGAATCAGACAGATCTCTCCTTTTCCTGTAGTTACTGGCTGGCTGTGCAGCACGGTACCTTCCCTGTCTGGTACCTGATAGACCACTTAGCAATGGAAAGTTGTAAAATGTTACCTGATGTATGTCTGGCTGTGTAACCAGGCTTTCCCAATAGAGCAATGACACTTTCTGGGCCCAGCTGGACAGAAAATACTTCTGGAGGAAGGCCTTCTCTGTTCTAGTTTTTTCACATTGTGGGATTGGTATGGAAAGGTTGTTTCAGTGATCCTGAATTATCTTGTAGTTCATGGATTTAAAAAAATATTATCGGAATGATTTGGTTTTAATTTTCAGTGTTTTTCATTCAGCTGTAGTTCTTGATGTGCATAATTGCATGAGTTAGATGAGACAAAATTACTTAAAAAGTATAAATCTTAAGACTTGACTTGCACATGGGCTTTTCCACTGAGACTCCTGTTCTTGAGCTAACCCTAACATTTAGAAGTACATCTTGAATGTTCACTGTTAAGGATAATGTGAGTTTCCAAACTCCCTACTGTATCCACTGCTTTTTTTCTTCCATTGACTGTGTCCTTCCATTGACTAGACCATTGTTTCTAGAAGAACTCTGGAATGTTTAAGTCATCATTATTGTTTCTACCTTGGTGTCTAGATGCCTTCAGGATGCTGAGGAAATGCTGAAAATAGCCATGTCTATAAGTGAAACACTGGAAAACAAAGTGAGTAAGGAATCATTGTCATTGTGAGTCACTTTTTTATGTGCTCATTTACTTACCTAAAGGTCATGCTTTAGTTGCTGGTCCTTGTTCTGGGCTTTGAATCCATCTTTAGATGGATTAGCTGGCTTTCTGAAGACCATGTTCTGTTTCTGAGGAAACAGAATGGGGTTTCAGCACGGGTTCAACTGAATGTTGACCTGACATGAAGGCCGAATCCTGTGGCTATGTGAATCCAGTTTTTAGACAAATGCATGTAACACATACAGGGTATATAGTGGATCTGTCTTGGATGAAAACTTTTTTGCTAGTCAGAGTGAAATAATTTGTCTGTCTTTTACTGAAGGAACTGTCAAGCACTGGCTTGTTCACTGAGGGGATAAACCTGTTACTGGGTCTTACTTTTCAGCCTCAGGTGAATGGAGATGTGGTGAAATGGCTGTCTAGGACTGCTCAGGGATTTCTACCTCCTCTGGCTGCAGCAGTGGGTGGTGTTGCTAGCCAGGAAGTCCTGAAAGCGGTAACAGGAAAATTTTCTCCATTGCAGCAGTGGGTAAGTGGTTTTTGGATGGTTATTTTGACATCTTATGAATGGATAGTTGTGTGTAAATGCTGTATGATCAGAGTAAACAGAACAACTTCTATAACATGGAACTAAAAAGATTAGAGACCATATTTAGAAAAAATATTGGTTTTATGTGTACAATAAAAGTACAGCCAGTTTTAGTTAAAATTTTTGCATTTGGGGTTCACACAGCACATTGTTTTTTCACACAAGCAAAGAGAGCATTGGCTTGTCACCGTGTGGCTGCAAAGGTGTGATACAGTGCAGATGCCAGCTTAAGCTACTGTATATAAGACCAGTGCTTTCAGATTCCCTGGATGAATGTCAGAGTAAAGTTAGATTAAAAAATTTCACTGTCTTCGCGGTTACCTCTGGAGGAGTAACATGCCTGGCAGAAGTCAAAAGCTTGTAGCTCACCTGTTTGAGTGAATGTTTTTTCCCCTTTGTGTCCAAGTGCTTTTTCCTGTCCACTAAAATCATGAAGTGAACTCTAGGGTACCAGGTGCTGTATATCCACTGACAGTAAAAACTTAGTGCTTCTAAATTTCTAGACTCTGTTGTTCATACAAAATAGTTAGGTTTTTAAATTAAAATATCGTTAATGTTTTTCACAGGTTTTCATTGGACTTTTTCTTTTTTTTTTTTTTTTTACAGCTATATATAGATGTGTTAGACATTGTAACACCTCTAGAGAAGGTGGGCTCTGAGGAATTTCTCCCACGGTAAATATAACTAAGAGTCTGCTGGCTTATGTACTGTTCACATCTGAGTCTCAAGCAGGCACAGATGTCTTTTAAAATTAATTCAGTGCTGTTTGCTGGAGGAACGGGTTTGGGGTTAAGAACGCGTGTCCTATTTCAGCATGGGATGAACAGGAATGACAGACTGTCTGACTTAGTTCATGTCGAAGTGCAGTTTGGCATCAATGGTACTACTGTGATAAATGGCAACTTGAAGTCTCCTGGTTTTTGTGTCCTGTGCCTGCATAGGGGAGATAGATACGATGCCTTGAGGGCTTGTATTGGAGACTCTCTGTGCCAGAAGCTCCATGATTTGAATGTTTTCTTGGTGAGTATGACTGACACTGTTACACTGTTTGCAAATGCTTTGTTGGTACAGCTAATGTCCACTGTCCTCAAAATGAATGAGGGCAGCTCTGATGTGTGCCACTGCAGAATAAATGGTCCAGAATTGCAGTGGGACTTGTCTTTGTGGTTTCCACTTATATTTCTGATTGTACAAACGTAGTGTTCTTTAGGTTGGCTGTGGAGCAATAGGCTGTGAAATGCTAAAAAACTTTGCGCTTCTTGGTGTTGGTACTGGGCAAGACAAAGGATTGGTAAGTCACCTGTTAACCTCACTTCTCAATAAAAGTAATGTGACAGGAAATAATAAAATAATTAGACTACTAAAAAATGTTAAGAGTCTAAGTCTTATTTCAAGTTGATCTCTGCGCAGAGGGTACAGTGGCCTTGGAATGGAAGTGTGTGCAATTTGAAGAATACGCTTGTAGCAGTCTTGCTGTATTTTGATTTTAAAACAAAATTTAGTCAGTCAGTATAAGCAGAGCTTTGGCCACAGTGGATGCCAATAGCAGTGTTTTGTTTTGACAAGTGTCTATAGAGGTTTCATCAAGATCAGTGTTACACTTAAATTGTAACTTCAGCTGTTGCTTTTGCCCCTTCTGACTTAGGTTACAATTACAGATCCAGACTTGATCGAGAAATCTAACCTGAACAGGCAGTTTCTTTTTCGACCTCGTCACATACAGGTAGGCTTGCTTACTCAGTAAAGTTTCTGGACTATTGTGTTCCCTTTCCTGTGTCTCCACAGAGAGCTGAACTTGTGAGTGTCTACTTCTGTCCAGAAAGGTCTTAAAGGCTGTAATGAAACCTAGGGGGGTTTTAAAACAATACTTAGAACTGCAATGGCATCCAAGTTACCACTAGTATCAGTTGAGTAAAATTTGCTTGTCTAATCTTAATTTGTACTGGTGTTTTTGACTAATGAAATCTCTTGAATTTGACAGTTGGATGAGTACTGTATTGCATAAGAGCCTGCTGTAGGTTAACATGTCAGAAATGCTCTACTATGCCATTGAAATTTGGGGAAAATAAAACAACAAAAAACGGACAGTGCTGGCAGAAGTGTTCTCAATAGAGCTCAGTAGTTCTACTGCTGATGGCACTTGATCAAAGTTGCTGTCTTCTGACTTAATTCAGTTTTCACTAAGCTGGTAAATAGTTTTGAAAAAGCCCAACATGTACATTCAGTAAATGCATGACACAGAAACTGTTAATTCCTTAGAAGCAGAGAAAACATCCCTGTACTTGCAAACACAGCATAAAATAAAAAAGATGGCTTATATCTTGACAGCAATGTGGAAAAAGGTTTCCCCTGCCCAAAACTCAACAGTTGAATTTTCTGCCTTCTGTTTATGTGTAGCAAATCTGGGAACAGATTGCACTTTGGATGGATAGGTAAATGGAAGGTGAACCCTGCAAGCTTTTAGAAGCCACAGGCTTGAGTGCTGATCCTTAGATAGTTGTAGAATGGCTAGAAGTGTTGGGTAGGTTAAGAACTCTATTTCAGTTTAGCTTCTGCAATTGACTTTGTATGGAATACCTTGCAGTAATGTGATTATTCACAGGTGCTTGATGTCTGTGCTGCATAGACACAGTCAGAGTTGCTAATGGGTTTATCCTCAGACAGTCATGAACTGCTCCCTTCTTCTGAAGAAATTCTTACGAGAGGCAGCACATGGCATCAGTTTCAGTTACTTGATAAACCATTTAAGCACTTCCACCACATGGTCTCTGAAACACTAACTAAAACTAAAAATAAAACTAGATTAATGAGATATTTATCAGTGAGGGAGGTATATGATTAAAAAATGTTGTTTATTGTATGTTTTACATACTAACATTTCTGTCAGTGAATTTTGTCTGATCAGTAAATGTAGTTGATATTTCTGTGTCCCATATGTTATCTGCATATTGTTGATCTCCGTATTTCTACTTTCAGAAACCTAAGAGTTACACTGCAGCAGAAGCAACTCTGAACATCAATCCTTACATAAAGATTGACTCAGATATAAATAAAGTTTGTCCAGCCACTGAGAACACTTACAGCGATGAATTCTACACCAAGCAAGATGTGATTGTGACTGCTTTGGACAATGTTGAAGCCAGGAGATACATTGATAGGTAGGGGGTGGAAGGGAAGCAAGGGCTGTTAACTTCTGATGAGGGTGAGAATACTCTGGCAGCCTTAAGGTTGAATTATTTAAGTATAAAAATATGTATTTAAATTTAAAAGTAGAGATATTTACATTTAAAAATAATTTCTAATGCTCGTAATCCACACAGGCTGAGGCTTATGGTATCCTGATCTAGCTTGAATAGTTCTTATTTAATCTCTTCTTTTCCTGACTTTGGTGTAAGCTTTCCACTCTTCTGAAAGTGCCTAGAGACAATTCTGGTTGCACTCCAGTAATGTCTGCAAGGCAAGAATGTAGAGATTGCTCTGTATTCTGATAGTCTGTGTCTTTCCATGTCAGTCGTTGTGTAGCAAACCTGCGTCCTCTTATAGACTCTGGAACTATGGGAACAAAAGGACACACAGAAGTTATTGTGCCCCATCTGACAGAGTCCTACAATAGTCACGTAAGTATTTCAGGACCATTGCTCACCTTCTGTAGCTTGTCACATAATGCCCTCTAATTCTTTGATCATTTTATGTGTCTTTCTTAAATAAGTGGCCTATTTGAGCCGCTGAAGAACAGTATTGTTAGGAAATAATGACTTCCTTGGTTTCTGAAGAAAAGCTCACAGGAGACAAAATTTGAGCAGTGCTTTACAAGCATACATAACAGTTCTGTTTGAATGGGAAAGGGGAAAATGAACTTTCAGGCTCTATCCCCGATGCTATCTGCAGTATTCCTCTGTTTAAGTTCTTGTGGAGAAATTCACTGGTTGAGAACACCATGAAATGGTGCCATGTGGACACGGAGACAGTATTTTGAGCATCCTAATTGCCTTGCTAAGATCCATAAAGAAGTCTTTTTGGCCTTCAGTGACAGGGCGTGTTTCATGTTGAAAGTGTACATGAATGCCAGCTACACATCTTGGAAAAGCTGGCTGGCAATTTCATCTGTTGTTTATGTTTCACAGTTCAGTTTTGCTTTCCAGTGTTGAGTGTAGACTATTCCTCATAAAGAGGAAGTGATAATGTTAGTGTTCGTAAAACAGATTTCTAAGCGTAAGAAGTCACTTCGTATTTTATAACAGCAGAGTTTTTAACTTATGTAGTGTACAAGTTCTTGGTGCTATTATTAGCAATTAACCTGGATAAGCCTGCATTGACATGCAACCTTCCTTATTTACAGCGGGATCCACCAGAAGAAGAAATACCTTTTTGCACCTTGAAGTCTTTCCCAGCTGCCATTGAGCATACGATACAGTGGGCAAGAGATAAGGTAATGGATTAACCTTTCTGGCATTCAGCATAACTCCATGTGTATTGGGAAATGTGGGGATCTGATATACTTCTTGCAAAATGCCATATTTGTTCTTTTTATTTTACAGTTTGAAAGTTCATTTTCTCACAAGCCTTCATTGTTTAACAAGTTCTGGCAAACCTATCCATCAGCAGAAGAAGTTTTACAGGTAAGGGAATGTTGCCAGGGTAGAATAGAGTGTTTAAACTACTGCTTTATGGATTTTGTTTCTATTTAAGGCCAGTGAGATTTGGGTTAGTTTCTGACTTTTTTCAGAAAACCTGAAGACTGACTTGGCCAAGTCATTAGTTGATCATGTGAACAGTATTTCTGGTGTGTCTCATAATTAAAAGCTTCTCCAGCTCATGGGCTCTGTACATGGTGTAGATATACCAGAAAGAGTGAGACACTACTGGTGTGTGATTAGTATGTGTCACGCTGATGTGTAACTAGCTGGGAAAAATGAAAGTGAGACTGAGTTTGAAGTGAACTTAACTATGTAATAAATTAGATTGAAATTGTTTACTATCTTTTCTTGTGAGTCCATAATGGCCTGTGGTCCAAAGGGCTGGTGGAAGTAAGTGGGGGAAAAACTCCAGTGGAGAGGCCCACATAGAGGATAATATTTCATGAAGTGAACCTGTGTTTCCTCTTGCCTATGGATTGCTAAAAACATATTTACTGTTTGACTGGATTAGAAGGAATCTTGTCTGTTTTAACATTTTCATGCTTCTTTATCTAGAGAATAAAATCAGGAGAGAGCTTGGAAGGCTGTTTTCATGTTATTAAAACTCTCAGTAGAAGACCCCGAAGTTGGACTCAATGTGTAGAACTAGCAAGAGTAAAATTTGAAAAGTATTTTAGCCATAAGGTAGGTAAGACCTGTAAATGAGGTGGCACTAGACTAATGAGGATTTTAGAAAACTTGGTGGCCCTAATAACAAGGTCTCCAAGTCACTCACTTCCATCTCTTCAAAAATAACAACCTATATTTGAAACTTAAAAATGCTGCATTCCCTTCTACTGTAGCACTTCTAGGTCTGGTTTATTAACTTACTCTTAGTACTCTGTTCAGCAGTCTCCATGCAGTTTTCTTGGCAATTTTCTGGAGTTTTTCAAAGCAGCAGGATTATCAGAAGTCCTTTATTAGGCAGTGGGTTTTTGTTTGCCACACTAAACTCCCATTACTGAACTCACCTTCATAATCCTGATTTTCTCAAAGATTTTCTGAAATAAGAGCCAGTCGTTCTGACAGTCTGGTCCACAGTGTTGCTTAAAGTATGTGTGTAACTTTGTAGGAAAGATGGGATTGGGATGTTGTGGACTAATAAACATATCTGTGCATACAGAATCCCTGGTGGTAGTTGTCACATTGAGAAAATACTGCATTCCTAGTTGTGAAACCATATGCTGGGGGAGAGTGCTTTGCTTCTTGGATTAAATGCCTTGCTTGAGCTTTGTACAGGTGAAGTGACATTGTCATCCTTGTTCTGTGACTGAAATGGGCAAGCACTCTGTCTTGTAGTACTTGTCTTTAAGCTGTCCATCTCGACAAAGTTGTCTCATGATTTTCTTAACTCTTTAAATTACTTCAGCTAAGAAAGCTTGATTCAGTGTGGTCATGTCAATCTATATGACAAAGTACTAAAGCCTCTCTGGCTTTCCCTCTAGGCTCTTCAGCTCCTTCATTCATTTCCCCTTGATACACGATTAAAAGATGGAAGTAAGTACAACTGCCCCTTTATGCCTGTTGTAAATTCATGGCATATGTCATGTGTTGCTGTTCCTCATTCCTTAGGATTTCATCTTAAGTCTGTCTTCCTTCCAGGTTTGTTTTGGCAATCACCAAAGAGGCCTCCTTTCCCAGTGAAGTTTGAATTTAATGATCCTTTGTAAGTATGGTCCTGTCCCAGATGCATTGTATAGCATCCTATAAAACTCATAGCAGAAAGTGCAAGACAGTGGCTTTATAGCCCTGGAAGTTGGACCGGAATCAATAGGTGTTAGTGCACAGCCTTATGCTGTGGCAGATTTGGTGAGCTGTCAAATACTTTCACTGCAGATAATTTAACTTTCACTGACACGGGATTGGAGGGTGCTGTTCTGACAACATCTAATGTGAAATGGCTTAGAACAACCCCTTTCATGTCTTTCCATGGCTACAGAATTACTGAGTTGTTGCTGTCATACCTCCCTGCCCCCATTGTCCACATCATGAAAGGCAGGATGTGCCAAATTAAGTTGACTATCTAAAATGACCTAGTGGAGGGACTCCTTTTCTTGTCCCATCACAATTTGGGTCTGATCTAGATGGCCTGGGTATAATATAGATAATTTTAAGAATTGATGTGGTTGATGGATTAAAAAGCTTTTATCTGCTGTATATCTACAATTGCTTTGAGAAACTCGATCACCATTTTTAGTTTGAGTGAAAACTGAGGTCATGGCAAATATCAAAGTAATTCTAAGATTAAGCTTTTTATCATATTGATATTATTTGGGCGTTTGTAGTTGTTTGCTTGACTGCAAAGGTTAAGGAAATACTGTTTTCATTAAATAACTTTTCACTCATCAAAATTTGCTTGATTTTGGGGACAGCTTCTGAGTCACTCAAAACGTACTATCTATTTTGTACTGTGTGTACTGAAGGATGGCAATTCTGTTTTGCAGTATGTGTGTTCAAGATCTTGAACGTGATTGCAAACCTTTGGGCAACTGAAGTAGCAAAAACAACCAACCAAAAATAATTCTCTTTTCTTTAGGCACTACGGTTTCATTGTGAGCGCAGCAAAACTCTTCGCAACAGTGTACTGTGTTCCTTTCACAGAAAAGGTAATCCGGACTGTAATAGCATTCCCAGCACTTAACGTGGTGTTCAGTTTTGGCCTGATGTCTAGCTGCCAGTTCTTTTCAAGAACTGATTAAAGTGATTCTTAAAGTAATCTATCCTTCAGCACTGGCTGTTCAGCAGCTGCTTACACTTACTTTTCTTTACTTAAATTCCTAACCTGGAGAAGAAATGAGAAGTGTATTGGATATTTTCTGTAAGCACCGAACTTGGGAATTATTATTTTGATGCACCTATTTCCTGTGGAATATAACTACTGAACTGAAAGAAAATCTCCTTAAGGCATTTTTTAAATTTAACTGTCTTCGCTATGCTATGGGGGTTTTATTTTTTACTGCTTAGAGCCTCTGCGCTGCTTATCCTTTGTTTTTTCCTTGTTTCCTGTAAGTCAGGTTTGCACTTCTGTTCAGTTTTCAAGTGCTAGGCACTTCACACTGCTCTGGTTTGCTGTAGTAACTGAATTGTCACTTGGTGTTTTAATGATGATGTTTGGCTGAAACATCACTGAATATCTGTGAGACTTTTTTGGGTCTAGTCTTCTTTGAAATACTATTGGATTTTACAATCTTTTTGTGGGGGACTTTTTGAGTTGATGCGAATTTAAATTGTTTTTCTTCAAAACCATAACAGGACTTGTCAGAGGAAACTATTTTGGGGATTATTTCATCTGTGAAGGTACCAGAGTTTAGACCTTCAAACAAAGTAAGTGTGATATTTAATTTAAAGAAAAAAAAATATTCCACAAGCAGTGTCCCACATCTCCAACTACTTCTTGCATCAATGCTAATGAGAAATAAACACAAATTAACATGTGTTTTGGGGAAGTAAGAGTGTGGCATACAGGACTGTTTTAACTTTCTATAACTATGGTATCTATTTACTATATGCTAAATTGAAAATGGTGTGGAGGGTTACCTTTTCCAAATTACTTGTTTTAGCATTGTTTTCCATGCATGAATGTGATTGTAATTCTGCAAAGTTTTTTTTACATTTACATGAGTCTATACTATTTTAATAAAAGTAGTAAAATTTTACTCATAAGCAACTTTAAAGCAATCCAAGACTGGTGTCAATTTTATTTCTTTGTAGTTAATATTAAAGAAGTGTCATTACTTTTGTGTTTATTTTTGAAGTGTTTGAACTTCAGAACAGCTTAAGCATTACTGTGGAGTGGCTAGCATTTTTCATAATTTAAAATTAGGAAATACTCCTAATTTTTTCATATTTTCTTGCCCAGTGTTAATAGTTGTCCCATGAATGCTTGCTTTGTGAAGACAAACTGGTATTTTGACTTGAAATCACAGTTTGGTTGGGGTGGTTTTGTTTGTTTGTTTGTTTGAAGTATTTTTCTATGTTTCTTAGGGAATTTTATGTGCTTCAATTTGTGCCCTTGTGCTGTCACTGGGCACCAGTGAAAAGAGTTGGGCTGTGCTCTCTGTACTTCCCCCCCATCAGATATTTATACACATTGATAAGATCGCACTGACCCTCCACTCTGAACCATCACAGCTCTCTCAGCTTCTCCTCGTATGAGATACACTCCAGTTCTTTAATGCTCTTGGAAGCTCTTGGCTGGACATGATCCAGTAAATCCATGTCTCTCTTGAACTGGGGAGGAAAGTCTGCAGGGAAGACAGGAAATTTAGTGCACTTGACACTTGTGCTGTATGAAGTTCATGTATTTTATTACTCAAGCACTGCACACACTTGCAGGTTGTACAGACTGATGAAACGGCAAGAAAACCAGATCATATTCCAGTCAGCAGTGAGGATGAAAGAAATGCTATTTTCCAGCTGGAGAAGTCTATACTATCCAATGAAGCTCTGGAAAGTGAGTAGTGCAAACTAGGTTCATAGTTTACCAATATCCTGCATTTGCATTGCCACTACTGACATTCAGGTCTTTGGCTGAAGCAGTTCTGGAATTCTGCAAGAAGTAGAGCTGATATTTAAAGCTTTCTGAAGTGCCATGTACATATCTGTCCTGTTGCTTGACATTACCCTATACTTCTGTATTTCTGAGATTCCAGGAAGTTTTAGGGCTCTCTGTTCTGCTTGCGTGTAATTACAACACTGATGACAGCGAGCAGGCAGCAGCAGGGAATTGAACTCTTAAGGAGGGGAAGGGTGCTGGCTGGGTCCCAGATGGACTGCAAGTGATTTGGGTTTGAGAAAGCTGAAAGTCACTACTTAGAGCTCTCAATCTGAAATGATCCTAAATTGTGAAGACTGTTAAGAATCTTCCTCAGCATCTTCTAGATGTTAAAATGAGGATGCTCGGATTCCATTTTTGTGCCTGGCCACGTGAGGTCAATGGGCAACAACTATAAGCAAGCTTTTTTAGCCCATGAATCCAGGAGAAAGATTAGCTTATCTCTAGCTCGTCCCATGGAGTGTCAATCCAAAACTCTGACTCCAATGCCACTGAGTCCATAGTGAAATTTTTGCAGATAAACTAAGCTTTAAAAGGGAATTCTCACAGGATGGAGCTTTAGTGAGGTGGGAAGTATGAGTAATATTCACAGGAATGTTCAAAATCTATTCTTGGTGGTGCAAGGAAAGTAAAATTACAGAGCTCTCTTGATGTTTATTTCATTATTCACTTTTAGCAGGTGGTATTGAAAGGTCATTTCTGCTTTTAGCATAGGAAAACAAGTAAGGCACCAAGCTCCAGGATGTGAAATTTTTAATTTGTTCAGATTCTAGATTTAATTTGTTCCTATAAACTATGTTTAGGCCATCTTCAGTTTTCTAATAATAATTTTTGCTCTTTTTTTTTTTTTAATGAGCAGCTGACTTGCAAATGAAGCCCATCTCCTTTGAGAAAGATGATGATAGTAATGGGCACATAGATTTCATAACAGCAGCGTCAAACCTGCGAGCCAAGATGTACAACATCGAACCAGCAGATCGGTTCAAAACAAAGCGCATTGCTGGAAAGATTATTCCTGCCATTGCAACAGCTACTGCTGCAGTATCAGGGCTGGTGAGATTGATTTTTAAAATGCCTATTTCTTTCTCTTACTGTTTCTTGCCTAAAACTGCTGTTGTCTGGGTATTGATTACTGCTACCCTGGCAGAGGCTCATTTAAAGAAATGGATTTATATCTTATGTACCAATAGAAAAGGTCATGCTTGGTTCTAGATATGGTTGAGGAATACATGTCGTGCAGGTAGCTCAGTGTGAAGCTGCAGTGCCAGCTGGAGATTGAGCTCTGGGTGGGAGCCTCAGGCAAGAGGTCCTGAACTGATGCTGACCCTTTGCACAACAAAGGGCACGGGGACCTGTGGCCCAGCCAGGTGACCGGACACTCAGAGACACAGCAGGAGCCAAGGACTCAGCTGGAAGACCCTGGACTGTTGAACACACAGACTGGGAGGGTACAAAAGCCCAGGTAGTCCTTTGTTCAGAGCCCGTTCTCCGAGGCACCAGCTTGAGCTGTTATTCTGTTGCTACACCATGATAAAATTACTTAAAGAAACCAGAAGTCTGAGACTCGGCCATGGGAAACCCAGGGTTGAGCCAGCAAGGAAATCTTGCCTGGCTGTGAGAGTGGGATGAGTAGCAAGGCACCCATTGAGAAGCTGCCCACTGTCAAGGGGATTCAGTCCTAGCAGTGAAAATCTTTGGTGGTGTGAGTGTGGCTGCTGGAGTGGCTCCTGAATGGTCAAAAAGGGAAGTTTCCTTAACATGGTGAGCCTTTGGTGCTTTTATTTTTGATTTGATGGGTTGGAATTCAGCATTTGGTTTGTTTTCTGCCATTAACACTAACTTCCATCAGAATGCCACTGCCAGGAGTGGAAAGGATCTGTTCTGTAGTAGTTCACATTCATGCATCTCAACAGAACCTCATGCTTTGTGGAGGTTTCATGAACCGAACAATTTTGGAAGAGTACTACATTAAGAACAGTTTTGAATGTTTTAAGTATTTCCCTTGGCAGCAACAGAATTTATTTCTATGGCAAAGTGGGTTGCATTTCCGTGTTATTTACTCTGCTGATTGGATAAAGGCTGATCTCATTAACAACTTTCTCTGTCATTGCTGGCCTCTTTAACTACACTAGAGTTGATAACACAAAACCTAATAAGTAAATTCTAATTTACTGCAGGTTGCACTGGAACTCATCAAAGTTGTGGGTGGCTACACAGCTGATGCATACAAGAACTGTTTCCTGAACCTAGCCATTCCCATAATGGTCTTTACAGAAACTGCTGAAGTAAGAAGAACAGAAATCAGGTAGGAAGGGCAAGGGCAATATTTGGAAACCTACAAATTGATGCTTAGAACTTGCTGAGCCATTCCAACAAGTGTGAAGTTTGAATAGTTACTAAATCCAGATATCCAGATTAAGACCTTATGTGCTCACATATCAGAGCTGTGATGGAACCACAGCTTGTGGCCATATTCCAGTTAAGCATTCCAGATACTCAAGGTTATTTTTTTGATGTTTAAACTTGAAAGATGTTGAATTGCTTCATGCTTTCTACCGAACTCTGCTATCCCCTTACTGTGTACTGCTAGAGGCGTAAGTGATCCTTGTAATACTGCCAAGGGTATCCTGCAATGCATTGCCCAAGAATTTCCTGTTTGGAAAATGTAGCCCATATTCATCTGTCCTAATTTAAAAAACAGCATGTTTAAAGGCTTAGTTTTGTTTTCAGTGGAAGATGTTACTTGTGAGGCTTTAAAAATCTAGAGAAGGTAGATGTGTGGCATTGTTCTTAGGAAACATTAATTGTTCAATACAAGAGCTATTTTTCAGTAGGTCTGAAAACTCAGTAACTTCATTGCCAGATACCATGTTTACTTAGAGGTCTTACTGTGTCTTGTGCTTAGCAAGGTCAGAGGGCTGGAGAAATGGCAGCAGAGAGGGAAGAGATTTTTGCTCAAGATTAAATAGCACATCGCTAAGAAGACATGGCAGTTCTTCAATATGCTTTTAAAGGAAATGACTGAGGTCACATTCTAAAGTAACAACCTTTCACTTTCTAAAACAGAAATGGGATATCATTTACCATCTGGGACAGGTGGACAATTTATGGGAAAGAGGATTTTACTCTGTTGGACTTCATAAATGCTGTCAGAGTAAGTTACCTACTGTCCTGGGTTAATACAAGACAAGAGGAAAGGAGTTTCTTGGTTTGGGTTGTTGAATTTTGTTTTGTTTTGTTTTTTATTTCCATCAAGTTATTGTTCAAACCAGCATAATTTCAAACCAGAATAATTTTAGTAATTACTAATGTCAATGGGAATGTCTCTTAAGTAAAAGGCATCCAAGCCTGTTTCCAAATTCTTTGTTAATTCAGTTGCCTCAAATGTATCTTAATAAAACTTTTGTCAGCGTCCATGCATTAGCAGGTTTTCTGGTGTGGATCCTATGGATTTGAATAATTGGCTGTAGTATTAGCAGCAGTAGTATCTGCTGCTTTGGGCAGATGTTCTAGTCTTTTAATAAGTTTTAATTTATGAATTCCAGGAAAAATATGGAATTGAACCAACCATGGTTGTACAAGGAGTCAAAATGCTCTATGTTCCTGTGATGCCAGGCCATATTAAAAGATTAAAGTTGACGTAAGTACAACTGGAAAATAGATTTAGGGATGCAAGTGCACATATAAATTTATGTTCATTGGTTGTATCAAAAGGACGTGTCTGACAGCAGTGTTTTCTCTTAAAGTGGTTTCTAGTCATTAATACTTTGGAAAGAAAAAAGATAATTCCTTTCTTTTATGAAAAAAGAGAAAGTGAATTAACCTCTGTGATGAGGAAAGGAGACTTGCAAAATGCTGCTTTAACTGTTGAATACCAGAATGAGAAAGCTAAAGAAGACTGACAGTAATTTTTTGGGGGGAAAGAATGTACCATGGTTCAAGCAGAACAAGAGTACTAGAACCTTTTGAAACTGGCTTAAAACTACTGCTGATATTTAGCAACTTAGCTCTGAAGGAGTTAATGTATTGCTTGCAGTTTAAGATTTCTGGAAGTCTGTTCAGCTATAGTAATTGCTTAAGATTCTACATCACTTTAGCCCTTTTAAAATGATGATATGCACAAAGGCTTTGCAATGCCGCTTACAGACAGGAAATTGAGGTATTGCACCCTGGCAGTTTGGCAGGATGTGAAGGCAGGGCACTGGGTTTTGACTGAAGGCCTTTGCAAAGTAACAGCCAGATCTCACCCAGGTTTAGTTCCGCCTTACACCTGTTGATTGAACTACTCTAGCTCAAAATCTGTTCCTTACAGCTCCTGTGAAGTGTGTGCTGGTCAGTGCTCACAGGCTTTGATGAAGCAAGTGGATGCACTGCTCAGTACTGTTTTGAAGGCCTGCCAGTAGGTAGTATCAGGCAAAGTAGTATGAGCACGCCTCTTCAAACTCCCAGGAAGAGAAGAGCCTCTAAGCTGCAGAGTGTCTGGTGTACTAAGATGAGAATTTACAGCCTGTCTCCAAAGAAGTTGCTTATATTCTTTCTCTTACAGTTGTATAAATAATTTTGAGTGAGTGGGGTATGTAATGAAGTCAAGGTGTGAAGCTGCCTCCTTGTGAATATCAGGATTTCTTACTACTCTGAGGCTTGAGTCCAGCTTTTCATGGAGTAACAGCAGCTTGGGGTTCTGTTGCAAACAATCCCAAAAGCTTCATAGGATATTTGCACAGCAAACCGTGGTCTTGCTCGTGTGTTTGCTTTTTCTCAAGTTGTTTAAATCTTGCTGTACTATAACAAGCATTATCAGACTGCTTGTTCATTTCAGAATTGCAGCATTAACTGATGGCATACTCCTTGAAAGCAAGTTTTAGAGACATAGTAGCTTAGGACTTCCTCATGGAAATGAATATGACCTCAGTATCTCTGCTGAGAAGAGGCTGCTTTGTGTTCTTGCAAGGAAACAAGTACTTTGAGGAAAGCAGCTTTTTGACCTGCACACTAAGGCATATCCAGAAGGGAGATCCTTCTCTAGGTGGCCTGTGAGGAATAGAAGTGAGGGACTCTATTCCCCCAGCCTCCTAGCATTTGAGCTGGCCTCAGGAACTAGTTCTCCAGGTTAGCAAGAAAATAATTTTGAGTCACCGACAGATACATGATGAAAGCGAGGTTGGCTGACCTCCTTCAATATTCCAGTGTGTGCAAGCACTGGCTGCAGCTTTTGAGAGTGCAGAGGGCAAATGGGGAAAGTTGCACTACCACGTGACATGCTTACAGAGTTTAAACTCCTACTGTGGTCATGAAGAAAGAAGTCCCAGATCATGGCTGGCTTTTCCCCCTCATTGCTATTCAGCTTTGAAATTCAAGGACTTAACATCTTAACCCCAATAGCATTACTTTCCATCAGAACTTACAGTCTAGTGTCTGCACTGGAATGGTTCTTCCTAATGCATTAAAACTGGTGTTTATTGGTAGACAGAGAACTTACTCCTCTTTGTTGACTGAAATCCTACACAGAAGCTAACTTTACCTTGTGCCTCAGTAGGATGCTAAGGGGAAATTGTTTCTGTGAGGAATCCCATCCGAAAGTGGCCATGTGCTCTTCTCTTTTGTAGTGAGCACTTGTGGGGGAACAGTGTAATAGCTCACTAACGGGCTGTGTCTATCAGGAAAATGGAGTACGATGTGCTGAAGCTCAGGTGGAGGAACAACTTTTGTGTCAAAATTTAGAGGTGGCTTATTCTCTATTTTGATTTGGTCTGTAGTATGCTGGGCCAGTAACTATTGCTGGCAGTGAAATTCCTCCTCGTCTGGCCCTGAATTCCCACTGCCAATCCTCCTGGTATATTTACAAACTGTTCTTCATTTCTTTATAGGATGCAAAAGCTTGTGAAGCCATCAGCTGATAAGAAGTATGTGGATTTGACAGTATCATTTGCTCCAGAGACTGATGGAGAGGAAGACTTGCCAGGGCCGCCAGTGAGATACTATTTTGTTCAGGAAGACAATTGATGGTAGAGACACAAAAGTCACTCATGGACCATTTGTTCTGAAAGGAGTGTGCTAATTTGCAGCTATTAAAGATGGTACTATATATTTCTTTTTGGTGAAGCCTTAATTAAATGGTGAAAATCAGTGGCTTTGCACTGAAGACAAACTGATTTGTTTCTTCTGCTCCTGTATTCTTCAAACGTGTTCGCTCAAAGGAAGATTGGTCACTCCATGAGATGGAATGCCCAGTACAGTCCTTACCTTAAAGACAAGAATTGTATTGAGGAAAGCAAGAAGAACGGTGAACCTAAGAAATGGTCCCTATGTGCAAATTAGGCACTGCTTAGGGAGGAGTGCAAAAAATAGGAGAAGCAACATTTTATGATACTCCTGGTGTTCTAAGAACATCTCAGATTCATATGTTACTTAATTCTCAAACAAGAATTTCATTCTTGCCATCTACACATGAGATTTAACCTGTCTGAAAGGCTTAAACTCCCACTTAAAAGCAGAGGAACTTTTGTTCTTGTGTGGCTGGTTAGTGGTTCCGCAGCTATCTTGTGTCAGTCTCGACATGGAAACATAGGGAGGAGGTGTAAATTGTCAAAACTCCCCTGAAGTTCAGAGAGCTGGAATTGTTGATTATCTGCACTAAGACTGTTCTTTGTGGAAAACTGCAGTATGGGGAAAGTGAAAACCTATCGGAGAGCCGAATTAGCACTTTCAACAATAAAACTTGGTCTTCAACAAAGAGAACGTGGTCGAGCCTTTCTGCCCTCACCAAATTAAAATCACTGTAGCACTTGATGACTTAAAAGGGAGGAAAAGACAAATACCTCTGGATGTTTGTCACAGCAGACAGTTTCCTCAGCTGCTCCTTTTGGTATCATTTCCCTATAGCAAATTGTTGTGCTGTACACCTGTCCTCAGCACAAGTCTGAGCTGCACTGAAGTGAGGGTTTTACCTTCATTGGTCAGTTACTGGGATATCTAAGTGTAAAAATTCTGCTTAATTGGAAATCATTATGAACTAGTTCTGTTGCTGTGGTGAGGCAGAGGTGTGTTACAGAAACATCATTTAACTCTATCATTTAAACACTGGATACTTGAGGTAGTAGGTTTTTTTTCTCCCCATCATGGTAGAGCAATGTGAGGTTAGAATAAAAACTTATAAACTGAAAAACCTTCTCATGTGTTTAAGCTTTAGAGATTGTTACTGCACATTATGTCCTGCAGCTGTTGCAAAAGCTATTAACAGCTTAGCTGTTTATCCTCAATCATAATTTATTAAGCTTTAGGAATGTCTTCACATTTAATGAACATTATTGGTCAGGAGTTTTACTTCTTTTTTCCTTCTCAGTTGTAGTCAGGAATAACAGGTATTAGGTTGGGAACCTGTACACCAAGATGTATAGAACTGAGTAGCTGGAATCAATACAATTATGTCAGTATTTTGGATTCAGTCTTATGTGCAGGATGTCTTCTGGAAGGTGTATATAGTTTTACAGTCAGTTTAGTTTATAGCTGTAATTTTCTAGATTAATAATACTGCTTTTTAAACTGCCTAATTTACTTTTTTAAGAACTTCTTTTAGAGAAACTTTTTGAAACATGAGAAAATGTGACTATACTTAGAGTACAGAGGAGTCATAAGCAGACAATAAGTTTCCACTTCTAAATAACAACTAAAATGTATTTCAATATGGCAGTATTAGAATCTGAACTGTTAACTGATGTCACTAATTAGTGCTAAGGATCACTTAAAGGTTTAGGTCAAGTTGAAAACACTGTCATCTCTCATATTTGGGGGCTGGGAAACAAAACTTCCAGTAAGTATACTCTGATACATTAGTGTGGTGTTAACATCATGCTTGTGCTTTTGAAATAAGCAGCATTTAAAAATAGTACAGTACTATTCTAGAATGCTGTATGACTGCCCTCAGGGTTTAAAGTACACTGTCAGATGTAGTTGATGCAATGGCTTTTATTAATGACAACATGAGCATCTTTGAGAGCCTTGTAAAAAGTCCAGGTCAAGGCTGGCAGGGATCACAGCCAGAATTTAAAGACATGGCTGTATCCTTATGCTGCTCTTATTGCGTGTGTCTGTTGGATGGATGAATGGATGCTCTGTGGATGGGTTCTGCTCAGTTAAAAAGTTGGTTATGGAAAAACTGAAAATGCACAATGGCTGGATATTTATTAGCACACCTTTAAAATTTTTGGATATAAATTAATCTAGGTAAAATCTTACAACTAGTAACCTCAAGAGGACTTCCTGTAGAAGAAGTCGGCATGTCAGGTGTCTCGTTAAAACTGTTGTGTTTTAAACCTTTTTGAATTGCTGATACGGAGAGTGAATGTGTTTATATTGAAGACTGTGCAGTGGAGTGTGCTGATTCAGTGTGAATTTGTGTTTGATAGAACCTGTTTCCCAATCTGTTCCTCCTTTCTATCAAAAGTCTCTGCAGGTACTCAGCATGATCACACTAAAAAGGCTCTGTCAAATTGGGCAAGTGAATTTTGGGGTGCTGATCTTCCAAATCTCCAAGACTGTCACTAACAGTGCTACCAAGCTAGAGGCTTGTAGTATTACCTGGAATCTGAGAACTGCTTTTTCTTTTTTTCTTTTTTTTATTCATTGCAATGAAAGCTTGTATTTGTCTAGGACTGTTTGATGCACTATTCTCATGGAGCAGCTAGAGCATGCTGTCTTCCTGTAACAGTGAAGAACTGTCTTTCCACTAGAACACTTCAAATAGCTTTCCTTCAAAATGCTATTCTTTGAGAAAGCAGTTGATTTGCCAGAATCAAGTTTTATACCAGTAATGAAGATCCTTCTCACTCAAATGCTTTCTTTCAAAATGAGTTTGCTCGTATTTACACCAGCTTTCCCTGAATTGTTACTGCTCTCAATAGATGCAGGAATGTTTGTGCATGCAAAGCATTAAGCAGCCAGCTCAACTTTTCTCTGGTTAGGTAACATTTCCTTAATGTTAGGAGTAATGAGGATTCTGCGTGAGGGTCTCGATACGGTTAACAGGACTGCTTTGGTGGATCAGATGGATTTAGGCTTTTATTATCTATACCACGAGTAAAAAGTAGATGTCCATATTATCCCCCCCCCCTTTTCCTATGTACGGGGAATATGTGACTGCTTATTAAAAAGATAAAGCTATTTGAGAATAGTGATATGTAGGAAGAACAACTCTGGCACCAGCTGGGCCTCTGTCACCTCTTCATGGCTTCTCAAATCCTGAAATAATGTGGGTTTGAGCTAGGCAGAGGGTTTGTACATCTGTCAGACTTGTCATCAAACACAAGTAAAGATTTTAGATGAGTTCATGACCCTCATGTTCTTAAATTTTCCTTGTGTCTTTGAAACAATGTGGATGTAGGCTAGTTGTTTTAAGAAATGAACTGATTTTCAGCCAAAAGCTGAACTCGACATTTTATCAATTCCTGTGCAATTAAAGAAAGCATATGTGCAGCACAATGCAGCAATCTAAGCCTTTGTCCAAAGGTTGATAAATTTGACCAGAGACGTTTTGAGTACTTATTTTTGTAAAGGTATATTGTGTGTGGTTGATGAAGTAGCTGATGCAGGGCCTTATCCATGGTGCACAAAACTGATTGAGGCTCAAGCTTAAAAGTGCCATGAGTTCCAGTTTTGGAACTGTTCCAGCAGTAGAACTGTGTTGCTAAAGTGTATCTTTTTGTATGGCACAGGTGAGGGACAGGGAAGAAATGTTACGTTCCCACTTCTCCCAGCAGCGTACGAATTTCAATTTCATACTTAGGGGAAAAGCTGCAACTCTGACCTGATGCATACTGAGCAGCACCGTCCCTTTAGCGGTCAGAAAGAATAGGAATAACGAGATCTGGTGTTCCGGTCGCAAGTGTGTGATAAAAGGCATCACTTAAAACTATTTTTTTGGGCACTGTTTTGCCGGCACTGTAAAGTACTGCGGCCTTACGTACTCAAGCCGTTGTTTGCTGCTCATTGTTGAGTTCTTCAGCAGAGTTCTAAAGAAAAAATTGCCTTGCCCCGTAGTGCCAATGGCTGTTTTGTAGCGTTTGGAAATCCGAGGATTTGAACTGGCGTTTCCCACGGGGGAACTAAAACAACAAGAAGCGTCCCCTCAGAGAAAGGCGGGCAGGAGAGGGGCGGAAGGCGGTGGCAACCGCTCCTTCTGCGCAGGCGCAACGGCCGCGCGCCCCTAACGCGGCTTCTGCCCGTGGCGCGCGGCGGCCGCCGGCCAATGGGACGGGGCCGGGGGGGTGGGGCCGGGGCCGGG
>VXAD01002570.1:457457-564699 GCA_013399195.1 Dicrurus megarhynchus | reverse complement strand
GGGCCGGGGCCGGGGCGCTGCCGCCCGCCGGGAAAGGCGCGCGAGGTTCGAAGGTGGCGCCGGGGGCGCGTGCCGGCCCCGGTCCGGGATGGCGGAGGGCTTGGTGAGAGAGCGCGGGAGCGGCCGGTCTGTGTGTCTGTCTGTCTGTCTGGTGTGGTGTGTTGGGTTGTGTCGTGTTCTGTTGTGTTGTGGGCAGCGGGCGGGCCCGCCCGTAGCTCAGAGGCGCGGCCCTCGGCGCGCTCCTGAGGGGAGGGACGGGGCCGCTGTTCCACTTCCCCCTGACGGTAGGGAGCCTTGGATTGGGGTTCCGCGCTCGCTCCGGGTCCGGCTGCTGGCACAGCTTGAGCTCTGAGGGCTGCTCTGTCGGGAGCCCTGTTCCCCTCAGAATACAAGTGTCTGTGCCAACCCTTGTTCCCCTCAGGCTGCCTCTGGAGAGCCGCCTTCTACGGGCGAGTGAGCACATCAAGAGGAGGACACTTGTCGAGGCACGCTAGAATCGTGCTTAAGTTTTAAAACTCTTCATGTTTAGCGCGACACGAACACAATAATCAATGAACTGTTAAAGGCTCTTTTCGGTCCGTGACAGGAATTTTTAATTTCTTTAATGCGCAAGGTCACTTGCCAGTGCATTATGCTGCACCCTGCTGCAAGGGGAACGGGTTTAAGCTCGAGTGCCTGGTTGACTGCGGAGTGTGGTTCTGTATAGTTTCTGAAGTGGTGGCTTTTGGTCAGTTGTTTTCCCTTGTCAGCTATAATTTCCTTCTGCAGCTTTTAACCGATGTTGAAAATTTGCAGTGAAATCAATCCATGTGGGGTTTGGTTATTTTGATACCAAGAGTAATATCCAAAGGGGAATCACAAAGAAGTGCAAAGTGCTGTCAGAATGGCAAACTTCAGAAAAACATGCTGAATTCTCTTGTGTTGGACTAGACAATCTCCACACTGCATATACTCTTTAAATTTACACAGGTCAGGAAGAGGTTATAGTTGTTTTTCAGCTGAAAGTTTACACTTTTTTGAGATGTTTTCCTGTCACATTAGTGAAGAACTGTACTCTGCTTTGCTCTTGAATTTTTCTTTCCCTTTCTTCCTGTTTTATCCTCTACAACTGTTGCCAGTTCCCAGGTCAGCAACTTTATTTCATTTGTTGTCACAGAAGGCAACACTGATAATGCGCTGCTGCTTGAATTATTACTGCTCTAGCTGTGGTAAATGACTGGAGCCCTGTCAGCTATTCGAATGACTTTGGTTATACTCGGGTTTCAAGTGTATAAAGAGGCACTGTGGCCTTCTAAGAAAAACAATGCTGCAGTAACTCTCACTTTCCCACTACTTTTGGGTGTCTCAAGAATCCTCGAGATCTGCTTACTTGTTTTTCTGCCAAGTATCATCATGCTTAGTAAAAATTGATTCTTATTTCTTCACAGAATCATTTAAAAAAAGACTACAGAGCAAGATTCTGCCATGGAGGAGGGTAACTTGCATTTAAACACTTATTCTTAGACTCTGGAAAACTTGCCTTGATTTTTATCTGAGAGTTAAATGTCAAAACTATGTGGTGTACCTTATTAAACTGATAATATGATGTTTCCCAAATTCCTTGTATTTCTTAAGGGTAAGAGGAGCAAACTGTGGGGTGACAAAGCTCCAGGAGTTTCCTTTGTATTCCTTTGCTGAGGCAGCAGACTGTGGTGTAGCTGTACCTAAGGTACCCCTAACTGGGCTGCCTGAGTACGGAAGCAGTAATCTGTGCAAATGTGTTGCCTTTCAAGGAGTAGAGAAATGAAGCCCATGCAGAGTTGCAGCATATTTGAACCTTGCTGGTAAATGTTAGAGATGAGCTTGAGCATTTGCAGTGCTGTGACATTGTTTACATGCGTGTTAGAAGTCTGTGAAGTTTTTGTTACTGAAATCTATTTCTGGACGTGTGTTTCGTGAGCTTACCAAATCTACACAATTAGCTGTTTTTAAAGGTATATAATGATCATTATGGGAGTAATACTCCAGGGCTTTTCTAGTGTTATTTTGGTTTTGATCAACACTGTCTGGCTGCTGAATCACTCACTTTTACCCTTTTCATTTGTGCTGGTTTGAAATAGTAATGTAACCAGCTGAGCTGTTCACTTGCTTACAGACTGGATACCTCAAGCCAATCCCTGCTGCTGAAACTTTTGTATAAGCCCAGAAAGAACTTGTTTTACAGACTGCCTGTATGGAGGGATAGTTGTGCAGCAGCACATTTCATTTCTAGGTCTGCTGCAACTGGATCACTCTGCAGGCAACGTAGCTCGAGGTCTGATTTATAAAAAAAAATTATTTATTTCAAGTGAGACTCTAGTCAGCCCAAAGCTCATTTACCTCAGGGCTGTTGCAGTAGTTGCATGTTTTCTTTTATGTAGAGAGAATTCTTCATTCTAATTATAATCAGCAGCAGCAAGGCTCTTTTTCCTGGAATTCTTACTTAGATGAATTTCTTTGCAGATATCTATGCATGGAAATGGTAGGTAAAAATATATTAAAGTTGAAACTATGGGAAATAGTAACATAAAGTATTAAGAAGTAAAACTTTGCTACTTAATATTTGGGATAAGAGCATTTGGTATTTTTGATTGAAAATATTTTTTTCCTTCTTCTTTCTAGAAATAAGATTGATGTACAGCCGGGTCAAAATGTACTGAAACTCATACAGGATTGTTTTGAAAGTAAGCTCTTATTTGGTGTTTTGCTTAATTTGCTGATAAAAGAAAAAAAGTGATTTCTTCCTTGTGTTATATTTAGTGGTAAGTAGATAGAAATAAAAAACAGGGATAAAATGGATAAAAATAGTATTTCTCAGGGGTTTTAAGAGCAGCCCCTTCCCAGCTTCTTAAAACAGTGTCTTAGCTGTCTTATAAAGGTAATCTCTTCCTCAGCAGCTGATTCCTTTCTTGTTTGGATTTAAATGACCTTAATAAGCCTTAGAACTTGTTAAAATAAATGAAACCTGGACAATTCCAAGATTCCCATATTTACAGTTTTTTTCTTCATAGGTTGCAGCAGTGATCTTACAATAAACTCTCCAAATTGCTCAACTTTTATTTTGAAAAATGAGAAGAGAACTTCAATGAAGAGCCAAAGGGTAAGTTGTGTCAGTGTCACAGTGCAGCACTGGGTACAGTTTCATGTGGGTACAAGTTTAATTCTATAGTATTTAGTTCTGTATGAGCACGTGTAAAAGTATATAGGCTGTAATTTAATGATATATAATAGTTGTTGAAAATGTGGTTTTTTTCTTAGCTTGTTGTGCTCTAATAGTAAATATTCTTGTAGTGGTAAGTACTACACTTACTATTCTGTAAGTAGAATTATTTAATAGCTTTTTTTCTTGGGTTTTTATTAATGAAAGCTTTTTCAGCTTGTTGTCCAGGGTAGTTAAATTTCTTATGGTCTCAGGCTGAAGCACGCTGCCTTATTACTGGTGGTGGGTATGGCTGTCTTGGACTCCTTTGGGTTTGGTTGTGGTCACTTTTCCAGATATATGGACACAGTTCTTAGCTATCAGATGGACAGTAAAATTTATAGGTGATTCATGTAGAAAAGCAGCTTGTTAACTCCTGATAGTTATCTGTACAATAACTTCATATACCTGTAACTTTGTTGAAGAGTGGAAACAAGTTGAAGGCCTTAGTGTGCTGCCTGAGAGGATGATGCCAATAATCTAGTTTGTATACTTAGTTTTAATATTTTGATTTTACTTTTTTTTCTTTTAAGTAGCATATTCTATTAGTGGCAGGGTTGAGAACAGGCAACATAATGGCGTTTGTTTACTTTAGTCTGATGTTAGAACATAATCTCAAAGCAATTCTTGCTAAACCTCAGCCTGTCTTAATAAAGGTGAATGAAATTGTTTAAATTCATTCTAATGATAGTAATAAATAGTTTACCTCAAGATTAGCAGGATGTCTGTGTAAAGCTGCATATAGATTTTTACTGTACACCCTGTTTTACCTGTTGCTTGAAATTTGCAGTTACTTTTAGAAAGTTTTACACAATAGAGAGTTGAAGTGTTTCAGTTAAAATAGAACTGTGGTTTGAGTGGGTATGAATTAAGGGAAGGAGATTGTATTATGTTCTGTAGAAATGGCTATTCCTGTTAAAATACCGTTGCTTTATCAAATATTTTTCTTTGTCTTATTATTCATTACAACAACAGCCCAAGGCAGGGTCAGCCAAGTCTGTGAAAAGAGCCCATAAGTCTATGGAGCCCTCGCCTGCCTCACCACTAAAACCAGTCAGCAGCAGAGGTTGGTCGCACTATTACTGAATTAAGGTTTTTAACGTAACTATTTCTTGGGATTTTGTAAGGTTTTAAGTAAAATAATTAAACCTGTTCTGTGTATATGGCAGGACAATCATGTGAATCACACCTGAAGCCTGCAACACAAGATTACATAGCTGCTTCTAAAAAACCAGAGTCCCCTGTGTCTAAAAGAGAAAAATATAACACATTAAAAGATGTTGAAGCACTGTGCCAGAGTCCGGCCATGCTTTTGGACTCTGAGGATAATCGTGGGTCTGTTGGATCACCTTTTCCTGTGGAGGAAGTGAAAAGCTCTCCTGTAGTTAAGTAAGTAGAGCTGAACATGGCATGGCATCCTATTTCCGTGTGTGCCCCCCACCTCAGGGTAAATCGAGTCTGGATTATGAACTCATAAAAAATAATTCCAAGCTTTTTTTCCCATATCTGGGTTTAGAAAGGGCAGAATTATTTTTTATTTAATGTTCTGGTGGTAAGTGCAGTACCCAAGTGAAGGAAGCCTGTCAGAATAGATTTAAACTCTTTTTTTCAGGAACGTGCACCAAAATACCAGCTTCTCAGACAGTCTAGACTTCTTCAGTGAAATCCTATTGACTGTGTTGAGTTTAAAAGTTAACAAGAGTTTTTTAAAGCGGAAATGAGCATTGTTCCTCTCGCTCTGAATATACAAATGTTTTATGCAAAGTAAAACAGCTTCAGTTGTGATTATTATCTTCTTGTTGGAAGATTTGAAGCTGAACCACAACACTGGCCAGCGGTCCTGGCCACAGTTCTGTTTTCCTAGAGGATTGAATCTCTGGGGTAGATCATAATGATGGGACTGCCACTGATCCAATTGGCTCCCATTGATGGAATGAGATTGGACAGACTGCGCCTACAGTCTAGGAAACCTGACGATTTCTGAAACACATTCTCCTAAAATTAGGAATTTGTCTTGCTCAGCAGTCTTTACTTTGATCAAGAGTCACATGCTGACTCCATGTTGATCAAGAGTCACATGCTGACTCCATGTTGCCTGTGGACACTTGCTACTATGCTGGAAAGTGCTACTGCTAACCTGTGTTCCAGCAAGTTTCCAAAGGGAAGCTCATTCATAAGAAGTGAGATGCTGCCAGCAGGAGCATCTGTTCATCCTCACAATACTTTATTGTGCACTCAGGATTTATAGAAACAGGGTTGAATGCTGTTTCTGATTCATAGATTGTGTTTTGATGACTGGAATATGCCAGCTGCAGCAAAGAGCCATGGAGAAGTTGAAAATTTGGAAGGACCTCAGCCTGGGAGAGATGAGCAGGATGTTCTTGTGCAAGGAACAGAACGTATTACCGCATCTCCTGCCCGGACAGAGAAGTCTTTCTCTTCGGCTGTCTTAGCAGCTGTAGCAACAAGAACACTTGGACAGAGGTTTGTTTTGAGGCTTAATGTGGAAAGTATGAAGGATGAACTTTATAACAATTCTTCCGAGGAATGCTCTGTACTATGTTTAGGTGTCGGGAGTCACCACTAGGTTTGAAAGACTGAAAGTCAGTTTCCCCCCAACCCTGAACGATTGTTTTTTTCTGTCCTTTCTTTAGATATTCAGTATTACCACCATCACCTCATCCTGTGAAACATCAAGATATAGAAATAGAACATGAATGTGAATTTTTAATTGATGAATCAGGTGGTGCATTTTCTGCTTCTTGGATTTCAATACCCCGTAAGAGCAAAAGATCAAAAAACGATGGCTCCGCAACTCCCATTTCTAAATCTCAGCCCTCTGAAAAGGAGAAGCCACAGAATAAGACAGTCAAGAACAGAAAAGTACAGGTTAAAGCACTTACTAAACAGAAACTGGATCACTGGGATGTTGGAGCTTTTGACCTCAAAGAAATGTCAGAGTCAGATCCAATCTCTAATAGTGAAGAAAAGGTCCTTACATTTCAAAGCCGAAAGAGTACTCATATGGGTAAGTTATTTAACAGCTCTTCAGAATTTCCTTCCAGGTCACATTACTGGATTATTTTCTGGTGGTTTATAAGGAAATTATAATAAAGTAGATGATAGATATTAATGGATTCCTTTTTGGTGTTTCAGTTGCACAGTTAGATTTGGGTGAGACAGAAAGTCTTGACTTTTTTGCCACACTCTTTGCCTTTCCTGTTAGGACATTGAAAATTAAATCAGCAGTGTTGTCTTTTCTTATGAGGAATCATAGAAGGTAGGTACCCATAAGCTTTTGTTCCTCTCTCCGTAGAAAGGAGGTTATGTGCTTTGAACAGAAAGGGGATTGAGTTTTAGGAATTATTTGTGAAGGGTTTTGTAGCAGGAAACACTGAAAACTGGAAAGCAGACTGAATGTAACATTTCTGCCCCCTTTTTTTAATTAGGAAATACTAAAAATATGCTAAAAGGTTTTTTGTAGACTATAGTTTTGTGAAAGCCTTCTTTTAGCCATCAGTGATAAAACTGGTTTTGTGATACCTTTTTTATTTTCTTCCCCATTTTGATTCTTAGTTTGTTTTTGTGCATTCAGATATCAACATATATCTTCAGGTTTAATGGGAAAAGGTATTAATGTCCAAATGTTTTGTGTATTGACAGGAAAGACTAAAAAGGATGCACTTAGACAAGACAGTCCAAGCCAGAAAAACAAGAAACCAGAAGCTGAAGAACTGATGTTGTCATGGTCTGGATTGGAAACAAAACCATCTGATGAAGAACAGTGTGAAACAAGGATGCTGCCAAGTGAGGATTTGCCTGTGCCCTCATCTGGGCATCAAGAAGAGCAGACTGTGTCTTTAAAAAAGTCTCTCAAGTCTTCCAAGAATCTGCAGTTGGCTTCTAAAGCTTCTCAACATTTAGTTAAGAAGAAACAAACTGCTAAGCAGAAACTTCCAAAAGTTAAAGTAGCTAAGAGAGGGACAGTAAGTCCAAGGAAGAAGCTTAAAAAATCTGTCCAGAAAAGTAGAAATAAAAAGCCTCAGTTACAAAGAGAGGAGAGTTCTGACAGTGAACCTGGTGAAGAAGAGCTTGAAAGAGAGCCTGTAGAATTGAATGAAGTATGCACCACACCCTTGCATCAGAAATTAGAGACTCCTGTGATTCAGAAGTTGACTAAGTCCGAAAAGCGTAGAAATGTATTGCATACCCCAGAGTCACCTGGTGGTGCAAATAACAGAACTCCTCTAAAAGCACTACAGCATCCCATGGACAGCGTGAAGAATCCTGAAAAGAAACGGTTGTCTGCCAAGTCTTCAGGGAAGAAACCCAAAAAGATTCCACGTAGAACCAATAAAGCTCTTTGCTCAAGCCCTGAAGACACTGAGTTTGAAACAGATTCTGACAGCTCTTCTGTACAGGACATGGCAAGGAAAAAACAGAAGTTATCAGATGCGAAAATAAAAAGTAAAAAAAGAAAACATAACAGGCAGCATGGACTACAGTAAGCTTTTTGTGTGATTCCTTACAAATGTGGTGTATAACTTGGTAGATAATTAAACACATCTTGTCACCTTTTAAGCAGAGGTGGCCCAGTTGAAGTATGTGATAGTTTGAGGCTGGTTGAATAGTTAATAGAGAAACCAGGCAGTTTAATCAACATTCTTTTCTCAAAGCTGGGTGCCATGTTTAGTGCCTCCTACATGAGGAAGCTTGTTCTACTTAGTGTTCTTGTGAGACTTGCAGAGCAGATCCAGTTTAACACAACCCCACCACACACAGAGTAACTTCACTGTCAAGTTTGTTCCTTTTGAAAAATAAATTTAGAAAATACAGCATTTTAAATTCTTCAGCTATATTTATTTTTGTCAATCTAAAGACTAAATTCAAGTGGTCTAAAACCTGGTTTATTATCATTGTTCTTTGCATTGCTTTTTAATTTTTTTAATGCCTTTTTTATAGTTTTGTTCAGGACGTAAAATTATTGACCTACAGGTTCCTTTCATTAAGTTGACTTAACACCAAATGTAATAATTTTTTCTTTTCCAGAGTTTCCTTTGTAGCTGAGAAGGTTGCGAGTTGCGAAAGGTAATTTCCTGAGTTGTCTGAAAAACATTAATTTAATCCTACTTCTGCCCCTCTGAGACCCCCCTGAGACTGAGCAGCTGGTACGGCTGCTGTGTTCTGTGCTCTACTGGTGAAGCACCAGTAGAACAGGATTGTGATTCATGCTTGAGGGTTTTAAATACTGTGCTAATACAGTTGATAAAGTAATACAATTTTTCTTCCTGTCATGAATAAGGGGTCATAATAAGCTTCTTGCCTGTGGGGATTTCTTTCCTTTGAGGCTTGCTTCCACGTTAGTGTGTAATTTTTGAACAGAAATACCAGTGCTCCTGGAACTAATGACAGCTGCACTAATAAAATTGATGTCAAGTAGGGTATAGAACTATATCTACAATCCAAACTCTTTGTGCACGTACATTGGCGTGTATCGTCCCCTTTCATGGGATGGGAACTTCGTAACAAAGCAAACAGGAGTGGCAGTCTGTGAATTTATTAAATTCTTGTGGAGTCATTCTACTGAAAATGTTTCGGGCTTCAATTCTAAGGGAGCCTACTGCAGACTGACTTGGAAAATTTGTAGTGTACGTTTGCTAATCTAGATAATTGAAATGCATCTTTTGGAGTTGAGGTGGATAACAGCTGAACTTCACTGGCACAGTAAAAGCAGTGAAGCACAGCCTCAGATGGGGGAAGAAGGAAGAGTAAGGGTACTGATGCTAAGGCTGTAGGAGAAGTCCTGTTACAAGTGGCTTGATTGCTGGGGAATCTCTGTTGGAGTTGTATGTGTAAATTGTTGCCATTTTATGGGGGAGATTTCATGACAGACTACGTATTAAAAGCTATTTTATTGTCCTTTCCTTACAGTATGCAAAACAACGCTTTAAAGCACTTTTATAATGTTTGTAAGGTAATGCTACAGAGGTGAGGAGAAGATCTATTCTGGAAGGGAGAAAAAGGAAAAAGTTTAGGAAACCTGTTCAGAGAGGAGGTGTGGACACTAACTTGTCTGCCTGATGACTGAGTAGAGGAGTAGTTAATGAACTTCTTGACCTGTGATTTCTAAGGAGCAGTCATTTGCTTCAGTGTCTGATTGGTATAGACATGTTTACAAATAAAACCCAGCCCAGATGATCTGAAAAAAACTTAAATTCACTATTCTTGGCAGTACTGTAATGTTCCTTTGATATTTAACATGTTCAAGCAGATCTATTTTTTTTTTCCTTTGCAGTGGGCCTGTTCTAGAAGATTGTGATAAATTTGCTTCCAGCAGTAAGTCTCCTGAACAGGATGATACACCTTCAGGTAATGTTTAAACTTGGTATTTCCTTGCATTTTATGTATAAGCTTCTTACAAACTGTAACTGACAGTTCCGTAATTTCTGTTGTGTTCAGCTTGTCCAGAACAAGAAATACAGATTTTATTGGCTGTGGTTACACTTTTGTCCAAGTGTGTGGTGCAGCATACTAGCTTTATGTTGTTAGCTTTGGGAGAACACAGCCCTCCATGGTTTGACATCATGCCTACCAGGATAAAGTTATTCTTTCCAAAATACTTTGAACAAATTTTTCAGGCTCAGTTTGTACCAGTTTGATGTTTTGCCATATGGAGGTCCTGTATGCAGTCATTTCAGGCAACCCTGTGCCAAATTACAGCATTAATGGAGTCATGGCCTGTTTGCCAAAGAATACTTTGGTTTGGTGGTTTTTTTTGGCGGGGGAGGGGGTTTGTTTGGGGTGTTTTTTTTGTTTGTTTGGTTTTGTTTTGTTGTGTTAGGGGGTTTTTTGTTAGTTGTTTGGTTTGGCTTTGTGTTTGGGGGTTTGTGTGTGTGTGTGTGTTATTACTTGTTTGGTTTCAGTTTTAAGTTTCTCTACACAAGTTGAACTTGTTGTCATAATGAACATGAGCCCTGGAGATATGAAGTCTTTTCATTAGTGTTTCATTCATTCATGTGAATGTTATTAGTCCATGCAATGCTTTCTTCAGATACCTAGTTTTGTGTGTTTTCTGGTAGAAAATTTGTTCTGAAGTTAGGTTTGAGTGATATAAAGCTGAATGACCTTACACTTTGATCAATAAAATTATGTGTATAGTTTCTAATTTGTCAGCGTTCATTTTATCAGGAGGGATAGGTCTGAGGAGTATTTCCTTGAATGTATAGTTTTCAAGTAATTTTTAAGTTTACTCTGTTTAAAAACTAATTACATATACTGTTTATCTACACTGGGTTGGTTTCAAATTTATTTATAGCGAAAGGTGTTAGTGGAAGCACTATCCTTGCAACTTCTGTTTGTGTTACTTTTGGTTGCTTCTAGTGGGTTTATTGAAGAAAAGTCAGGAATAATAAATGCCTTTGGTGGTGGGATTTTTGAATGTGTTTTCAGATAATTCTGAGGACTTGAATTACAAATTAAGACATCTGTTGTCAGACGACATAGCAAGGCATAAAATAGGTAAGAGTATTTTAAAATATCGTCATGTAAGTGTGTAAATGCAAATGCATTTTCAGCTTGATATAAATGTTGCTGAAGGAGACACAGGCAAACACCCAGAAATGAGTTCATCTGTCCATAAGTATTTACAGATAGGGTTTGTTATTTCTTCAGGTATAGCCCTTCTCTTAATTTTAAAGTTATTTTTAAAAACTTCTAGTGTTTCTTTTTTTATTGCCATATTCAACAATTATCTTTTTAACTACCACACTTCCATTTTTCATGATACAGTGTTAAGGAAACTTTAAGGTCTGAGCATCCAGGAGCCACTCTGGCAGTCACACTCCCACCACCAGAGACTTTTAAGTCCTGGGACTGAATCCCCTTCACAGTGGGTGGCTCCAGTGCCCTGACAGGTGCCCCCCTTGACTCCCTACACAGCCAGACAAGGTTTCCTTGCTGGCTTGACACTGGGTTTCCCATGGCAGAGTCTCAGACCTCTGGTTCCTTTAAGTAATTTTATGGTGTAGCAACGGAATAACAGCTTAAGCTGGAACAAAGGACTGTCTGAGGTTTTGTGTCCTCACAGTCTGCGTGCTGGACAGTCTGGGGTCCTGCTGGTCCTTCCAGCTGAGTCCTCGGCTCCTGCTGTGTCTCTGAGTGTCCGGTCACCTGGCTGGGCCACAGGTCCCCGTGCCCTTTGTTGTGCAAAGGGTCAGCATCAGTTCAGGACCTCTTGCCTGAGGCTCCCACCCAGAGCTCAATCTCCAGCTGGCACTGCAGCTGCACACCCAGCTACGTGCACTGAATATATTCCTAAACAACTGAGTCAAGACAAACTCTTACTGTTCAGTGAGAACAGTAAGAGTTTGAATTGGTTTTACACAGTAAAACTGAGGGTGCAAATAACCTGCCTTCTGTGGTGGTCTGAGTCTGGATAGGGTGGAGCAATGGGAATGCAGTCAGTTGTAGTCCCATGCTTGTCTGTTTTACATTGTGGGTGTCTTTTATTGGCTTCATTATTTTTCTATGCACAACACTTTAGTTGTCTAACTTCAAAAACTGTTTCAGCAACTGTTTTGTATTTGCCATTTTTAACATTTAAATATTCTTGATTAATTTTCTCTGAGATCTTAAGGGGCTTACTCTTTCTTACAAGCACTAAAACATCATATCTTATTCATATATGTATTCATATATGACAGCTTGCACAACTTGAGAGTTGAGGCTATGGGATTAGTACATCTGAAGATAAATATCTGAGACATCTTGGCAATGTGTGGAGTTTCTGTTTGTAAAAGTGCTGCTCTTCTAGACCCTGGAAACAGAATTTATGAATCTGGAAGAGGAGGATGTGCCTATGCAGTCTCTGTTACCCTCCCCTTGCCATAACTGAGGCAGTGCCTTTTCATGGTTGCTAATGAAATCCCCCAGATTCAGGCAGGGTTCTTAGTCTTTGTCTAGAGCTTTGTCTTCGCAGTTGTAGCATGTTTGCTGTCCTTGAGCTTGAGCTCCTAATGTCTGTGTATCTGTGGTTCACTAAGATATATAGAATGAAATCTAATGTCCAGTCAGGGTGGTGATTGTTTAAGAAAAAGGAGAGTGAAATACTGATGTATGCAAAAGAAGGCATTTGGCAATACCTGAATCCTATTTTCTTGTCATGATAGCAATGTGGTAAAAATATCAGCTGGGAAGTGCTGACCCTCTTGTGGTACATAACAAGAGGAAAGGATACTTAATATTTTCTGTCTCTGAATTTTTCTTTCATACTTGATGTGAATGACTTCATCCTTCAAATTAGTGATGCCTACCAACACACCTAATGTTCGTCGGACAAAAAGGATACGGCTAAGACCTCTGGAATACTGGAGAGGCGAGCGCATAAACTATGCTATGGAGCCTTCAGGTATTAGTTCCACAGTGCTTATTTGCTTCCTTCTGATAGAGCAGAAAAGAGAATTCTGTGAGTTGATCTTGTGCTGTGAGAGCTTTGAGACGCTTACGTTTGGATAACTTCTTAAAAAAAGATTATTTTTGGTCTCCAGTTATTTAGGCATCTCTCCATGTAGTCGTCTTTTCTTTTGACACTCCTGTGTCAGCTGAAATTAGTATCAGCAGAGCATGTTAAGTACCCTTGCATTGCCTTCACTGTTTAGGGAAGAACAGAACACTTTCTCTGTACTAGTGGGTTTTTTATGTCAGAGATTGTGTATGATATTGGAAAAAGAGACAATCTAGACAATCTACTGGATCATTCATTGGAGCATTTCTCTTTTTGTGAGGATTGTTTTCCAGAGCTGATACTATAATATTTTATTCAGTCTCAGTGTTAAATACCTTAAGTGAGAAAATAGACCTTGTTCTCAGGAATTTTTTTACTGACAATTCAGCCTAGTTTAGTCTTTTCCTAATTAATTAGTTCACTCAAAAATAGTATTTTTTTGTGTCCCTAAAAGTGATATTCTGTCTTAAAAATTACTTGCATGTCATGGTTTTCTTAAATGTTCTTTGACTGAAATTTGATCAAATTATTTTCAAAATGTCTCAAGTTGCACTGCACTCTAAAATACTTAATGTTGAAAAGCTTTTTTGTTTGTCCTGGCTTTCTAAAGTGATCTGAAAAGTTCAGCATCAATGAAGTGTATTCTCAATTGAAATGCTGGTTGGTTGGGCAAGTTTGCGTTCTTTTAAATTTACTATGAGTTAGTGAACTTTGTTTTAACTTCCTTTTGTTTCAGGAGGGCTTGTGATTAGTGGATTAGTGCATCCAGAAACACAATCTCCCAGGAAGAGTAAAAGGAGGAAGGATCATCCCAAGCAGAAAAGAGATAAAACAAGTATGAACACAGACTTTTTTCCTTTGGATACTTAAAAAAGTCTATTTAATCAAATGCTCTATCGCTGTAAGATTTTTCCTCCCATAAACACTCAATTCTCTCTCTGGGTGAAAATAATTTTATACCATTATTTATTAATGTGGTATGATGTCGAAAAACCTGCTTCTACTGGATCTATAACAATTGTTACAGATTGTACATTCTTGTTGTAAAATTTTTCACTCCTCAGAGTAAGAAAGGGAGAAATGCTGGACATACCCCAAAGTGCTGTTGTGCCTTTAAAGCAGAGGCTGAAGAAACGAAACTGTACTTATTTTGTGTTCAGATCATGATGCTAGTGTGCACAGTTAAGGTATAAAAACTTGTGGCCATTTTACTGATACCTGTAATAACACATCTAAAAATGCAGCAGAGTGTTAGTAGGGTTTCAAGCTGTTGTAGGTTAAACACATTACCACAACAGAGTAGGTGAAGAGAGAGCTTTAAGAACAATGCATAAAATGGTTAAAAGTGGGCAATAAATCTATGTTTAAACAAACAGACTCTCTGGCCGGTAGATAATAAATATATAAGTAGTGCTCAGAAAAGAGAGTCAAAGTCCAAAAGCCAAATTATTTTTGCTGTATTCTCTGGAAGATGTTTTAATGCTAAAGAGCCTTTCTTTATGAGGACTGTCTAGAACTTTTGTTTGAAGCTGAAACATTTCTCTGTGAAGTTACAGAATTAATAAAACAATAAAACAAGTGCTAACAAGCATGGAAAATGCCATACAGTTCTAGCACTAAGCTAATCAGGGCTGAAATAATCATCAGAGAAATAAGGAAGAAAACAATCACTGTTGGTACCAATTTCTGATTTTACATGTGTTTCATGTAAATTTTATTCCTTACCTCAAAAAGAAAGTGGTAGGACTAGAGAAGGTCTAGGGAAACAAAGAAGGACTTCTGTAGTGAAGATTCCTCAGCCCTGAAGAGAATACTATGGAGGCCTCTGAGAAAGAGGTCTAAAATCACCTCTGAAATCATGAGTGACATAGACAAGGGAAATAGAAATAAATTGTCTTGTTGGGGTTTTCTGCTTGTTTGTTTAAACACAAGAACTAGAAGGTGTGGAAGGAAGACAGAGAGAGCTGGGTTCTTCAGCAAAATAAGGTAGTCATTCTCACTGTGTGCTTCCTGCCCTAGAATATTGTGCATAAAAATATTTATGTAGTTTCAAGGCAAGAACCAGATACATTAACAGGAGACTTAACAGTTAGTAGCTCTAAATAAAGCCTGTGAGCTCCAGATTAGAGCTGAAAAATATTCGATTGAACTGTCAGTACATTACTACAGCATTTTTGGGAATGGAAGGAATATCTGTTTTGGGCCACTGATGGGAGACAAGACCCTGGTCTAGGTCAATCTTTGATCTGAGTACAGTTTATACTGTAATATAAATCATTTGCAGCCTATGAGGACCTGAGCTCATAGTGACTGTTCATACTGTATCTTACAAGAACTATTGATTGCTTTAGGTGCCTTTGAACTGTCTTCCAGAGGTGACTGATTTCCTCTGTGACACATTCATCCTCAGAGACAGTCTTTTGCTCACATCCTTGAGTCTTAGTGATGCATGTAAACCCTGTCAGCCAAGTAAAATTTCTAGCACAAATTCTTAAATGTTATTGATACAATAAAAATTCTGTTTTTATAGCTGTAGAGTTACACCTGTTGCTGCTTTTTATAGAGAGATGGTTATGTTGAAACAAAGCTGTTCAAACACAGTAACTTTCTTCTGCCCCGTGACTGTCTTGCTGTAAGAGTATTTAAGCTGCTATGAGTGCCTACAAAATCCTATAGCTTGCCTTTAGCATGCTTCTTCTGCCTGTGTTTAAAGAAATATCCTGTGCACTGTAGAGCTAAAATTGTCTGCTTAAGAGAATTCTGCAGGAGAGCTTTGGGATATTTATTCTGCTGTGAACATTCTAGAGCATCTCTTTTCTGTTTGAAAAGCATAGTGTTGTCATCAGTTCTTAGGATATTGCTTTCTCTGGAAAAGTCCTTTTTATTATAGAAATAGTTCTCAGATTTACAACTTACAGTGAGCTTCCTGTAATGTTATTTCTTGAGAAAAGGAAAATTGGACATGTGCTTATCTTTTGAATGCTTTCTCTCTTAAGTGTCCTGATGCCTATCAGCAGTGGGTAAGAGCAAAAACACTTGTTCTTCATACTTCATCATGTATTTCATATTCTCTTGGCATCTCTTGGTAGAAAAACACTTCTCTCAAAACACAAGAGTTTACTTTTGAATAAATACTGTTGTTAATACCACAAGATAAATAGTTTCCTTGGATAAATCCGAGGAAATTCTTTAGGATTTAGAAAGTGTTCATCTCTTACACACAGAAATAATTTCAATGAAAAAGACATTTTCAAAGAATTGTTATGGATGGTTTTCTTTATTTGAAGGAAGAGTATTCAGTCTATTTAGTCACTTATTACAGGAAATTTAAGTACTTAATGTGTGACATTAGAATTGTGGAAAAGCTGTGGTTAAATGCTTAACTTTTAAAAATCTATACTGATTACTTTTCTGGTTTTGTTTTGGTTTCTTTGTATCCTCAGATAGAAGAGAGATACCTGCAAGTTTGGACCACACCCTGGCTGATACGTCTAAGCCAACCATTGTACTGGACCCAGTAACAAATAAGGAAGTGCATCTAGGTGAGTTGAAGGGATGTGACCAAGGGACTTCCTGAATCATGTAGACTGATAAGAAAAAAAAAAGTGTTCATGCCACATTGGGCATAAAAAGGTGAGGTTTTGAAATATTCATTGTTCTTTTGGAGAAAGTTCTGAGGGAGACACAAAAAATGTCCTGATGTTTCAGCTAAATATTGAGTCTAGCTTTTGGAGGTGTTGCATTGAAACAGTATGTATTGCACTGAGCATGTAACAAGACAAATTATGTGGTAGCATTAATGTTAATCTCCTGGACATTTTTTGTAGATTGTATCAACACTGCAAGCAGTCACACTTACTACGTCAAAGATGAAGCAGTAGAAATATACAAAAATTTGAATACATCTCTTTTTGCAACTGGTAGATTGATTCTGAAACCATTTAAAGAAAAGGGGCACCAGTTTGTCAACATGGATACAATAGTAAGTGTGCTTTTTAAAAATTTTTGTAAAATGGACTTTGTAAACAGAAGATCTGTTGGAGTGGTTGGAAGTAACATATGAAGTTGAGAGGTACCCCCTCAATACAAATAAACATTATGGAATCATTGCTAGAGGTAATTTGCATGTACATTGCCTTGCCTTACTTTGTCTTAAATCTGTATGTCCATGTGCTTCTATTTTCTGGATCTTGCAGGCAAGGTAGAAATAGCAAAATAAAACTGGACCCCATCCGCCTTTTGAGTCGTCCATCTTATTTTTCATCAGTATGGGGAAAACGGATTGCAGCTCTGCTAGCTTATTTGGGGTTTTATCTTTGTTATATGTATGCAAGTGTTTTCTTGGATATCTGTCTTAAATGTTTGCAAAGGAAGTGTTGCTAACCTTAGAACCCTTTGGCTTCCATTAAGGCTTTCCATATTATCCGTGGCAAAGTTATTGTTACGTTACATAAGACGTCATATTATCTGACTGCAGGGGACTGCTTTTATGTTCCAGCAGGTGAGTACAATGTGTCTGAAACCCGTTTGTTGGGAGGTGCATAAGACTAAATTAGCATGCTAGGAATCAAAACCAAACAGAATGATTGAAAGAGAGAAGACTGAATAGAGAGTGGGAACGTACAGGGTGATGAAGAATGGAATGTAACACAACACTGGACATGGGCTGATGATCTAATTTTTGAATGCAGGAATACATATACTGCTTGTTTATGTGAGTTGGCCTCAAAGTTTTGGTGACACTACCAGTTCTAAGAGTAAATTTCTCTTGGTATTCTGGTTCTGTCGCTAGCTGTAATGTTGAGGAATCACAGACAGCTTAATGTTAGTGGTAGTTAATATAATTGTTTTGGTCACCATATGCTTGCTGCTTTTTTCCTATGTAAAATTATGAAAATCCATTTGGATCAGTTCACTGTATTTTGTGCTTTGTGCTTGTATATGGAAAGTTTAAAATATCTTGTTGAATAGGTTGTAACTTCATACGTTATTTTGACGATTTAAAGACCTGATTTTGTCTTTCTGATATAAAAGTGTCATGAATTCCATATGGGAAGCTGTCCGTCAGTGGGTTAAGACACTAGTCAGGAGATTTTGCAGTAGTGTTAAGGCAGGCTGTTCATGAAGCTGTCCAGAGCTTTTGTACAGCTTCTTGTGAAGAAGCTTATCCTTAGAAAATGAAGAATTAGCCGGTTTTTTTCCGTTAATTTTTCAGCACAATGTCCTGAGTGAACAATCATTGTTCAATTAATGCTTGATGCTTTGAAGCATTTTTTTGGTGTGTGTTTTAGTCTTAACAGTGTAGTGGGTCCGTAGAGACAATTTTGTCATTTGCTTTTTGGGAAAGCAGATTATATAGAACGCTGAAAGTTTTGTATGACCGTAAGGATCTACACTTCATTCTTCCCTGCTTCCTGATGGCTGCTCTCAGTATGTCTGGATGGGCAATGCAGTGTTTGTGGCAGGTGATCGCTGTAATTCATCGTGTGGCTGTATATGAGTGTTAGGATGTTGCTCATTCCCGATGCTCAGGGCCTATTAGATAATTCTGTTTTGTGGTCATGTTAGTGTGCAAATCTCAAGTGAAGATCTGCAGGTAAGTTTCCATTGCAGTTTTTATTGATAGTTTCTGTAGGACTAAATTAAAGTAGATTCGGTCACCTTAAAGTTTTATTGTGGGTTTTGAGAGCTGACAGCTCGAACCTGTTACATTCTTCTCAGTAAAAATCTTCTAAGCAAAGATTAAAGTAAATGACACTAGCTGTATGTCTTGTAATCTCTTTGAAATGCACTGACCTGCCTGTAAGAGTGGCATTCTAGATTAGGAGCTAATATTCCTTCTGGTAAAATATATAAAATAAAAATATACTTAGCCGAAGACAAGACAGGACTTCAGTCCTAGTGGCTCTTAAGGAAAACTTACTCTGTTTTTATTTGTAGGAAATGGATATAACATACGTAATCTTCTGAATGAAGAAAGTGTTCTTCTCTTCACACAACTCAAAGACAGGTGAAGAACTTTCTGCAGAGAAGTTTGCCTAAACACTTGACAAATTTTTGTATGTTCTGAAGTTATTTTTACATACAAAAATGTTTGAGTCGGCCCACCCTAACCTTACAAATTTATACAGAGCAGCTAAAATCAACGTAAGAAGAGTTGAGAAAAAAAACAGAAGAATGTTGGTAGTTGGCTGTCAAACTGAAATGACATACTGAAGGGCCTTGCTCTGAAGCAGTTATTGTTCTTGTGCCATCCAGTGACAGAAAGATATAAGTATGAAATGTGTGGGTATATTTGTTGTTCCAAATTGTATCAATATGCTTAATCTCCCTAAAGATGCTTAGCACTTGAAAAAACGTTGACATCTTCAGCTAACATCTGATAGATAGTCTTAACAACTGCCTGGTACAACCTGCTCAGAATAATCTCTGTTTAAATGACCAACCTGCTGTTTGCATTCCAGTAATTGTTGTCTAGGAGATGGGCTGCTGAAACGCTGCAGTGCTGGGGTCCAGCTGCCTTCTCATATGTTAACGACAGGCGCTCCTTCCTTGTCTGGCAGCTGGATGATTAGTGCCTCCAATCTGAGTAGGAAAATAGGAGCTCTTAAGTAGGAGCTTATCAGTTGTGTCTTTTGTGTGGAAGCTATGGCCTGATTAGCTCTGAACATTGTTAATAGCTTTATTTTGTGTAACAGTGATAGGTCATTGCCAAATGTATTACTTTAATATCTCCTTTTGATTTGCTTGCTGTGTTCCTGGATAATAATGAGGACCTTTGGGAAAGCTGTAATTATACTGTATGCTCCAGAAGCCAAGTCTAGACAGCAGATGGTATACATAGCATTTGTCTCCCAAGCTCTTCGAGGTTCCTTCTGGCTGAAGATAAGGATAAACTACAGCTATTCTGGTATTGTGCTTTCTCTCTCTGGTCATTTCTGTCCTCGAAGAGGAGGAGATAAGGAAATTTGAATTGGAATTGTGAACTTCTAAGGACTTGAGGATTGAGCACTAACCTTGTAAGCAGTTTTGGCCATGATCTTTATGCTAAATCTAGAGTATACATTAATGTAGGAAAGAGGAATTGGCTTTCAGCTAACTTCCTCTGTCTGTGAAAGAGCTTGGACACCAAGGTTACCGTGCCTCTGTGAAAGATCCTTTGGATTGGGGAATTTGAGATAATACTGTCATTCTCTTTCAAGCAGTAGTTCCTATGGTTAGTGCATATCTAGACTGACAGTGGAAATTCTTGGTAGAAGTTGTGTGCTGTCTTTTCATTCATGGCTAAGTCATCCGTAACTGAGAAAATGAAACAGGAACATGCCTATTGCCATTTAGTTCTGTCTTGAAACAAACTACTGTCAGAGTTCAGACTACACAGAAAGACTTTTTCCAGCCTCAACTCTTGTAAGCAGTTTAACAGTTAAAAAAGAAAAAAGTCATTTAGTTACTAAATATAAATTTGGTGTTGGCAGCTTTTCTAAATTTTGGGCTTGGGTTGGTCTCTTCAAGGTCAGCAAGATTCAAATAATGTCCTTCCTGTGTTGGAGCCATACCAGCTACCAGATGGGCACACATGCTGTCTCACTGCTTGAGGGAATCCCACCCACTAAAACGTTTAGTTTTTAAGTCTTTCAACTCCTCAGGCCTACAGAGATCTGGAATTTTGCCACTTGGAAAAAGGGTACAGGGCTAGGATTAAACCAAAGACTCTGCTTCTAACCCAAGCAGGTCTTCCAGCCATCAGGCCATGGATGTGATGGTCTCTGATCCAAGCAGCAAACAGGTTCCAGTTGAAAATCAGAAGAAGAAAACTTTTCAGTGGTGTTAATGGCCAGGGTGTTCTGAACAAAAATACCCTGTGAATTCTTATCTGTCTTACCTGTCTGCAGATTGGGTAGCAGAAGGATGGATACTTCAGGGGTTAGAGTAGGTAACTTATGTGGATGGACTACAGAGCTCGTCGTCCTAAAGGGAAGCGTGGGTGGATGCTGTGGCAGAGCTCAGCAGGCTGCTGCTTGCCAGGAATGTGTTTTCCTTTGGTGGGCTGAGATGAGAAGTGATAACATTACCCATGTCATATCAGGGACTGATGTGTCTTCCTCCACTGCACTGTACTGCAACTTGGCAGCAAAGTTTTCAGGAGTTTTCTTTTGGGTCAAGAGCTCTAAGTCCTTCAGGATGCTTTCTTAAGCAGAAGTAATGTGTGCAGACCTTTTCCTGACAGAGGCTGGAAAGCGCAGATGTTCAAGTGCAGGTTTGAAGTCAGCATGCCTGTTTGTGTTTTCCTAATTCTGTGTCTGGGAGCATCAAGAGAACAGGGAGGATTTGGTAAAGTAGGTCACTTTTTAGGCTGGATGGTTTTGTTGCTTTCCGGCAAGTCAGTTTCTTTGGAGAAATGTCTTGTGTAGTTTGCAGAGAACATTTTGTAGCTGGACTACATCTGAGTATATTTGTGGTTTACTTTTTTTAAGAAGCAGTGTCAGGTTTGCCAAGGGATGTTCTCTGGAATATTGCCGTGGTTTAGCAACAATTCTATTATTTGTCAGTAGGTGGGGCTTCAAGCACAGCTGTTAGTCCTTTGCTGGCCTCTGTGCTCATTAGGGTCTGGTTTTTGAAATGCAGGAAGAAGAGTTGTTACAGGTGGAGATAAATTTAGTTGAATTCTCTTGCAAGGAGATGTAAATCAGTTGCCATTCACAGTGGGATGTAACTACTGAATGTTGCTAAGTTCATTCAGTTACATGGATGTTGTACTTGTTGCAGCCACTTGCACAAAATTGTTCTTTAAAACATTAGTGCACAGCAGGACCTGGGTTGTTCACCATTGGTCTGGATTGCATTTCAAATTTTTTTCTTCAACTTGGCACTTGTTAGAAATTTGCTGCTGTGTCATTAGCCTAAGTGTAGTGTGAGGAGGTGCAGGAGAATGTTCTGAGTGCCAGGACTCCTATGGCTGCTGAGTTGTGCAGTGTGTCAATCAATAATCAGTTGTTAGTCAGAAGCAGCAGCTGATGTTTCACCTCTGCCTGGTCTTGTTTTGGCTCCTGCTTCCTATGTTTTTGTATACATCAAGCCAAATAAGATATTGCAAAGAAATAAGCCTTTTCTGAAATGTGAGAAGTTAGCGTTCTTCCTGCATGTGTGTGACTCTTTTGGCCAGCATATGTTCTGCTGTGCTGAGTTATCTCACTTCCTCTGGCTATTGTGGTTTAGCCAGGTTTTTGCAGAGCTAGGCTGAAGTTGGTTAACTAGTGTTACCTGTTGTGGAATGACGTGTGGGATCTTTGTCTTGAAAGAGACATGGCCTTTTCTGTTGTCTGAGAGATATGCTTACTGTTCCTGGAGGATACCTACTGATACCCTGGTGGATATCCCTGCATTAATTCATTGCTTTCTGTCACCAGTAATTAAGAGAGCTGGAAGCAAAGCCAAGTCACATATTTCAGCTTCATGTTAATAGGTTCCCGTGTTCTATAGTAGGTACTGTGGTAACATCCAGGGGCTTGTTTTAAAAGGCTTACCTGAGAAGTCCTGCCACAGTAAAAAGTCAGAGTTTTGAAGGCTTTGGCCTCCTTCAAAAAAATTACAGGTTAGTAGGTTCTTCTGCAAATCTATCTTTTTGTAGTTTCATTTGGTTAGAAAGCTGTTCCTGTTTTACTAACAAAGCTTTTTGCAGTTTAAATTAGCAGAAGAATGATTGCAGAACAGTCACATGTGTATGCACATCCATATTTGTACAACTCTGTACACATAAAATAGATTGTGAGCTGAGTAATTACAGAAAAAACAAACAGGACCAATAAAACAAACTGCTGAGGCACATATACAGCTTCTTTTATTTTTCAAGTGCACAACTAAATTGGTTATCTGCCGATGATTTTAAATTAACATTTGGGGAATACAATAAACCTAAAGAGCTATTTCCTCATTTCATAACAGCTGAAAAGGCATTTCAGCATGAAGGAATATTTCTTGTATTTCTAGTGATGTATAGACTCTGCATGATGTCTTTTGCAATACAGGATTTACTTTAAGTGGTGATTAATTGCAGGTGATACATCCAACTGAAGAGTATGAACCATGCCTCTTTAATGGTATTAACAGCTGTTGTAACTGAATTTCTTAGTTTTTCAAAGCTGGTACATTTCCTTGGCAGAGTATCTTGTCATTTCACAGATGTTCACAAATATAGTCAGAAGAGATCTCAAAGGCAAACTTTTTGGGTTGCATGGATGAGCTTCAGTTAGGATTTGACAACCAAAGTGATTCCTGTGGTCTACTTCTAAGATGAAAACATGGTTGATCATCAGTCCAAACAGTTGGCTGCAGATTATTAGGAAACAAATATGTTAAAAGGTTTGCCTGCAGAGCTGCTCTGTGTTTTTAAACCCACCCACAAAGCTCATGTTCTGATCTGCTTCATTTAAACTTCTGTGCCCAAGTAAAAGTGCAACACAAAAGGTTGTAAAACCACAGGTACTTTGCATTCCTTCTGCAGTCCTGTTTGGAGCACAAGAGCAACGGTGATTGAAACAAGGAGCTGGAAGAAACAAAGTGTTTACTTTGTCCATCTGACTGTTGAGATACAAGTCTACAAGTGTTCACAGAAAAAAATATTAATGTCTAGAATAAGATTTTTAATTTATCTTTGCATATAGGTAAGGACTTTTAAATTTGAAAACTGAAGAATTCCAGTACTCTTAACAAATATTTAGAAAGTTTATTAAGTGGGTATGATAGCTGTTAACACACATTATTTCATTTAGCTTATTAAATTTTTTCACTGTGGTGGTGTTTAAAGCTGCCTTTTCCTATGTTTTCAGTAAACGTATCTGAAATGAGAATTGATCAAGATGGCAGATGCATGGTAATGCTGTGAGGGTGTCTTCTGGAGTGCCATAAAGAGGGAGAGGAAAGGAGTGATATGAGAGGTGTCAGCGTAATGAAGGGCTCTGTATTGGTGCTCAAATGTGTTGCATACTGACTGGTCTAGGTTATGCAAAGTGTTTTCAGGGAAGCTCAGTAACTTTGAAAAGATTGGTATGGGAAAGGTTTTCCGGTGTTGATGCCACAAGGACACAGCTGTCTCTGGTGGTAACCCACACTCCTGATTTGGGATTCTAGTAGTGATCTGATCACTTGCATTTAACAGCATTATGTCATCTTACCTAAAACTAGTGTTCAGCCAGTAAGCATGATGTGTAATCCACTGAAGAAGAGGCCTGAATTTAATGAATTTTACCCTTTCTTTATGTTAGCAACGCTTTCATGTTGTAGTACAGTGGGGGTAATTACAAGAATTGAAAGTTAATTACAAAAAAGTTTTTTTCAAACACTATCTGAACTTGAAATTTTATTGCTGACAAAGAGGGGGCTCCCCTAGGATTCAGTAGCCTGTACACTGAAGAAACTGAGCACTTCTCCTATATTTCAGTTAGTGCCAAGTGAGCTCTGAGGCTAATTAATCAAAACAAATTCACAATTAAGCCCAGGAAGGAAGACTAATTAAGTAGACAGTTAAGAAAAGTGCTGAAGAAGGGAGCAACCTTAAGGGGAAAGTATGAGACTCCCAGTACTGGCCCATGAAGGACAATTAAGTGATAATTGCAGAGGCCTTTTTGCATCCAGCAAATGCTGTCTGCCTTTTATTATGGCTGATTTTCTTAGCAGTAGAAGCAGACATTTGCCTGATGAGCAACTAAGCTGTACGGTGCACTCTTAAGGTAATTCACAGGTAAAGCAGAGAGGTTGCTGCAGCTATAAATTAGAACACAGCTCCCAGACTTGAACAGTGTTTTAGATAGTGAAAAAGCCCCATTGCGTTTTTAAAGACAAACTAACTTTAAATGTTTGCTTTGTTTCCCTCTTCATTTTGTGGCATACTGAGTCCATATTAGCATCCTGCTTAAACTTTCAAACAAATTACACTGAGTGAACTATCAGAATTTAAAATAGCTTCATTTTGTTCAGTTGCTCACAGAATCACCAGGTTGGAAAAGACCTTCAAGATTGAGTCCAACCCATGCCCCAACACCTCAACTAAACCATGACACTGAGCGCCACATCCAGTCTCTTTTTAAACACGTCCAGGGATGGTGATTCCACCGCCTCCCCGGGTAGACCATTCCAAAATTTTATCACTCTTACTGTAAAAAACTTTTTCCTAATATTCAACCTATATTTTCCTTGGTGCAGCTTAAGACTGTGTCATCTCATTCTGTCAGTTGTTGCCTGGAAAAAGAGACCAACCCCCACCTCAGTACAACCACCTTTCAGGAAGTTGTAGAGTGTGTTAAGGTCACCTCTGAGTCTCCTTTTTCTCCAGGCTGAACAGCCCCAGCTCCCTCAGTCGTTCCTCATAGGGCTTGTGTTCCAAGCCCCTCACCAGCCTTGTCACCCTCCTCTGGACACGCTCAAGTGTCTCCACGTCCTTCCTGAACCGAGGGGCCCAGAACTGGACACAGCGCTCAAAGTGCAGCCTCACCAGTGCCGAGTACAAGAGAAGAATGACTTCCCTGGTCCTGCTGGCCACACTATTCTTGATACAGGCCAGGATGCCATTGGCCTTTTTGGCCACCAAGGAGCACTGCTGGCTCATGTTGAGTCGGCTGTTACCAGTACCCCCAGGTCCCTTTCTGCCTGGGCACTGTCCAGCCCCACCGCCCCCAGCCTATAGTGTTGCAGGGGGTTATTGTGGCCAAAATGCAGGACTCAGTACTTGGACTTTTTGAACTTCATCTTACTGGACTCTGCTCATCTATCCAACTGTTCTAGGTCTCTCTGCAGAGCCCTCCTACCTTCCAAGAGATCGACACACACTCCCAGCTTAGTGTCGTCTGCAAATTTACTAATGATAGACTCAATACCCTCATCCATGTCATCAATAAAAATATTGAACAGAACTGCTCCCAGCACAGACTCCTGAGGGACACCACTAGTGACTGGCTGCCAGCTGGATGCAGCACCGTTCACCAGCACTCTCTGGGCCCCGTCATCCAGCCAGTTCTTAATCCAGCAAAGACTGCTCCTGTCCAAGCCGTGGGCTGCCAGCTTTTCCAGGAGTATGCTGTGGGAGACAGGGTCAAAGGCCTTGCTGAAGCCCAAATAGACAACATCTGCAGCCTTTCCCACATCCACCAGGCGGGTTACCCGATCATAAAAGGAGACCAGGTTGGTCAAACATGACCTACCCCTCCTAAACCCATGCTGGCTGGGTCTGATCCCCTGGCCATCCTGTAGGTGCTGTGTGATGGCACTCAAACTGTTCCATAACCTTACCTGGTACTGAGGTCAGGCTAACTGGCCTGTAATTACCAGGATCCTCCTTCTTACCTTTTTTATAAATGGGTGTCACATTGGCCAGCTTCCAGTCATCTGGAACCTCACCAGTGAGCCAGGACTGTTGGTAAATGATGGAGAGTGGCTTTGCAAGCTCATCTGCCTGCTCCCTCATCATCTTGGGATGGATCCTATCTGGTCCCCTATATTTATGAATATCCAAGCGGCTCAGCAGTTCCCTCACTGCCTCCTCTTGGACAACAGGAGGACCATTTTGCTTCCTGACACTATCTACCAACCCAGGAGGACAGTTGTCCTGAGGACCATCCGTCTTTCCAATAAAGACCGAGGCAAAGAAGTTCATTAAGCATTTCTACCTCTTCTTCTCATCATTTGCAGTTACTAAATCACGCCACTGAAGTTCACAGAAATCATTACCTTGTCATGAAATGGCTTCTGTTGCTTATGTCCTTGTATTGGGTTTGTGTGGCCAGGTTTTGATAGTCATGGGGGGTGGTTAACTGGGATGGCTTCTGTGGGAAGTCAGTAGCAGCTTCCCTGTGTCTGACAGAGCCATTGCCAGACAGCTCCAGTACCAACCCACCACTGGCCAATGCTGAGCCCACCAGAGCTGGTGGTAATTCTTCTGTGGTAACATTTAAGAAGGAAAAAAAGTTACTGTGCTGAAGGTTATTATGGACAGAGAAGAGAGGAGTGAGGATATGTCAGAGAAACAGCCCTGCCCACTCCTAGGTCAGTGCAGAAGAAGCAGGGACGAGGTCTTCCCGGCAGTGGAGCTGAGATTCCCCTGCAGCCTGTGACAGTAATGGGTGAGTGATCTCCCCCTGTCCTTATCTCAACCCAGGCGCCTTTTCTTATATTTTGCCTCACCTGTCCAGCTGAGGGAGGAGAGTGATAGAGCGACTTTGGTGGGCACCTGGCATCCAGCCAAGGGTCAGCCCACCACAGTCCTGCACTCATGCTGCATGACATACTTGTGGGTTTTGGTGGAAAAAAAAAGAGGAGCAACCTACAATACTAGTATTGTTTTTACTGAAAATATTTTAAATTTTCTTCTCAAGGACTTTTTAAGCTAGCAAAGCTAATCTCTGGTGAGATGCTGAGGCTTGTAGATGAGGTGCGTGCCCCAGACTTCCTGCATCCCTCCTTGCCCATTTCTGTTGAACTGTGATGCTAAGCATCAAAACCTCTCTTAATTTATTTGACTTAACATGGGCTAAAAATTTGCATAAGTGTTCACCTTTTTTTTTTCTCTTATCTGGAACTTGAATTATTTCAAAAATTACAATGGAGAGATCTCAAGTATTTATTAAAATGTTGATAGTAATTTCCTTTTCTTCATGAAATTCCATGTGAGCATTCTGCTGCCACTGTGATGCACCGTGTCCTTCTATGCAAGTTGGCAGTTGTCTTCTTGAAGTATCTGTCCAAGGTGCAATTTTGTCTCTTTTTTCCTTCCTTCTTTTGGAATAGGCTGCAGGATGAGGCATTCACCTGCTGCTGTTTCAGCTCAGCTGCTCCATCAAGTTTCAGTCTGCTCCTTCATTTTTTGTCTTGCTGCCTAAACTAATTTCCCGCCCTATTTGGATGCATTTTCCCTACCAAAGGTTTCTTTTCTGTCTTTTTGCCACTTGCAAGGATTGAATCATTTTTTAACTCAGTTCCAGGTGTTTGAATTATTTCAGAGGTGTTCTTGTGCCTGAAGGTTCTTTTGCTCTCTCTCCTGCAAGTTTTGTACAGGGCCTGGCAAAGCTCCCAATTTTAACTCTCAGGGAAATGATGCAAAGCTTTCTTTGGCCTCTGTTCTTTGAAAGACTTTGGTGTAGTTTTAATCCCAAGAAGGTTGGCTTAGGATGTCACTGGCAAGGTGTTTGTTATTATCATCATCTGCCGTTTTCCTGGCTGCAGAAGCAGAACTGAGACTGCTTCAGGCCCACTTGGTTGCCCTTGAACCTCATCCATCTGTTGATGTCGGCTCTGCAGTGCTGGAAGAATCCATCCTAGCACCATTCCCCGTGGCCAGACCTACCCTGGGGCATCGCAGCATTGTGCTTTTTGCTCCTCTTAGAGCACTAATTCAGCGTGCTGGTGACTTCCTTTGCATTGGCACAATCTTGACATGTGTCTGCCATCACTTAGGCACCACGCCATACCTTGATTTTGTATTGGCAGGCTAGTCTAGGCATTCACCTGCTCTAGATCTTCATTCCTCTTGCCAGTGGGAATGCTGCCTGGCACCAGCTGGTTTTGGCACAGAGGTAGCATGGCAGCACATGCCCACTGCTACACATGTGGGTGTGGGTCTCATGTGCCCTCTCACACCCTGTTGCTGCTTGACTTTTCTGGTAAATGCCAGGAGAAAGTAATCTTCCTGTTTTTTAATGTTTCTGTGGTATCTAAGGAGTCTAGACTGAAAGAGCTGTAAAGGTTGGGTCGCCCCTCAGGATCAGCTTCATACATTTCTCTTGGAGATGGAGCTGAGACCTGGCCAAGCACATCTGACATACTCTTCCATGTGGAACAGTTCTGTCCACAAAGTTCAGATCCTGTCATCTCTGTTTTACCATACTTAGTGCCATGGGTAGGAGTGTGTATTTGCAAAGCACATCAGTGTTGTACACACTTGGCATCCTCATTCTTATTGCTGTGGTTGCTGCAGAGAGGTCAAGAGGTACAGAAGAGATCAGGAAACAGAAGCTCGTATGTGGGGAAAGAGCTTATTTGAATCCAAGGCAACTGGTTCTTGGTGGTCCTGCTTGAGCAGCAGTGTTGGATCAAATGACTTCCAGAAGTCCCCTCTGACCTCAGACATCTTGTGAAGTTGCAACCTGTGCTATGGAAGCTGCTCTTCTGTAAGTTTAGTTCACGCTTTTGTTGAGAAGACCCTTATTTCTGTGCTCCTCAAGTGGAGTGCAGTCTTTTCTATGTCACACAGCAGGCCACCAGTATTGCCACCAGAGCGTGGGGTGTGCCAGAGCCCCAGCCACCGGTGAACAGCCACTGCCATCCCATTCTCCACAGTAAAGGACAAAACGTGCACACTCATTGAATCACAAGCATCAGCTTTAACCTCCCCTTTCTGGTCTTGACTCTGAGGAGTCCCTCTAGGGCAGACACATACCTGGGTTTGATGAGAAGTCCACTGCTTAGTTTGGGGGAATTAGGTAACAATTTTCTGTGCATACACCCTGAAACATTTTATTGTATTTGGATAGTGGGTTGTTATTTTCACCTGCAAGTCTTAACAGCAGTCTTTATTCTGTGCACGGGCTTTAAACCAGTTGAAAATTTGGCATCTTGCACAGTCCAGGCTATCAAGTGTCTGCTTTTCCCATTTTTCTCAACATGTGGAGTAGCAGTGCTCAGCTGTCACTTGATGTGGGGAGTTGCATCAGATATTATTCTCTCAGCAAGAATTTTAGTTTTTTGGTGTTTTGCTACTGGCAGCAGCTTTGTGTCACCTTTGGGACTATGGACCAGAGATTGTGAACCATTTGTGTAAATGTGAGCTAAAGTGAATTAAAATACACACAAGATCTTTATAAAAAGAACATGAAACTCACATGCACATTAACTACTGAGTCTTCTTGGTTCTTCACAAGATATATTTCAAATTCAAAATAGCTTAAGAAAATACATGGAGAGCATGTGTCAGTGCCACAACCAGGTGTGGCTTTGACAGCTCCAGATTTTGCACAGATGAACACATTTGTCAGAGACCACTATTAGTTAAATTAAATTAGGCTAATGTGCTCTTTTGAGCATAATTGAAATGATACTAATGTTTTTATTGATTTGCCACTGGAGTAGGTAAATGCTCTGATGTCCTTGCTGCTGTGAGTACAATTTGCAGTTGTTCCACTTTCCTGTCTAGTAACTCACCAATATTATGGCACAGATAGGCCTATTTTTAACTCTGTTAATTTGAACTAATTTCTGGTTTTTTTATAATTTAGAACAAAAGCAAGAAACATGTTGTTGGACACCTCTTCCCCATAACTTTACCTGCAAATTGAAGATCATCTAATGCAGAGGAGTTCTAAAGAATGCTGAACATTTTCATCTGACACCCCAATTTTAGGGGCATGTTGTTTCATTGATCTTAAAGATCTTTCTTCAGTGTAAATGGTAAATTTGTTATGAATTATCTTTTCTTTTGTATCAATAAATATTAAGTAATGTAAATCAGTTTTTATTCCTTTGATTTTAAATGATTTTAGAATCAGTTTTCTAGCATTCCATGTGGTTTTGAAAATGCAGGTAATTGCATGAGTTTGACTTGTAAATATTTATGAATAACAATGCAAGTTGACTTGAGTGGCTTCAAAGATGTCACAAACTGAAATGTTTCGCTGTTTCTTTGGAGTTGTTGAAACATTCAAAAGGAGTTTGAAAGTAAAATAGTTTTCAAAGGATAGAGTCATAGAATCATTAAGGTTGGAAAAGACCTTTAAGACCACCAAGTTCAACCACTAATCCAGCACTGCCAAGTCCATCACTAAACCATGTCCCTAAGTGCCACATCTTTAAAACACTTCCAGGGACAGTGATACCACTTCCCTGGGCAGCCTGTTCCAGGGCCTGACCACCCTTTCAGTGAAGAAACTTTTCCTAATATCCAGTGTAAACTTCCCCGGGTGTAACTTGAGGTCATTTGCTCTCGTCCTGTTACTTGGGAGAAGAAACCAACCCTCACCTGGCTACAGCCTCCTTTCAGGTGTTTGTAGAGAGTGAGAAGGTCACCACCTCTCCCTGAGCACTTGGCCTTGTTGAACCTCAGATGCCAGTGGAGGTGAGATTTGAAAAACAATGTTCCTAGTTGACAGTGGCTTTGGTTGCAGTTTGAATCCCTGGTGTTCCTGCCAAGCTTATACAGAAACTTCAGGCTGGAATGGTGCAGAATTCTTTTGGTTTTCAAATAAATCATAATCAGAGCTACATTCTGCTGCAGCATGTGATCATTCAGGGCTCTTCATATTTGGTATGTGGTGACTTATGCTCTCCTCCACATTTTCTACGAAATTTTCAAGGTGTTTCCATTTAGCTGAAGATGGTGCTCCCTGAGAACAAATCTTGTCTAGTCATCAGAGTGAAGTAAAATAAAAACACCTCCCATCCCTTCAAGGAAAATACGGTCCATTAGTTTTTCATTTGCCAGGAGCATCAGTTTTTAATGTTTCTCCCTTTCCCTTTATCTCCTGGGAATATCAATCTGCATAGATCTATTATTAATTCCACAGCAACGAGCTCATTTTCTCAAAAATCTTTACAGTGGGTCGTAAAAGTAGGTCTCCCCAGGAATTATTTAATATCCAATTTGAACTCAGTATCCTATGTATAGTGCTGAGTGGCTGTTGTTGGGTTTCTTTTTGGTAGTGGTTGGTTGGTTGGTTGGTTTTTTTCTGAAGTATCTTTGCCTCATCTGAAGTCACTGTTTTCTATATTAAGGTGAGTGTAGTAGGGTTGTCCAGCATTTAAAACTCGGGAGTCTGGATGAGTATTAAAAATAATTCTGCAACCAAAACAATTTTTGAAGGTGAAAGAGTGAGGAAAAATCCTCTTGAATAGCAGCATACTATGCTATGAATGATAGTTTATTGTGTAAGCATTGCAGAGAGGGGAGCAAAAGAGGTTTCCCACTCCTGGAAGGTTCTGGAAGCTCTGTTTATAACATTCATTCCCATCAGCCATGCCCCAGGAGCACTGGTGAGCATTTTGCTGGCAAAAGCCTTGCTGGAGGGCAGCATTTCCACCTGCAGTTCTCATCGTTCTTGAAGGCCTGTCTCAATTCCAGTAAGTATTTACCATTCACTGAAGAGCAGAGAACCTGGCTCAGTCTCCTGTGGCCTCTTCTGTGCACCTGGGTAAGCCCACACCCATCCACAGTGCTTGTGTCCCTGGGCTGTGCAAGTTGGGAAGGGGAGGATGGTGCTGGTGTCTTCCAGAGAGCCCAGACCTGGTGTGGCCTGAGCACTGTTCTGGTCAGCAGCTGTGTAGGTCCCTGTAGGATCCCTCCCAGGGCAGGACCTGGATCTGGAGTCTCTCTTTCCTAACTGTCTCTTTCAGACAGGGCCCTCGTGCTCATGGTCTGATATGAGGAATGGTTACTGCTTATCTTCCTTGCAGTGTTTAGGAGATGCTTTCATCCAGAACAGTCTCACAGCTTCTTGTTAATTGGCTCAAACCAATGCGATGGACAGAAACAGCAATAACCACATAGATCATGTGCTGTATTTTGGTAGTCAAGAAGATTGTCTTTTTCTTTTACCTGCCCTAACCTGGGAGAATCAGAATATTTGCCCTTCCTATGCCAGTTAGGCTCAATCATAATGTCATAGGAGGGCAATTCCAGTAAAACCTGCACAGTGACCTAATATTAACTTTTTGGAAGCAAGGAGCTTCTTTGTCTTTTACATGGATGTATTGTTTGGAGTTTGTCGTGTCCCTGGAAGGTCACAGTTTGAGCAACTGTAAGAAGTGATAAACAGGTAAGGTGCACAGTTCATGGGGGCACAATAAAAGCTGAGGCTGAATTTTTCTTGCATGTGAAAGAATTCAACTTAAATCTTTTTATCTTAGGGGAGAGAAAGCAAAGTACTGGTCTTAAAAATTACCCCAGTCATCCGTCTTTCTCCACTGCACAGCAGGAGGAGGTAGGATATCCTGTGGCTCATGCCAACCAAAGGTGCTAGTGGTTATACAGTAGCCCAGTTGTGGGCATGGCATGTGCCACGAGCCACAGAGTCACTGCTTGGGGATTGCCAAGCCAGTTCTGAGCTGTGACATGTGGTTGGCATAAAGGCACATGCTTGTAGTGAGGACTTGGGAGCAGCCATGGAAACTTCACGTTGTTCAGTGGTGGTAGAAGAGATTATTAAAAGTCACATTTATTACATGTCTTTGGCAGCTCAGTGTTGGTTTTACCATTTGAGTCTCTTGTGTATTTTCAGTATCTCGAGTTAAACAGTTTCTCTTCTGTAGGAAGCCACTTGGTCACGCTGGTATGTGGTCTGCTGGAGCACAACTGTGATTGCTTTCTCATAGGATTCAGCTGTTACTAAAAAAAGATTTTAATTCCTCTGCAGATGAGCAGGTTTAACTTGTCTGTTGAAGATAGTGTAATTTTTATTTTTATTTTTTCTTCTTTTCTTTTTTTAGCTGGGTGTCGTCCATATGCATGCTTAACTGAAAGACTCTGTATCAAACCAGTGCCGAATGTTTTGAGGCCTAAGAAATTAAGATGAAAGTGAGTGAGGGGCAGACAGTTCTCCTGGCTGCCTCTCTTCACACTGAGGAAAGCTTTCCTGTGCCACAAGAGCCTTGCTTTGATTCAGGTGCTGCCCCAGCCTGGTGAAGCTCTGCCACATACCAGTCCTGCTGCCCTCGTGTCTTCTTTCTACTGCTCTGAGATCCCAGTCTGTGCAAGAGGCAGAGAGAAGCCCATTTCCAGCTCAGGCTGATTGTATTTAATCTGTTTTCTTTATTTTTTTCTTTCCTCATGAAGGAAGTAAATAGAACTAATCTGTGGGATTTACAATTGGGAGTTCAGCCAACCCTAAGGATTCATGGTCTTGAAGTCCTATTCTTGATTCTTTTACATTTATATTTTCAAAATCAGGCTGCTTTAGGTTACTCTGCTAAATGTTGCAGAAAAAAAGGCACCTGGACCAGCACTGAGCCAAGGATACTTAAACAGAAGGTAGCCTAGTAGTTTCCCTGCTGCTGGTTACATTTCTCCCTCACAGGCACACAAGGTAGTGGGTGTGAACGCTTCTGAACTCACAAAAAGTATTATAGTGGCAGCTTTTGGATGTTGGTCTTTTCCCTTCTCTCCTTGAAGGGAATGCAAAAATTTGACCAAAACAAGTCAGAAGATTACATGTGGCTTTAAGAAATGGGGTCTTTTTTTCAGATTTTTTATGTAGCTCACATCACCTTGCTCTGAATGAATGAGTGCTGTGTTGCTTTGGCATGGGGTTTGTTTGCACTTTTTTTGGCAGTTCAGCCTCCAAAGAAACTTCTACTGGCAGCTCCCTGTGCCCTTAGCAAGCACAGAAACTGCTAAAATGAATGCAGGAGCAAGTGGGCACAAAACCCAGTAAAAATACTTACTGAAAGTAAGTTTTGAAGAAGTTTTTTCTCATGTTTGAGAATGCCTGTTGCTCTTTTCCTTTTTCCTGTGTGCTGCGGCTCCCAAGGGCCAAGCGTCTGCAGAGGATCAAAGACACATCCTGGGAGCTGGCAGCAGGACCGTGCCTCTGCTGAAGGCCAGCCAAGCAGCCCGCTCCATGTGGAGGGTGGAGGTTCCATCTGCCTTCCACCACCTCCACACTGCTGGGACAGATGCTGTTTCCCAGGGAGCAAACCTTGCCGCGTTGCCCTGGGCTCCAGAAGGCAGGAGTTGGAGGAGGGAGGAAACCAAGCCGAATTTACGGAGCTGTTGGAGAGGTGCACAGAGATTATACTCGGCTGGAGGAGGCTGGCACCCAGCACCCCTGCCCTGCTCATTGCTGGTGTGCACAGTTCTGCTGGGGGCACTCTTTGCTTTTTCAGCTGGCCCTGATTTTGAGGGTTCTGCTCTGCCTAACAAGATGTCTTGCTCCTGTCTGTTATCTAATATCTCTGCACTGAGCCTATTGCTCTCCTTTGACTCACCTTCGCAGAGGTTTGTTGCTGTGATCCTGCACAGAGCTTTTTTTGATTATTGTTTGTATTTTTAATTAGTTGAGTAGAGGTGTTGTCTTGTTTTTATCCATGGGTTTTGAGTTGTTAAATTTATACCTAGGCAGGACTGCTGTTGCAGTCACTGCCACTTCCATATAGGTTTTCATTTCAAGAGCCTGTGTTTACAGAAGACAGCAACTGAAATCCTTGGTTTAGAGTGTTTACAGCCAAACTGCTTTGGTCTGAATGGTGCAAGGGTTAACTTTCAGTGCAACACATACAGTGGTATAGAGTTTCTAGCCCAAATGTAACAAACTTAGTGTCTCTGCAGGTGAAATTTTATTTCTTTTTTGCAGACCACTTAGAGGCTGACTAGAATGGGAACATGTGTAGGAAAAAAACAATATTTAACTCAATCTCTTCCCTGATGATAGCAAAACCAACACTCTGTATGTACCTGATGCAGAATAGTCATCCTTTTTCCATTGCATGCCTTGCATTCCTTCACCAGGTATGTATTCAAGCTCTGTGTGGGCAGTGGTGTATTTCTCTGTGCTCTGTAAATGAAGTTTTGTCATCAAAAGACATAGCTTCTGTTTTCCACTAGAGGCCAATGAAGCTCAGGATAAGGCTGCTGCAAGGCTTTCAGGGAAAACCCCATCTTTTTTTCCCTTCCAGACCTGTTGCTGAACTGCTGTATCTCCATCTTGATGATAATTTCTTTTTGAAATGGTTCTCCCTCTAATGAAGTGGAATTCAATTGCTGTCTTCCTCCCACCATTTTGTTCCTAAAACCTGCAAGAAGTTAAAGAATTTTCCTCTTGATTTGCTGATAAGTGTTCATTCCATGTTTGCAATTCCTAGCTGTTAACTGTGCAGCAGCCTCCCTGAAATAAAGGGCACGTTGAAAAGGCGATGGAAGCAGTGAGTAATGCCAGTGCTTGGGATTTTTAGAGTTTCAGGAAACAGTACGTCTTTAGCTACTACATTTTACTGGAGAGCTTCCTAAATTTTGTGCTTACTAGTGACCAAGCCAACGACATCGCATTCCAGCTGAGGGATAGGGTCCTGTCCCTACGCTGATATCATTCTGCCCGAGTGCCTTTGCCTCCTGACTCCTCAGGTCATAGCTCAGTCCTAAGTAATAACACTGCTCTTTTACAAAGTTTTTAGGAGGTTCAGAACAGCAAAAGTCCTCAAATGTGAGGCTGGTGGTGCCAGCTCTGTGTCACAGACAGGAGAAGCCATCTGGAATAATGTTTCTTGGCCAGGGAACTACCCCAAGTTTTCTGTCTCAAGTCAGTGAAGAATAATGCTGCCTAATGTGTTGGTTAAAGCCAGAATGTTTACAGTAAGACAAAGGCACTGCTTGGGGCATTAGCTTGGAAGATTGTTTAGGATTTTCTTGCTGCCTGGCAGGGGTCTCATGTGGGTGGCACATATGTGTGAGCCCCTCTGGATGCCACACTGCTGGGCCTGGTTAGAGCACTGTGCTTTGGCTGCTGATCCTAAACCTGTGAGATTTCTCTGGGGGTTGTAGGAAACCTGACTTTAGAGGAGACTGGGCTTCTCCTTTGGAAGGATATGCTGCTATGGTAGGAAGAAAAACTAAGGTAGGATTGCAGCTCAGAGGGTTGCCTGAGCCAGCTCTAATCATCTGGTGGCACACCCATGCCCCCCCCCAAGATTTATCAGCATCTGTGAGCCAGAAGGGCTCTGCTGCAGGATTTCTGTGGTTAGAGAGGGAAGGTCAAGCCCAGGCAAATGCTGCATGGGACAGGCTGTAACCCATGAGGTGTCGCCTCCACCTTCATTCATCTGCCGTCTGCAAAGGATTTCCTGATGTGGCAGGATGGGCTGCTTTGGAGTTTATATCACAGAATATGGTACCTGGCTCTTCCAGAATAAATTGTGTTTGCAGTATTGCACTGTTTGCTAGGCAGGGGCCTCTGGAAACTGCCTCCAAGTTGCCAGTGGCTTCGGTGAATATTGAACACCTTACTGTCAACTGCAGAAAGCTGATTTATTACTATTATTTACTCCTCATTAGCACTGATGTAACGCAGCAGGGAATCGAGAGCAGCAGCAGCTTCCTGGCCGTTATCTGATGCTGCTGATGGCCATGTGTGTGCTGTGCTATGGTGTTATGATTGTGCAGGACCTGAGATCAGGGGGAGGTAGCAGCTGGCAAAAATGGGGGAAAAAAAGGAAGAAAAGGGAATCTAGCTTAGCTTTATTTATCCCCTGGTGCAAGGAGTGTCAGAAACACTCATGCAGTATATCACATAAAATGAAAAATAAGTAGGAAGTGAGACTGACACATCAGCTTTCAGTCTAAAAGAGTCTACAGCTATTTTTGCAAAATGAGCAGATTTGTGTATTACCGGTCACACATTCTGTTTAATTTCCTTTGTTTTCCTGCTGTGCATCTTCTCTTTCTCTCATAGGTGGATATCAAATAAAGTGTCACAGGGAATCAATGTTAAATGCTCAGTACCTGTTTTAGAATAGAATTACAGAATCATTAAGTGTGGAAAAGACCTCTAAGATCATTGATGATGATAGACCCAGCAAACAGTGCACCTGTCCAAGCCATGACCAGCCAGTCTCTCCAAAAACAGTGTCCAAGGCTTCACTGACGTCCAGGTAGCCAACATCCACAGCTTTTCCCTCATCTACTAGTCAGGTCACCTGGTCATGAAAGGAGATCAGGCTGGCCAAGCAGGACGTGCCTCTCATAACCCTGTGCTGGCTGGGCCAGATCCTCTGGTTGTCCTGTCTGTGCTGCGTGATGACACTCAAGACAACGTCTGTAAACTTCCCCGTCACTGAGGTCAGGCTGACAGGCCTATAGTTCCCTGAATCCTCCTCCTTGCCCTTCTTGTAGCTGAGTGTCTCATTTGCTCACCTCCTGTCAGCTGGGGCCTCCCCGATTAACCAGGATGGCAGGTAAGTGATGGGAAGTGTCTTGGTCAGCCACTTTCTGTTCAGATGTACCTGAAAGATTAGGACCTTATGATACAAGGTGCTGTGCAAACAAAAAAACCCAGAATCTCTCTTCTACGGTGTTTATGTTCTAATTGATAAGGGGAAAAAAATTATAAGTGCAATTTTTCTGCTGTTTGTACACTCCTTGGAGCAGTGGGGCCACCTGCACAAACCAAGTTAATAATTCTCCATTTTCTGAAGAATGGTGTTACAGGGTGACTGCCTTGCTGTAACTCAAGCACTGTAAAGCAGGTGTGTAGACAATAATGTGAGCCCCCAGTTTCTTGGTGAGTTTCAAGACAAGCACATCTCTCTGCTGAGGTTTGCCACATCAGAAATGTTCAAATGAGAAAAGGGGCTTGGGGCATTTTCCTAGCTTTAACTCCAAGGTGCTATTTCCCTTGGCAAGTGACAGTACCTTCCTGCCCAGCTGTTTCACCCTGATGTGAAATGGGGGATTTGGAAACTTGCACTTTAGCAGCAGTGGAGGAAGATCCTTGGGTAAGTAAAAGTCTGACAGATGCTGAGCAGAGGCAGTGGCTCTTGCATCATCTGTGTATGCTCAAATGGGGGATACTTTTAATGCTTCTTAATGTGGTGTTAAATTAGAGGAATGTTCAGCCCCATTTTCTTGGTGCGGGTATTAATTCTAGAGGCTGATTACACCCAGGGAATAAGATCCTGCTCCTTACAGCACAGGCTGACTTTGGGTGGAGCGGGCAGCCCTCTGGCCATGCTCAGGCTGTGGCACATGGAGGTGGCAGTTCTCTGGCCAAGGCAGAGATGCTGGCATTGATCCTCAGCTGCGCTTCAACTCAAGCCAACAACTGCATCAGGGTGCACTTCAAGCTGGTCTGACTGGGAAAAGTACTATTAGATCAGTGCACGTAGTATTTTATACTAAGCCTTTTATGCTATCCCCAATATCACAAGTCAGCGGGATGCCTGTGAATGAGCAGAAATGTTTGATCTGGGCCTGTAATTTTGTTAACTGTTTTTCCTTATATTAATTTACATTTGGGTGATCCTGTGAGAAACTATAGCGGAATTTAATAACACTAATATTAAAAAACCAATATCAGGTCTGCATATTTCAATCTGATTAGTAGTTTTTCTCTTGATTAAATTATGCATTTTTAATGCATGCCCTTCATTTGTCTGCAATAACATGGCACTGTAACCCTCTGTGTAAAGCGAGCACAATTCAGTGTCCTCTTTGCTCCTGCTGGTCCTGGATGCAAATTTCCTTGTTTCTCAGTAATCTTTTCTTTGTATCCATCATAGCGCTTGCCATTGCTTGCCTAGAATTAAAGGTCATTGTAAATCCTGATTACTCTTGGAAGTTGCTCACACATTTATTTCCTAGTCTTGATATATTTCATCCTCTTGCACATCAGAAATAGATTTAATCAAAAATGAGAATTTGTCTGGGAGAAACAGTTCATGATTCTTTCTCTTCGTGTGTTTTTTTTTTCTCCCCATATAAAATGGTTTTGATAAATACACAAGACCCCCTGAATTTAAACTGTTTTTCATTTCAGTTTGAAGAGCTGAAGTAGAATAGTTATTCTTTTTAAAAAATTTTCCTTTTTCTCTTTTTTTTGCAGGGGATACAGACAAGAATTCACTCTTCACCTCACTGTAACATTTCAGTGATTCTCCAAAGCCAACCCCACCAAAGTGTGGTTAAAATGATAACAAGAGAGCTCAAGATCTCATCGCAGTCAATAGCAAAAGGAGTGTTGAGTTCAGTGACACCGCAACACCGTGCTGCTGGGCTTATTTGGTAAGTGCATCTCGTTTCTGGTGCCCTCAAGGTTTATTTGGTGTATATGTTTTTGGAAATTTTTTTTGTGTGAGATTGATTGCAAGGTTTGTCTTTTCCATGTAAAGAAACAAAGATGGGCACCTTCACCCAGTTCACCTCTCTGTGGCTATCTCATCAAAATATTATCATGATCTGGAGAGCTATGAAAAAGGGGCAGCTGGGGTCTCAGCTGGGGTCTGGTCTCTGCTCTTCCACTTGGCCTTATCGCGCCTGTCACTGGCCTGGTACCATCCCTGGCTGTGGTCATCACAGGAGGATCATGCATCCCTGCCCAGCATCCCTGCCAGCACATGCACACAGCTGTGCCTTACTTCAGGATTCAAGGTTTGGTCAGGTCTGGTTTAATGGGGCCTGTCAGTGTTTCAGGGGAAGCTGGTGGAGGAGAGGCTGCAGAATCCAGCTCTTCATTACCATCCATCAAAAGACTGTTACAATAGCTGCAACCCAAATAACTCCTGTGTTATTTGTAGGAAGAAAATTAAAGCAGATTGATTTGCTAAAGTCCACTTTGGACAGGAATAGTCTGATTAGATTCAGGAGAGGAAGAAAAAAGGGTTCAAAATGTTTTGACAGGCAATGGTCAAACCTAAAGTTTTGAAGCCCTAAATCCTCCATGGGTCCATTCTGGGTTTGTGTGATTTCAGAGAAAAAGATAATGTATCAAAGCATATTTTGAACATTTTTCATGAGGAGATAAGTGGAAGATGCAAGAAAAAATTTTCTGCCCCAATTCTGAGCACATGCAATTATTTCTGCTGCTTTTTCTTTAAAGAGGACTGATTTTTCTAATATACTTCTGATAACTCCTCTAAGGAGGTTGTTTACATCACTAAGGCAAATTGAAGTGATGGTGAAGATGGACTGACTTTGCTGCCTTAGTGCCTCTCCCGTTTTGAGGAGTCCATACTGGGCCTGCTTTCCTGTGGGCCATCCTTGCCTGGGGTCTAGAAAATCCACACAGGCAGGCTATCTGATTAATTAGCTGATGCTAATTACTTGTTTTGGTCAGAGCTGTGCTCCATCCCCAACTAAGAGTGCTCTCTGCTTTTGTCCTGTGACAGAACAGCTATCAGGATGGGTGGAAGTGGGCTTTCTCCCCCTTAAAACCTGTCCAATTCCACCTTGCACAGGCCTGAACAGCCACAGTGCACCCAGATGGTGGAGGCTCCGATGAGCAAGGCTAGATCTACAGGAAGCCAGCAACTTTTGTCAGATCCTGCCACTCACTGTGAGCATCTCTGTGCTGCCTTTAAGGCTTAAGTGTCTGTGTGAGGATGACAAACACTTCTGAAAAATCAGCTGCAAGGTGAGCATGGCTCCCTTTTGCAGCGTGCCTTTTATGGGATGCCATTTACACAAGCCCCAGATACACAGGAACATTCACGAGAGGCAACACATTTTCATGTACATCCTTATGGTCTTAGAATCTGATTTCTACCCCTGTTGAAAGAAAAATATCCTTATAGTTGCATACTGTGTTACTGCTCTACCTGTTTTTTCTCTTAATAAGCATCTTTTGGGGAATAGCAGTGATGACCAAAAAATCACATTTCTGAACCATGTGCACCCCATTTGTCCAAATGCGGCACTCTGGATTTCCCTGGGGTCAGAGTGAGGTGAGCTCAGACCCATTCATGTAACTTAATAGTTTGTGATGACATTCAGAAAGTCTGAAAGCTTATTGATTTGTTTTATAATCATATTGTACATCTTTAAGAGCCAAACAAGTGCCCAGTTTAAATGAGTGGCTTGATTTTTTTTCCACCTCCAGTTTGTTTTAGCAAAAGGTGATAGCAGTTATTTATTGCCATTAAGACACATGCAATTCACATTTGGGCTTTCAAGTGTTCTACCCTGATAGAGGCAAATGTCAAAGCAAAAGGGGATGATGCCTGAGAACCAATCTGACCTGCTTTTTTCTTAATTTTTAAACTGTCTTAAAATTTTTTGCTTTAATTTTGCTTCCTGCTAAGAGGCAACAGTCCTGTTTGCTACTTGCCCTCATCTGTTTTGTACTGCCCTGTGTCTGCACAGGAATAAGCCAGCAGGATGAGCATCAGCTACCATTTTTTTATAAAAAACTGTACGATAAATGCTATTCTCACAATGTAGTCTGACTATCATTTTCCAAACACCAGGCAAAGTGCTGGGCTGTGAACTTAAACCCAAAGAGAGAAAGAAAAAAAAAAAGAAAAAAATGTTCCACCAGAAGATTCACAGCTGGCTTTAGTGTTATAATAATTTGATAGCCTTTCTACCATGGATCCATGATTTGTTTGCTTTTCCAAGCAGGACTGTTTCCCCACCTCTTTTCCCTTATATTCTCTCATATTCATGTTTATCAGTTACACACAGAAATAAAACTGTTTTATGGTGAATACCCTCATTAATGTGCTTTAAACACTGTTGACTTTAAAACGATCCACTCCAAAGCTCCAAAGGCACTTTTGAGATTAAAAGTATCATTCCTCTTTTAGCACAAACAATGTGAAGGCACCAGGTAGAAGGCAGAGATAGGGGAAAACCACTTCCAATGCTGAAAGGGATTCAGGAGATTTAGCTACAGCCTATCTGGCTTAAAATAAAGTTACAGCCCTGTCCTTTCCTGTGGCTCACGTCTCTGACAGCAAACGTCATTAAAGCCATAGAGAGAGGCATCGCTACTTGTTCTGAATCACTGAAACTCAACGACCAAGAAAATAGTGCCAACTAATGCATCCCTCTGGGGCCCAGTCCTTTAGTGGTTTTTTTTTTTTTCATCTCCATTTGGGCAGGGAATACTGTGAAGGGGAAGGTGTGCATCAGGAGGAGATGTCTCTGGATACTGGATATACATCTTGTCGAAATTTAGACCTTGCCCTTGCTCTGAGGATTCAGGTAGTTTTCAAAAGGCAGTAAGTGTCATTTAAACTTTCAGATGTTTTAAATCAACTTCCCAACATGTACCAGCACGATCTCCTACCTCATTTACCTGCAATGAGCCTTAAACCTAATTCTGCACATGCATATACCCAAACTGCCTTTGCTTTCACATTCAGTTTCCCTCCTATTGAAAAAACAAAAAGGCAAATTATTCATTTCTATGTCAGACTACATTAGGGGACTTTACTGCATAGAAGTCTCCCTTCTTTTTGTGTTTGCAGAGGAACTTGGCTCATGGTCCTTTCTGCAAACCAGAGCTCCAGGTTCCCAAAAACTCACCTCTGCTTCTCTACAGCTGGAAATCAGGTGCCCGCCAAAGCCATTCTATCACTTCCCTCCTCAGCTGGAGAGAGGAGAAGAAATTTATCAAAAGCCTGAAGAGTAGAGACAGGGACAGTGAGACATCCACTCAGCAATTACCATCACAGGCAAAACAGATGTAACTTGGAGAAAAATTTAACTTACCAATCAAATCAGAGTAGGGTGATGAAAATAAAAACTAAATCTTGAAAAAAATGTCCCCCCATCTTCCATCCTTCCTGGGCTTAACTTTACTCCCAAGTTTTCTACCTCCAGGAGTGCAGAGGGATGGGACTGCGGTCAGTTCATTGCGTTCCCTCTGCTGCTCCTTCCTCCTCAGGGGGAGGAGTCCTCCCACTCTTCCCCTGCTCCAGAATGGGGTCCCTCCTACAGGAGACAGTCTTTCATGATCTTTGGCAGCATGAGTCTTTCCCATGGGCTGGAGTTCTTCACAAACTGCTCCAGTGTAAGTCCCTTCCATGGGGTGCAGTCTCTCAGAAACAGACTGCTCCAGCATGGGTTCTCTTTGGGGTAGCAAGTCCTGCCAGAAAACCTGCTCCAACATGGGCTCCTCTCTCCACAGGGCTACAGTTCCTGCAAGGAGCCTGCTGCAGTGTGAGCTTCCCACAGGGCCACAGTCTCCTTCAGGCATTCACGTGCTTAGGCATGGAGTCCTTCATGGGATCGCTGCTCACCCGTGGTCCTCTCATGGGCTTTAGGGGCACAGCTGCCTCACCATGGTCTGCACCATGGGCTGCAGGGGAATCTCAGCTCTAGTGCGTGGAGCACCTCCTGCCCCTCCTTCTGCACTGACCTGGGTATCTGCAGGGCTGTTCTTCTTACATATTTTCGCTCCACTCTCTGGTTGCAGTTGCTCTTGAGGTAATTTTTACCCCTTCTTAAATCTGTCATCCCTGAGGCATTACCATCACCACTAATGGGCTCGACCTTGGCCAGCAGTGGCTCTGTCTCGGAGCTGGCTGGGACTGACTCTATCGGACATGGGGGAAGCTTCTGGCAGCTTCTCACAGAAGCCACCCCTGTAGCACACCCTCCTGCCCCCTGCCCAACCTGACCACGCAAACCCAACATGCAGTAATAGTGCATTTTTAAGGGCTCTCTGCAGAGGTGCTTCTGATTTTACCCCTGAGCCCATGGAGGTGGGCCACGAATCAAAGCTGTCCATTCCCGTGGCTGCTGCCTGCTCCTGGCCCGCGGTGCCTGCCATGCATTCCCAGAGCAATAACGAAGCTGTCAGTTGCAGCCGGCCTTTGCGGATTACCCATATACATTTTGTTCCTGTAAAGCCTCTATTAAGGATGCCATTCCATGCTACATATTTAAGTCAGGATCTCGGCACCACGGTTGCCTGCGTGAAAGAAGCCGAGAAACTATTACTGTGAAATTGCCTGCAGCTCTTGAGCACAGGAGGTAGCAACTGGCTAATAGTTTCTTAGACAGCCCTGGCAGATGTGTCAGGTTGCTTCGCAACTGCGCAACTTCGCAACCTCGTGGGAGAGCAGCGCGTGTGAAGCTCCCCCCTCCGAGTGTCCCCTGCTGTAATTAATCCATAGCATCATTTCTATAGTGTCAGCAGCAACATATGGACCAAGCACTAGTTTGCAGGACTAACCACAAAGGAGGAAGATTGCAATTATGTGTCTGATGATTCTCCAGGGTAGCCACGGGTTGTTTTATGGAAGGCAAGAGGGTCTGAAAGAGGTGGGATTATGATGAGTATGGCCGTGGAAGATGAAACAGTGGATAAAGTTACCTTTCACCTTGTCAAGGAGACAGAAAGATTAAACACTTTTTTGCTGGTCATATCTACATTACAACAGCAAAACTCCTGCCAGAACCCTATAGGAGAGGTCAGCGGTCTCTGTGCTCCCGTTGGTAACCTCAAACCTCCCAAATTGTCAGGGAGACACTGTGATGGCTGTGCCCTGGTGCACTGCCAATTCATGTCAGCTGCCTCCAAGGCTCCATGAAAATCCTACCAAAAAACCCCACATGAGCTAGCTCAAATGACCCTTCCTTCCTTCCTTCCTTCCTTCCTTCCTTCCTTCCCCCCCTCCCTCCCTCCCTCCCCACTTCCTTTCTTCACCTCTTCCCCACTTCCTTCCTCCCCCCAAATTTGATGTTTAGCAGGAATGATTTTGTCACCACTTTAAAGCAGGGGAAAAGAGTTTATAGTTAAAAAATAATATCAACTGCTTATGTTTAATTTTGTCGTACAGAGATGGTGGAAATAAAGCTGTTATGATCTCTGTGACAGTCACTACTGCTAATGCCTATCATAAAAGCCAGTAAGGAGGCAGATATGTTGATTTATCATGCATTGCTGCTCCCATAGATCTACTTTCTAATAAAAACCTGTGGAATTATTGCTTACACTGAGCTTCATGTGCCCAAATTTGTATAGCTAACTTCTCCTGGAAGATTTCAAAGCTTTATTTATGGGAGGCTTTTACCTATCCGTAGGAAAAGCGCTTGCAATGGGAGCCTGCCTACCCTCGAGACTCAAACCCGTTAAGAGTACAGATTTATGCCACCCAAATTCCCCAGTGGAAAACATTCTCTTTATCTGAACTCTCGATCAAAGTGTGGCTCCAGCTCACGCTTTCTGGCGCAGAGGAAACTGGTAACCAGGGATTTTTGTAGGAGTCCCAGAGGAGTCATACAGCAGCATCTCTTCAGGCAGGACCACATGTATCACCTGAGATCAAGCCTTCCTTCTAAAGCCCCTAAGGGTTGCTTCACAGCTGTGTTTTATTACCTCCCAGAAGAATTGCTTTCTTGCCTGCTTTTTAATTTTATCACAGAAGGATTTTTTTTCAGGTTTTTAGAAATTAAATTTTTTGTTTGTTTTAGGGTTTGCTACCTGCACACAGCATGTGCTGAGAAGAGCAATGTGTTATTTTGAACCAAACTATCTTAAGTATGATTGTTGGGACAAGATGTCTCCCTACCTTTTCTCTACAGATCTTGCAAATTATGATGAATTTTTTCAGATTTAAGAACCAAAGAAGCTTTATCTCTACGTGGTTGAAAGATGAAAAAGGTCGATGCTTTGGAGAAGAACCCCTTATTAAGGATGGAGCTGGATGCAGTGAGGAGCAAATTCCCATTTCCAGCAGTATTTTGGAGCTGTGTCCATCCTACCTTGCCCCTCTGAGCCCTTGGATTCATGCTGAGAATATGCATGTCCATGTTCAAGAGGCATATTGTCACAGCTCTGACTTGGATCATGGGGAAGGATCAGCACACAGTGCTGAGCCAAAATGACTTATTTTTGGACAAACAGCCCAAAACAGAGCTGGCTCTGGAAATTTCTCTGCACTTGTATTTTTCCAGGTTTGAGACACCATATCCTGTTCATGTTTTTGCAAAATCTCAGCAAGCAATCAATGTGTAATCCCATGGGCATAGCACTGAAAGGAACATGCAAAGGACAACATTCTTGATACATGGCATTACTTAAGGGACAGGTTTGTGTAGCACCCAGCAAGAGTTATCTTCAAAAGCTAACTGCTGCTGTTTCTTACCTTGAAACCAAACTGCATCTTCTTAAACCTTTACTTTTTTCTTGTGGACCTGTTAGTGAAGTGGGAGGTGGCCCACTTCATAGCTTCAAAAAACTGTAAGAAAAAAATTGTTTGGTTGGGAACTCTAAAAAAACCCCAAGAACATTTCCCATCCTGCTTTAGACTGAAGATTTCAAACTAATTTTCTTCTCAACATTAAAGCCTCGCTCCTCATTCTCCCCACTAAATATTTCTTCATTTCCAAGATTATTCCAACTTTCTTTTTAAAGACACGGAGATGATCTTCAGCACTAACAAGAAGTTAGCAGAGTAATCAATGAGAAGAGAAGGCTTGATGCTTCAGGCAAATTGGGTCTGAGCCAGTTAAATATTTATATGGGAAGAAAGCAAAACTCTCCTCACGTATGTGTCACCTGTGCTGGAGTGAGGGCTGTGTTTGCTATAAGAGTGCAGTTTGGGCTGATGCTCTATTTCCAAGTGTGTCCTGGAAGCAGTTTTGCGTGAAAAAAAGGACAGACTTTTTTCAAGAAGTATAAGAAAACATGGTGAAATTGGGAAATAAAAAAGAAATTCCCCAGTTTTTAATTCTGGGAGCAATTGCTTTCAGCAATATGAAAAGACTGTCCTCAAATATGAAACGAGAAGTTTCGTTTCGAGTCAAACAAATTGTTTTGGTTAACCTGAATTGTGTCATATGGTACTGCTCACATCTTATTTTATACACCATGGGTCCTTAATAAAATGGAATAATTTGGGGGATTATTCTACAAGTGGAATAGATTTTGTAAAATATTTGCTACCATGTGTGGCTTCCCTCGCATGGGAAGCATGCAAATAAGGAAATACATTCTGAGGAGCTTTATGCAATTTTCACCCATCATTGTTCTCCTTAAACAAAACAATCCCTCACTCTATAACCCTAAGCATCAAAATACTCAAGCAAGTAAGTAGTTCTGATAAAGTCGGGGCATTTGGACCTTTAGCTTGTGGTTGAGGATGGAGATGAGAGACTGCAGGTGTTCACCAAGGCATTTGTTGAAGCCTGTGTAAGTACAATGAGCCAGGGACCGTGAGTTTGTGGTCTGCACCATTTCTTCTCTGTGCCACAGAGTGCCTGGCCTACAGCAGGATCCATAATGTGAATACTTTTGCATTGATACTTGGTAAATTGATGCCCCATGGGTCTGTTTGTAAAATTATTGTGCTTTCATATTTTGTGCCGTCACTGACTTTGCTGGTACGTTGGCTCAGGTAGACCAAAGCACTTTTCTCTAATCTTCTGTGTTGCTTTCCCTGGGCAGCCAACAGCTAAGCAGCTGTGGCTGTGTCAGCATTAAGCCCAGCAGATTTACACTGCAAATACTGGCATGGTGATGTCTTTGCAGCTGCCCCTGGAGGATGTGGATTCCTTGGAGATGCCTGGAGGAAAAAACTGAGAGGAAGGGGAGTTGGAGAAAAAATATCTTCAAGAAACATCACTAGATGGGAAGCAGTGTGGGTGTCCTGGGGTGCTGGTGAGAGATTGATGGGGAAAGGTAATTTTATTTGCCAGTGCTTGGACTTTGCAAGGCAGAGCTGCAGCTGAATTGCAGACGGGTAGTGCTTCCCATGCTGGAACTGAGGAAAGCTGTTTCCATTGGATCTAATGGAGCCACAGAAAATCCTCCTGATGCCTTGCCTGAGATGGTGTTTAGTTTAAAGGAAAAAGTCTTTCTGGTCAGAATGACTGCATGCCTCCCTTTGGGCCAGCGTTCAGTCATGGTATCAGATGCTGCTTAAGAGATGCGGACGTAAAAGCCATCTGCAGTCACAGATATATGACCCAGGGGTTAAGTAATGGAGTAACATGCCAACACAGCCGGCTGCTCCCTAAATGTGTATCCAGAAAATGTTTGATTCCATTTTTTAATTGCTTTGCTGGTGCTAAGTGGAGCTATTGTATTACCAGCAATTAAGGCACTTTTCCCCGAGGCTGCTCGGGTGCTGCTTGGCCCCAGCACGCCAAGCGACGCAGGCTCATGTAGCGGGTGGGCTGACCTGTCGCACAGGATGAGCGTAATGGAAAGGTTTTCTTATCCCACTGAAAAATGAGCCTTTCTGGAACATTTTGTGAAAAGTGTCTCTGCACCCTGGGGGGCTGCACCCTCTGCAGGAAGCTTCATATAGAGCGTGGGAAGAAACATAGATTCATAGAATCACAGAATGCTTTAATTTGAAAGGGACCTTTACAGGCCAGCTTCCCTTCAATGAGCAGGGACATCTTCAACTAGATCAGGTTGCTCAAAACCCCATCCAACATGTCCCAGGCAAGGGGCACCTATGATCTGTCTGAACACCCTGTGCTAGTGTTTAAGCACCCTCACAGTTAAACATTCCTTCCTTGTATCTAGTCTGAATCTACCCTCCTTCAGTTTAAAGCAATTCCCCCCTGTCCTATCACTAAAGACACTGCTAAAAACTTGCCACCCCAGGATGGTTCATTGCTTGGCTTCAGTTACAGACTTTCTCCAGCCAGTTCATAGCATCTGCAGCACTCATTGCAATCATTTTTATTCTGCTATTTTTAAAACACACCCTTTTCTCTAGCAGAAGATAGGAGAAATAATGTTTTCCACAAACATACATGTAAGGAACATGGTATTTCATACATGCCTTGGAGAGTTGAAAAAAAGGGCTGGTTTCAGTAACCTGTGTGTAAGCAGTTTTTAATAAGGCATATTCATGTGCTGAAGTGAATCATTCTGGTCCATTGAGTAAATATGTATTAAAGTAATTTTCAAAATACTTTTCTGCAGCCAATGAACTGGAAAGGGTCAGTCCAACCATGCATTATTTTTCAATGCATACATTTATTTATGGAAAGGAAGGAGGAACACAAAATCCTTCTGTTTACCTGCCTGGCCAAATGCATCTTTAATTTCTTCAAGCACAGCTACAATGTTTGGATGGAGAGTCAGCAATGCTCTTTCCTGGTGTTGGGATTGCTCAGTGAAGGGGGTCCAGATTCACCACACGAGGATGAGGACTGTAATCACATCTCTCTCTCTATCTCTCAGCAACAGCTCCAATTGTTTATGGCATGAATTCCCAGGATACAGAAGGCCTTGAAGCAAGCCCAAGGGAAATGGATGAGGTACTCCTGGTTTGAGGTTGTTATTGGATTGTATGCGAGCAGAAATCCAGTGGCTTGGCCTTGATTTTTCCAGCATGCAGAGCAGGACTGAAGCACCTGGAAACTTCCTGGCAATTTAGCATAGTGTCTGTGTGTAGGCAACAGCTGTATGATATTTTTTCAGCATCATGGTTAGTCTTTGGTCATTTAAATTCCAAAGAGGTAACTCTTTAGGAACCTAAATTTGTTTTTTGATGAGGGCAAAGCATGGGCAGTACCCCTATTTTTGAAGGTGTGCAGCAGGGAAGTTGGAGTCAGTAGCAGAAGTGTGATTAACCTTGGATTCATTCACATGTTTTCAGATCGATTTTCATTTTGCAAGAGTAAATCATAAAACATCTGGGACAGTTTGACATACACATGCAGGCAGCAATTAGTCCTAGCCTAGGGGCAAGGGGGCAGAGAGGGAGTTTTTGCCAAGGTCTGAACATTTGTGGATTACTTTGTATTTATTGTACATGTGTGGACTTAACACCTGGAAATGGAGGCAGAACAGCAGAAATGCCCGTTCTCCACTTCAAGCGCCTAAACAACAGAAGCAATTAGTCATTTGCCTCCTCTGGAGAAAAAGAGCATTTAAAAAATATATCCCAAGCAGGAATATGCATGTGTGCCATATTCCATCATTACCGTATCTCCAGCCAGTGTACTTTATAAATATGCACAGATGGCTCTTGTTGCTGGTTAAGATTTACAAATTAGGTGGTTCATATTTTTAAACAAAACCTCAAGTGCTAAATAAAGAAAATGTCATGACTCTTTAACAATGCGGAAACAAAAGTCTAGTTCAAAGGCACAGCTGTGGGACATCATGGGAGTAGAATAAAACAGGAGGTCTTTCCATTCAGGAGCTGGGTATCATGTATTTAAACCATAATTTTTGTGCTTACAAAAAGAAGTCTGAGTCTGGTGTCACCTTATGGACCTTCTGCCCCCTCAGATGACCGGAGGCGCTGAGAGCCACGGGTTGCTTTGCATCTGTTGTCTCCCCTGAGTGCTGGTGGGTATGTTACAAGAGCAGCCAGCAGCTCCGAGAGAGTTGGGACTGTGATGCTGCAGTAGCAGAGCAAAGAGAGATGCTCTGTCACGAAGAATCTGCCCTCTGGGGGTGGTTATATCCAGGTTTGTGTGTGTGTACATATATGTAAATGAAAAAATATAAACAGTATACCCACCAGCATATTTGGTTGATGACAGATGGTGTTAATAGTGATAATAATTATGCATCATTTTCTTTTGTCTGCATTTTTTACTCACCATTGCAGTGAAATGGACATCAAACTGTTCCTGTCTGTGCCTTCCTTCATACAAACAGCTGGGGGGAACCCTTCATTTTAGTCATTATTGAAAAGAAAATACTAATGAATTAGGTTAAGGGAAAAAAACCCAAACAACCAGATGCTAATTGAAGCAGTGCTTTAAAGTTAGTAGAATTCTCTGTGTTGCGTGTTTGGATATTTTTAATTGTTTGGTCTGTGTTAACCTCCTTCTGATCAGTGTGTGAGGTTCCCTGAGTTCTATAAGATGCAGAGCTGGGAAATAGCTGGCATCTTGTGCCAATATGGCAGAGTGCCCAGCTTCTTGTTTTTAGTGTGCTTATATGTCTTTAAAAAAGGTACTGCTGTATGACAGTCTTTTAAAAGAGGTAAAGCTGAGAGGGTAAGGTCTGTATCAAGCCCCTACGAAGATGTTTCTGGGATAACACTTTGCATTTTCTGTGGTTGCCCTTCAAAATGAAAGATGTAGGAACTGCCCAGAAGCTCTGCCCATTCCATTTGACAGAGAAAAAAACAAGAAGTGATTTGATCAAAGACTGAATATAGCCATGTTTTCTTCAGCTAAAGAGCTCTTCAGTTGAGCACACAAGGCTGCGATGAGATCTGAAGGCTGAAAGCTAAAGGCTACAACATAAAAGGTAGATTTTAACAATGAGGGAACTAACTCTGGAAGCAGCTCACCGAGATGTGGTGTGTGTCCTTTTGCCTTAAGTCTTCATAGCAAAGCTTTATGCTCTCTGAAACATGTGGTAGGACTCAGACTAAGCTTCCAGCCCAGCTGCAGGCATAGCTGGGTAAGAAGTTCCCTGCTCACTGTTTGTAGGTTTCAGACCCTTAAATTTCTTCCTGGCTGAGCTTTAGTTAAGTGTGTGTGTGAGGAAAAAATACAAAATCTCCATTCAATCGAACACTGGGAAATAGTTTCAGAAGACCTTTGCAATCAGTTCTTTTTTTAGTAGTTCCTGATGGTTTCTTTTCGTGATTTGAACTGTGCTGAGCTGAGTGAGGTCCAAGAAAGCCGAACTATGCTGAACTTCACAAGACCTCTTCTCTCTGGATTTGCTCCCCTCTGCACTTCTTAATTTGATAGCAGATACCCTGTTAAACAGCTGATAGATAGTCAGAAAATTCTTATTTTATTCACTTCCATAAATTAACACTCCATTCTTTTAACCATGCTCATCAGACATATTTCACATCCAAAGTGAATTTCATTTTTGATAGTGATGATGCTGAACAACTCATTTTCATGGCACTTAGGCTTGCTTAGTCATCAGGAATAATCTTTTAATTGTTTTCCATCTCTCAAAAACGATAATGATGATTAATTTAAATAAGTCACAGCTGCAGGAAATACCCCTCAGCTCAGGTACAGGGTTCCTCCATGGGCTGCACGGGGATCACCTTATCCCTTTCCTCTTTTTGCTATCCTCTCAGCACTTTCAGGGCTGTTTTTCACATTTTCCTCCCTCACTCCTCACTGTTTGTGGCTTTTTGCCCTTTCTTGAATGCACTTTTCCCCAAGACAGTGCCAAGAGGCTGTGCAGTGCCCAGGTGTGGGGCTGCAGCAGAGCCGTCAGAACTTGACGGGGAGCTCCACTTCACAGGCTGGCGCCTGCCATCGACACAGAGCCACACGCGTGGCAGTGTGAGGGCAGTGAAAACGTGCTGCTTTTCCACGTAGTGTTGGCTGAAGGTGTCCTCCAGGTGAGCTTCTCCCTCCCTTTTGAGAATTCCCTTCTAAGAATTTTTTTTCCTTAAAAAGGCTGAATTATTTCTTGATTTATTTTTAAGTAAACTCTTCTTCATGTGGTCAAGCTGGTGACTTGAGAAAAAGCAAGAGGAAAGCGTGTGCAGCACCAATGCCCAAGGAGAGCCTGGGGTTTGCTTAAGGCCTGCAGTGCTGAGGAGAGCTCTCCCATCCCTTCGGTGCTTTTTCCTAGTTTTATGACTGCAATTCAGGCATCTCCTACCAACAGTATCACTAAAAGGTATGTGCAGTTGGGTTTTATTTCATTTTTATTTCTCTGATGTCTGGTCGGGCTCTTTTAGTGGGTTGGCATTTCTGTATCTTAATCTTCTCAGTTTGCTAGCAAGGGGAGGAAGAAACATACAAACACTGGAAAAAGACACATTATGGCAGCAGAATTTTTTCCTGTGATAGCAAGAGCAGCATTATGTCCCATCCTTGTTAGTGAAGGGCTCTAGTTCACCTCTGGACACACTTCTCCAGGATAAACTTAATTTTTGCCTTTCTCTGTGCTTTTGTTTTGGCCATGTTCCTCTAAGAGCTGGGAGAAGGTTTTTTTAGTCAAAGAGGAGTGATTCTACCCTAAAAAATTATTTGCCAGGTTAGAGGCTTTCAATAATGTACAGAAGAATTAAAACAGGGATACTGCTGTGAATGGCACAGGGAAGGGAAGCTGCCTTGAGGGCACATTCAATAGGCTATGGGAGCTGGGGCACACTTGGGGACCTCAGAATAGCCATCCAAAGAAGCCCCAAGTTAATTATCTTGCCCTATCTCCCTTTATCCACCAAGCAAGTGGCAACCACTGGAACAAATATTCAATAGAATTGCAGTGAGTGACTTTGTCATTTTTCTGATCCATCTTGAGAAGGGCCCAGGAGTCGAGAGTTCTGCCGCAAAGAGAGGATTTCGGCTGAACAAAAGCAAGTACAGAGAAAATTGGGCAATTGAAGTCACATTGACCTTTGCAAGGTTATGTTCACCCCCTCTTCTGTCACCTGGTGGCATGGTCTGGGTATGGGGAGGAGCCATATATGGTCCACCCAGCCCTTTTATGCCTAGTGTTTATCATGGTCGATGCATACGTGTTGAAAACCTTCTCCACGTCTCCATGTGCATCTGGTTTTTATAGCTACCATATGACTTGATTTCCCACTGGAATTCCTCATCTCTGATTTGTCTATGCGTCTCTATTCCACAGTAAGCACTTGCACTGTGGATTTGCAGTAAACTAAGTCTCTTCTCTGTGCCTGTAGCATTCAGTGTGATGAGGCTACATGAAAGTCATCCATTTAAAATCATGGTTCATAGTTTTGTGGTCTTTGATTGAGATTTTCTGCACTGAGAATCTGTAGAAGTTACCTTCATTTTTAGACAAAATTCTTCTTGAAATTGGTGAAGAAAACCAGGGCAGTTATTTAGGTGCCTGAGTACAAAGTCAGCTTTAAACACTGAGCTCTGCCAGCGTTGTCTCTCCTAGTGCACTGAGATGCACTCACTGCTAATTGCATAATAAATCAGGGCAAATTGCAAGGTGCTGTGGTGCTCTGGAGCGGCCTTTGCAAACCTGCAGCCTGTGCTCACCAAGCAGCCCTTGCCCCGTGTGAACTCACTGTCCTGCTGCTCCTGGATGCATCAGCTAAAATTAGTTATAAGCAGATAGGAAAAAGTGCGTGCTGGTGGATTGATGAACCAGGGATCCCTGGGGTTTAAAAGCATTAATCCTCTTAATTTCAATAGCAGTGAAGCTTTTTAATTGCTGAGATGGTCTTCCAAACATTCTCTAAAGGAAAAGCTGGTCTTCCCCTGTTGTGAGGTTGGCTGTCTTCCTGGGAATAGATGGGAACTACAGGTAAGGACTGGACTGGATCTTGGGTAAAATTGTCCAGTATGTTGCAGCAACATGCCTGTCTCTTATTGTGGTGGATAAACCTCTAGCAAAGGATGAAACTCATACAAATGAGAGGCAGCTGTGGCTCCCCAAGCCCTAAGGGCTTCGGGGCAAGGTGTGCTGGCTGCCTCCCATACCAGGAGCTGTTACTGTGATGGGGATGATGGTGTGTTGCAGCACACTTGCAGTTAGGTTTCACTTACAAATAATTTAGTAAGGCTGTTCTGGTTTTACTTATTTATTTTTGAAGAGCAGGCCTTCCCTGCTGAGTTGTCAATTGCCAGGCATCTAGGGGTGTTTCCATCCTTTCATGGTGATCAGAGGAAAAAAGAAGAGGGATTGCAGCAGTGGTTCTGTGTTAGTCCTTGGGGATACAGTCCTTGGTGTGAAATGTATAAAGCCCTTTTTATGTCATAAATCACAGCAGGGACAGGCATGTCTGTCACAAACAGATTCCTACTCCACAAGATGCTGAACAAACAGGGAACAAAAACCTGGCTATTGTCCTAGCTAGGAGAGTGGGACAGTTCATCTGTAACCTGAAATCTGTGTGCACAGTTCCTTGCATTGCTGCCAAATACAGAATGGTGCTCCCACCCCATGTAGATATTCTGAATTTCAGAAGAGCTCCCAAATAAAGCCAAATTCTGTCACAAAGCTGGAAAAGTCAGAAGAGAAGTTTTATGTAACTTTTGAATCAGATTAACTAAATTTAAATACCTTTTTCATGAATTTAAGATTTTATATTGTGCTTTGTACATTTCATTTTTAATGATACCTTTTTTATTATAACGTTTCTAAACAGATGAAGTAAAAAAATATGAGATTTCAAGAAGCCTAAAATATCCTCTTCCCTTCTTTGTGGGTTTTTTTTTTTTGCAATCAGGAGTTCATCACAAATGACCCTTTCATAATAATGGCTATAATTTTGACAAAGGATTTGCTTTTTGATGAAAAACTGTTTTGGTAGAAAATCTCCAGACAGTGTCAGTAGCAAAGAGTCTTATCTTCTGTAGCTTAAATATTGCTAGTGTGTCAGGGTTTTGAAGTTAACTCAAGGACTCAGATTTTTTGGGGGTTCAAAATGAAGAAAGTCCAAAGCTGTGAAACCTGTTCTAGCTTTATCTGCACATGGCTCTGCCCTGTTTGTTTGTTCCTTCTGAGAATGAGTATTTGTGTATGTGTGTGTTTTGTTTTGTTTAGAGTTTTTTATAAGGGCAACTGGTGAACAAGCATACTGGAGATACACTATTTCTCCATGAGTTTCAGGCTGAAGCACAACCTGATTTATGAACGTTTTTCCCTATTTGTAACAAATGTTTTTCTATTGCCCCTATCGGCTGGTGACACCGTTTCTGTGGTAAATGAACTGACACGTGAAGGTAATGATGACAAGGGGCTGATAAAGGATGGTGAGTGGAAAGGGGGGGTTCGGTGCAACAACATGCCCTACTGAGGTTGATCCAAGGACACCTATCAATCAAAATGGTGACAGCAGTCAGGGAAATTTAATTGGAGATTCATTGAACCCTTAATGATGTGACAAAGAAAAATAAAGAGGCTAAAAAAGGCTTCTGNTATATAAAATATATATATTTCATAGCTTCCGTTCGGAAAGGGGGTTGTCAAAGACCTTTTCTTTAACTCATGTGGCAGGCCTACCTGCCTCTTGATGGGAGGTATTAAAAGAAATGCTAACAAGGTTACGTGTGTCTTGCATGAAAATGGGGAAAAGCCCTATATTGGTGTGGGCAGTGCTCGCCAGAGGAAGCTTTATTCCAACCCCCTTTCTCCTAGTCTTGTTTTATCCCCAACAAACACGATGAGCTACGTTTGGGAGCGTGTAGTCTGTTGGAACTTGGGAGCTGAGTTACATGGCTTGTAAATGACAGGCTAGATAAAAGGCTACCATTTCTTCTGAGCTGCCTTTCAAAACTAGCATGGGTACTTAGTGCATATGGATAGCTCCTCTTGTTTGGCTTTTGCATACATTTCCATGAATAATACATCATGATTATTTTAGTGGAATGCCCAATATGTGGGGGGGACTCTGCAGATGCAGAGAATCTGTTAATTTTTTCTCACCTAGCAATTCTCTCTCTTTGAATATGCCATGTAAGAGATGGCTCTTTGGGTTGGAAAGATTCTGCTGGGAAAATACTTTATACACTGAGATATTATTAATTTTTTTTGTTGTCTGAAAAACCCATCCCCTCCCCTGTTTTGATTCAGCTTGTTTATTTCAGTGTTGAATCCAGGTAAAATGACAGTGAATAGTGTGTTTTATCAGAGAATGGTGAATTTTACCTACATCTTTAAGTTCTCTTTAGTCTGATCTGTTCCCACCAAATGAGACTAAGCCATGTACTTGTACCTGTCTCAGTGATAGTCCTGAAGTACAGCACAACTACTGCAGACACATCTAAATATTTGGGTTTCTGATATTTGGCTAAATACCTTCATATTTGGGTATCTAAAGAGCTAAATACCTAAATATTTTGGCCACAAGCCAAGTCACTGGGCAGATGTAGCCATTAATGTGATGGTCAGAATTTGTTTTGGCCAAATTTGTAAAGATATGGAATAAAATGTAAACGTAAAGAGAAAACCTTCTTGCTTTTCCCCTCCCTTCCCGCAGTGAGCTGAGAAAAGCTGATAGGAACCGACCAGGATGTAGAGTGTACGATAACACACAGCATAAGATGAGATTCAACAATCCTCATCTTATCTCTTCTTATTTCTGAAGCTGGTGATGTGCATCGATAATTAAAGTGAATGGCAAGCTGCAGTGCCGCCCTGACCTCTGGGGTACCAGTTGCCATTAATAATAATGCAGTCAGACAATAAGGTTTTAACACCACATTAATACAGACAGGATGAGAAAAGGGGGATAAAGCCAAAGGGATAAGCCAAACCCCTTGGTTTCAGCTGGATATCCTTTCATGCTGATCTCTCCCTTCATGCTCTTTGATTCCAATTATTCCCCTCTCTTTACAAGCAGGAATATTTGTTTAATTATGCTATGGGATGGGAGGAGCAAGGAAGAACAGATTTGGATCTACATACTCTTTTTGGCTCTAGTATAGTTGTATTTGCTCCACAGAAATCCATATTTGCCTTGTCAGAGACTGCGTTTGGAGACCTTGCATGCTCAAATGGACCTGCAGACTGGCTCCATGTATTTTTACTCAAAAACTTAAGGGCCCATGCTGGAAAATTCAGGCACGACTCTTTTCCTGCCAGCTGAGAATGTGGCTCAGTGCTCCTTTGAGCTCACACCAAAGCTTTCAGGAAAGAGCACTCCTCTGGTATGCTGCTGTCTGCCTACCTGTGTAGCTGAATTAGCCTGAGTTTATCACTGTGCAGAACTTTCCTGATGTAAAGTAAGAGCATCTGCATTTGCCAGACTCCCTGTGCCTGCCCTAAAGACCACAGACACCTGTGAGATGTAATACTAGAACAGTCTACATTAGACTACATTAGACTGCATATCATTTCCACACATAAAAAAAGGGTGAAGTTATTTCTAAAAGCCTTCAACTTTGCCCAGGCTCTGCTTTTTGTCAAGATAGGTGAAGTTTTCGCTACCAATTTTGATGACGGGTAGGCTTAGATTCCAAAGTCAGCCCTGCACCAGTGCTGCCCCTCTGTGTTCCATAGTTCAGCAAAATGCCTTGAACCCCTCATAATGCAGGGGTAGAAATGGAAATTTTGTGTCAGATAATAGTGTATATCTATATATCAAAAATTATTGCTGTCAGAACTGGAGCTGGTGATTTCTTTGTCCTGCCTGAGAAGAGGTTTCACAGCAGCATCCCCCATGAGCACAGCCCATGCAAAGAGGCCTCCTTTCGTCTTTCCCTTTGACTTTGCTGGTACTCTCTGTGCACGACCAGTGGGACCGCACAAGCTGTCGTCGTTAAGCTGCCCAAAGAGTCTTACCATCCATGCATAATCCAACCAGCTTCTGGATAATGTATTCACAGTCATTTTGTGTTGGTAAAGACTGGTCCTTCTCCCCTTCTCCATACTTTCATGAATGCACAGCAGTTTCTCTTCCATTTGACTTACAGCCTTTCTGTGCTCGTCTTGAAATCGTTTCCCTCCCCTCACTGCATTTCCAGTTTGGCAGTGCTTCCTACTACCAGCACACATTATCCTAAGTTTAACAGCTGCCCTTGAAATGAGATTAGGCTTTTATATGCATCTGGCACCAGACAGATTTGTGAGAGGAGATTTAGGGTGTTACAGGGTGTTTGGGGCCACACAGGGTGTGCTGTATATGGGAGCCTGTTAGAAAGAAACTGATGTTAATCTGTGCTACAAGTTGTATGTACTTCATCTGCTTTTACCACTCTGATTAGCTCTCAGAAACCCGGGTTTGCACTAATCCTAAAACTGTTTCTTTTTGAAAGGGCATTTTCCCTGACTCCTTCAGCATACCTGTATCTTTGCCCTTTGGGGCAGCACCATTGAATCAGCATTTTGATTATGGTTGATCTTCTGGCCGTAACCTCAATGTGACCACTGGCACTGCAGCTGTCATTGTGTGCTGTTTACCCCCCCTGCACTTGTACTGTAGGAAAAATGTGCAGAAAGGAGTGATTTGGGAAATCATCTGGATGGGAAAGGTAGCCCCAAACACATTTATTTCAGAAATGGCTTTGCCCTAGAGCTCCATGTCCCAACAGCCCTGCAAACTTGGGAGGAACAAGAATCCTTCTCCCTTCTTTGCCATTTCACCCAATCTCCAGTTAATGTGATCTCTATCTGAGACCACCAGGGAGAGAACATCTATTAAACAATAAAATAGACCGATTGTGATGTATTTTCAACCGCTTTGGGGGAATTCTACAAAATTAAGTATCAGAATTGTTTTTCTTATTGGCAACTATTGATCTCTGGCTGTGCCAGTTTCTCTCATTAACACTTTTATTACCTTGTCAATCACAGCGCAACCTGCACTAACCAGAGGCTAAAAGGATTTACTGTTATTAACAAAACTGTCTGGTGCCTCAGAGCAATAAAAACAGCTGAAACCACTGGGGGAGGGAGAAGTCTACAGAGATTTTGGTACCATTTTAGTCTGGAGACTGTGATTCAGAGGGAAAAAAAAATCCATAAAATAGGAGCCAGTTTCTCAGCTGATGCAAGTGATCAAAACCTGTAAGAAGCATCAGAGCCATGGGGTTGTCTGTCTGCAAGCAAAGGTCCAGCCAGAAATTCAGGGTAATATCTAAAAATAGAGTAACACTAAAAATGCTGTTTGTGAGCTGGAAGCTTGGTACATGAAGCTGCAAATAGTGAATGAGGCTATGCCTGCCCTAGCAGACATGTGGTTCAGGGGCTGTGACTGGTTTCCACAACTTAAGAATGCATTTTGGGGAACTCGGTAACTTTGTAAGCCAGTTCCTTTGGGTGTCCCTTTACATGTGTCTGTACAGACTGGAAAAAGATGTTTTAGGCTTTTGAGAAGCACACAAAAGTCTCTCTGTGAGTGGGACTGACTGTTGGCAGGAATTGGGTGTGCACTTGTCATGAAGCTGGGGGCATCTGATGTGCACATGATAACATGGTGACAGCAAATGAGATAGTAAGCTTGCTGCTGGCACCTTTCAGTAATAAGAATAATAATTTAAAAATCAATTTATTCTTAAAAGTAATCCAAAGTCCGTAGTTTGAAGGACTTAGTCCTTGATGTGATCGGAAGCAGAATTCATTTGCTTCAGGACAGGTTGTCCCAGCACTCTGAAAACTGACCCCTGCAATGGGACATGGCTATCAAGCTTCTGAGGAGGCAAGCCTATCATGATAGCCTCTGAAGTGAGGTACTTGACAACACCTTCTGGCAAGAAAGGACATGCTGCTTTTACTACCTAGGTTTTCTCTCAGGCTTAAACACCTTTAAAGGCACTGTGCTTACAAATCTCTTCTTGTAGTCTGTGGTGCTACAACATTTGTAAATAGAAGACTTTATCCTTATTCTCAATTTATAGGTGACAAAATAGAAGCCTTGAGTTCTGGTGTGACTTGCAGAGCTGACCCTCAAGTTCAGTGCAAGAATGTGCTCTTCCACACTGACTGGGAGAGATACATGTCATGGGAATTCACAGGTGGTAGGAATGGATGGTGTCATCCTGAGTATTTAGCATCCTTCAATACCTGAGCACGCAGCTTGCTTGCTTTCTTAAGGGAACATTTCCAGCAGCATTCATTTTAGGAGTGGAAACTACCGGCGTGCTAGCTGTGAGCTCAAGGCAGACACCTCACAGCCCCACTGTGTCTATGGATGGAGGAGCAGAGCCCCTGCCTGTGCCTCAGCCCAGGGGACAGGTTACGCTGCGTGTGCTGGAGCATAGGGTATAGATGAAACCCTCTCCTCCACTCCTCCAGACCAGGCTGTGTGATGGAGTCACACCTGGATCCTGGCATCACTCCTGAACTCTGCAATATGGCAATGAGCATCTCATTTCTCTCTTCCTCTTGCTATTCTCCTGAATGGGCAAGGCTCCAAGGTCTTTCTTTTTTAAATTTTTTTTTTCAAAGAAGGGGGCTCCCTTTTGACAGTGTCTTTGAAACATAGGGAGATTTTCTCACTACTACTGTGGAAATATAGTCCAGATTTTTTGTCTCTTTCCTAACCTCCAAGGTCACCTAGACACTTCAGGGATGCGAGACTGCTCACTGGAGTAAGAAAGCAATTGACAAAAGGCACAAGATGGGTGAAGACAGCCATTAAAATCCTTCTCTGGCTCTAAATATAGCAATCTTGCCATGCCAGTCTCCTGTAATTTGCATGTTGAATTAGCATCTCATTAATATCTTATTAGGGACACTGGAAACCTAATGACAAAAACAAACGCAGCATGTGCAAAGAAGAATAATAGAAGGAATGAACTGAATAGAAGAGCTTTTTTTCCCCCTTTTCTTCCCCTTGTGAGTATTCAAATGAAGGCTCAGCTGCACTCTGTCAGCTGAGCTGTGGTTTCTGACCATTTCAGTGTCATCAGAGCCAGGAGGCTGGAGGTGCTCCCATTGCACAGATGATGCCAAGGGCTAAAGACCCAAAGGACATCAGCAGACCCCCAGTGGCTGGTGCACCCTGGCATTCCTTGCACTGATTTACATGCAAGATCAATTTTAGTGGAGACTCCCCAGACCGTATACCAGCTGCCCCAGGGCTTCAAGGAGTGAAGTGTTTAGATCAGAGATCCCAAGCTGAAGCTTTTGAAAACAAATCACCCCAAAAGATGAGGAATAAGAGGGAAAATTTATTGTGCTTTTCTAGGGTCCACACAGGCTTCAGTTTAGTTCAGGATTTTCTCTTTCTTAGCTCACCTCTATCTAATTTTCTCAGAGTTCACAGCAAAGAGCCCAGCCACCACAGCTCATATGAGCTCTCCCCAGATGACTGAGCACTTCATCATGCATGTTCCTGTCACTGATTTTGCTGTTAAAGTAATACGGTACCGATTAGATTACCTCCTTCTGGAAGTACCTTGCAGCTGCAAAATGGACATTGTATCATTAGCACCTTTCCCTTCCATTGTCCCAGGGCATGGAAACACCAGGCAATGCAAGTAGCTTAGTGCCAGCAGCCCCTCATTGTTCTGATGGAGAAGGAGAAGGATGCTGCCCATGCTTTCTGCAAATCGCAGTGGGGGATTGCTGCTGGCAGCTTTCAGCAGCCTTGAAGTCAAAGACCATCTGATAGAGAGCACAGACTCTCGAAAATGAGAAACTCAAAAGCTGAAGCTGGGAAGTCTACGGGAGAGACACGGTAGGAAAACCATGTGCATCAAAGGGAAAAACATAGTGTTGTATAGGCCACAAGTGGGCTTTGCTGTAAGGGCAGGATCAGTCCACAGAGCGGGTGAGGGAAGGGGTGTGAGTCCCCCTTTCTCTGTAACCAGCAGTGAGTGGTGTGTAGGCTACAACTTGGGTAGGATAGGTTGCAATTAGAAATCCAGCACATGAAAGTGAAATCAAACAGTTGTAAATCAGGGAACACAAGTCAGCTCTAGTCAGCTGTTTCCTCATCAGATTTAGCTGTAATGTATTGGATTACATTATTAAAAAACCCACACCGGTAATGCAAACCATGCAGAGCATGGAAATGCTCTTCAGTTCCTCTTCATAAGTGTGTTACAAGAAATAATTTTGATCTGTATTTATGTGGACTGTTGAGTTCCTGGGTGCTGGCATTGTGCAGTGTAAATGAGTTACTCTAAACCTGTTTTGCAGCCTTGTGCTGAGAGAAGCAGAAGTGACATGCTCCACACAGCTCCCTGACACAGTGCACAGAGCCTCACGTGGTGAATTAGCTCTCCTTGCGTCCCCCAAGCCATCACATGCCAACCCTGGCTGTCATCCCAGAAAGTCCTCTACATGTTGTTCCACAGAGAAGAGATGGCAGAAAAAGAGTGTGTGTCTAGTAGAGTGTGCAAGGGTTTGTGACCCCTATGTTGTGGTTCCAGGGTGCTTATGGTGGTTAGCATCATCTCTCGATCTTGCCTAGTGCCTCCAAAGCATGGGATTGAAACAGATGATAGTTTGTTAATGAGTAATGTCTGCATTCTGTGGAGGGGTTTTCACTTTTTCTGCACACTGCCATTGCACAGCACCGTAGAATGTCTCTGTGTCAGGGAATACTTAGGGTTCTCTTTGCTCTGAACGACCTCGTAAGTTTCTCTCTCTGCAGAGGCTCATCCCTATGCACATGCCCAAGTACAGGAAATCTGTTTGCTTAAAACTGTGACCCTCATGTAGTAGGACAACTGTAGAGCGGAGGTTGCTACTGGGCCTTTGCCATTTTCCAGATAGGAGGGTACATTATTTCAGTCAATCAGTAAGCCAGCCATAAATTTTGATCTTTCCTGTCCGGAATTTTAAAACAACGTGACCCAAATCCTCAAGAAGCTCTGCTGTCACTCACAGCCCTACTTCTGCCCCCCGCCTCCGCTGACAAATTCCAAAATGCATCAGCACATTGGGAGTTGGCATCTGTCTCTCCACAGCTTTTTTTTACATAGGCAAAGTGATCGATCCTTGAAGCAAGGGTTCACTAATTGTATTCATTTATTCAGGCACTGCCCTGCTGCATGTTATGAAAGAGCAGAGTTGCCTTTCCAAATGTGTATTTCAAAGCTCTTGAACAACTTGAGAGCCGAAATCTGCAGGGGACAGAGAAACACAGAACAAAGACGGGGCAGTGATTTTTATTGCTCATGTGTCACCACATGAGGACGGGGCAAGATGAATGAACACCATGCACTATTTTGGTGCACTGAATATGCAGAGAGGTGATATGTTGGACATTTGGTCCCAGTCCAAAGTGTTATTAATATGCTACATTGACACACAAGTGTCCTCAACAAGCAGGGTTGTGCTTTTCTAGTGTGCAAAGCATTTGCTGAGAAAGTAAAAAGTCCAAACCAATGCACAACATTTCTGCTCCACTGCAATATCCCATGAGGTCAGCATTCCTTATAGGAAGATTGACAAGCTTTGGGTGTACTCCAAATTCCTTTTTCTACCAAAAAATTAAGACAGCTTGTCTTGTCATTTGTGGTCCATGGGGTTCCTCTCATTTTGGAGTACTGTGACTCTACCACCTTGCCTATATTGAGCCCCAGAGCTGCAAGAGCTGGTTGAAGTGTTCCTCTATCTGTAATAGTCGCTTTTCCTGACTGCAATGTAGAGGTGCCCTGCATAAAAAGGAGACTTGATCCTGAAGCTCTAGATGCTGCTCTTTGCCTTGCTTAAAAGCATTTGGGCTGGTTTTCGGTGTCACCTGACCTTGGATGCTGCCTAGCATTTAGTCTTTGAGGCTGTTGCTTCCTGCATGATAAGATAATCATAACAGAGCAGAGCTGACAAGTGGTGTTTTGATGTAAGCAATGAGCAAACAGACAGATCAATAAGTGCTGAGCAAGGCATGCTTCACCTCATATCGTATCGACTTACTGCAAAAATAATGGGGCAACAAAATGAAAATGTGTTGTGTTCTGAGTTATGGTCAGTGGTTATATATAATATAAAACAATATATTAACTCAGATGGGACTTGCTGTTGAAAAAAATACAAATGGGCAGGCACAAAATGTACTGTCTCTCAATGTACATGGCAACACATCGAGATTAATTACACAGAATATGGGAGGAAATGAAAGCAACAATAAATTTCTATTATTATAACCATAGAAAGAACATGAGAAAGATTTATGGCACTAAGAGCAAAATTTCTGTGTCCTCTTAGTATGACTGTCTAATGTGTGAGAGATTTATGAGGCCAGTGAGTAATGATCAAAAGTATTTATAAAATTTACCATTTGTGAGATTTTATTTTTGCTCTCATTGAGGCTGTTTATGAGCAGCGGAAGGACGGCTCTGGGCTGACTGGCTGTTGGTGTGAGCTGTGCTATAGGTTGGTTATAAACATTTTGATGTCAGCAGCTCTGATTTCCAGAAGCCAGATGGCAGCCAAGGTAGAGAGAGGTACAAGAATACACTGAAGGAAATCTGGTGTGTTTAGAGACTTTGGGCTCATGGAGGTGTAAGTGTAGGTGCACTGAAGCAGGGAGGCACCCTCTAGTTCTAAGGGCTAAGGGTGCTTTTTATGCACCAGAGACTTCTGCTTTGCCATCTCTTGCCTTTGCTGATTAATCCCGATGGGCGCCCCTGCGAGGGATGCGTTTATCTGCTGGTGCTTGATTTCTCCAAGTGCAGACAGGCGCTCCGTATCTCCTGCTGCATGCCCACACTCGGAGAAATGATGGACAAGCGGATAAATGAGGCTGCTGCTGGGAGGAAGGCAGAGTGCCTGTGATAGTCAGGTTGCAGGAAGAGAAGGGTTATGGCAGAGAGTGGAACAGCACACTGCTGGGCGTTTGTTGCCTTTGAAATGGATTGTGTGTAGCCAGGAAATAGGACGCTTCTCACAGCTGTGTGGGCATCCATCTTATCTCTCAACAGCAGATAGCAAACTGCCTACTCAGGGGCTTAGCAAGATAGATGATGATTATGGCTGCTTGGTTAATTGTGATATGACATGACAGGGAATATAATTTACCTTGATGATAATTATCACCGACCCAGGTAGTTTTGCAAAGCTTGGGCAGAGTGTAGAGGGTTGCTCTAATGGATCAGCTCCTCCAGAAAGGCTCTTCTCGCAACTCTTCAGCTTCACAAATGCTTTCTGAACATGCTGGGGTATTCTTCATATGTTTACTGTAGGAATCCACACATAAAAATAAAAACAAAAGCCCAAGGTAATACCCCCTCCTACAAAATAAGTATATAAATCTGGAATGCCTTTGCAGTGGGTTTTGGGGGCACAGATATTCACAGAATCAAATAACCATTGGTGTCACAATATTGAATCGAGTTGTTCTGTCCTTCAGGACTTGCTAGGGTTGCTGTCCTCTCATTTCTTTTTTGTTGTGAAGCAGGGAAAATCTGAAGTTTTGTCTTTTGCTGTGATCTTAGGTCAGGGATGTAATAAGACATCTAAGCACAGACTGGAGGGGGGAAGTATTTTAAAGCAAGCTGCAGCATTTCAAATAGTTAAGTAGCTTGTTTCCCAAATTTGACAGGAAATTGTAAGATTCTGAAAAGGCTTTTTTAATTTTGCTGATAACATCATTCAAATTATTATCTCAAAATATTGTTGTCATCAAAATATTTCTGTGACCAAAAGGAATTATCAAAATAATTTTGTGCAGACAAAAGCCCGACACTACAAACACAATTTGCAAGAAAATCCTAGGTCATTTAAAAAAAAAAAATCTATATTTTGGATATTTAAATGCTAAGGAAAATCCTGTTTCTGAAAAAAAGAGATGCTGAAAAATACTTGAATATCTGTTATTCAAAAAGATCTGCCAGACAACCCTGAACTTACCCAGATAAAAGAGGTGACTTCATTATTTCAAGTAACCCCAGCAGAAATGAGAGCACAATTTGGCATAGTGAATAGATTCTTAGTATAAAAATGAGTATATTCAGGCAATTCATCATTATGCCTGATTTCACAAAATTATGCAGAGCTCCCAGCAGTGACTAGTGCTGCTGAAAGGAAGGGAAGGCCTGTTATTTAGATGTGAAACTTCATTTGAGGCTCCTGTTACTGACAGCTTTTGTCTAAAAAAGTATTATGTGCTCCAGGGACCTCTGGTTGCGTTTTTGAACTTTCCTGTTACTGTTTTTGGAATTTTGGAGGGAACTTTCTTTCAGAGGCTCTAGAAGTGATGTGAGTGCTTGCAAAAGCCTTTAGTTTGTGGGAATTGTGTGATGCTTGTGGACTTCATCAGGGCCCCTGGGTATGCAGATTTTAGGATCTGTCTTTGTGGCTGTGAGGGTGTTGTGGTGCTTGGTTCCTCCTGCAGATTCGCCTCCTGCTGTGACCCTGGTGGGTCAGAGCAGGGCAGCATCAGCTGGCAGAGCCCTGTTGCTTGCCTCCCTTCCCTACATGTTTAAAAACTGCTTGCAGCAAAGTGGCTTCTTACTGGGAACGAGTTGTGTTTTCTGCTCATGCCTGTACCGGTGGCTGTGGTCTGGTTTTTCCACTGCATCCCACCTTTGCTTAGGGACCGAGGTCTCTCTCCTGCTCTTTCATCTCCACACCTTTCATCTTGTGCCTCAGTTTTGAATGGTGACGGAAGTACATGGCAGGAAAAGATTGAGAGGATCAAAGACACCACTTTGAAGTCTGAGAATGCTGACTAATGCAAGGTGAAAAAGGGTACAATAGGGAGTAATGGCCCAAAGAGGGACAGGGGCAGGGTTTTGTCACTGAGTGGGCTTTGTCATTGAGTCACCGCTTTCCTTTTCATGGGGTTCAAGGATATGAGGCCACTGACTGATGGCTCTTCTGCGTGTCAAATGCTTTCCCTGCCCTAAATAAGCTGGAAACAAGAGGGGGAAAAAAAGAAAGAAAAGTGAATGGGAGTAATTTGAAATACAGAAAATCCGTGTGTTTTTTTTTAAAGAAAAATAAAACAAATCCTTAAAAATCCAAAGTGGTCCCCGAAGAGGCATTGCTTAGCAGGTGACGAGCTAGAGAGTATCTACATGAAGAGATTTATTTTTTTCTGCTTTCTGATCAGTCTTCCTAGGCTGGAGTCTCAGCCCACAGCTGAGGCCGAAGCTTCACCAATACCTTCTCTCTTGCAGGTTTTGGCTGGGGAGGAAAGAGATCTCCAAAGGAAGACCAAGAGGGAGCTTTAGTGAAGAATAAAAGGGGGGAAAAGCATTTGATTAAATATCTTTTAGCACCTGCCAGGAGCAGAATGCACCTGACATTTGGTGTTATCTTCCTAGTGCTCTGATAAAAATTTAATCCACTTGGGGAATAGGGCTGAGGGGTGGTCATGATTTATCTCCCCTGACTACTTACAACCCTGTTGCACAATGCTGTTTATATGGCTATCAAGATCTATCTTAAAGCTCATGGACAGCTCACTCCTGGCATTGTGGTAACCTTAGAGTCATTCAACTTTGCCAGCACCATTTGCAAAACATGCTGGCACATGCTGAAGCATGAGTGAGCTCTCTCATAAGTTAGCCTAAAATTGCCAGAAGAAAAGGGCTTTGTCCTCATTGTATCAAATCCAGGCCTGATTAGAGCAGGAATTTTCTAGAGGAATTTTGTGTCATGGACTGTACCCAGAAATCTGCAAGTCACCCAGCCATATCTGGAGTTCAGCAGCAAGATAACAGTCTTTGTAAAAAGACTGATATCTTAACCACTGGCTTGGTGACACATCACATTAATAAGAGACTCAGATATGCCACAGCCAAATCATGAGTCTGTCCCAGCTGTAGGATTTTAGCTAGAAGATAGCAAAGAATATGTGCAAATTGCTAGACAGCACCTTCTTCGTTTCAGATAAAAGCTGTCTGCGATAAGGAATCTTGATTTCTTCTCCAGGATGAAAAGTAAGGAAGTCTTTTTTTATTTCCGAAGAAGCACCTTTCCCAGGTTTCTTTGCCAGTCTGATGGAAAGTCCATGAGATCAAAGGTCTTCTGCAGGGGTGTGTGTGTTCTCCTGCATGAGAGTCTGTATCAGCCATTTGACTCAAGATCAGCTTGCCCTGGGGGGAAAGGGTGTGCATGATGACTTGAAAGTCCCATCAAGCATCTTTACTTGTGGTTTTGTGATCTCACCAAGACTTTGTAAAAGTCTGTGCACACTGCTTGAGACATCTAATTGTGTGTTGTGGTTGCTTAGAACCACAGTTGCTATTTTGGATGTGGAAAACAGCTGTTTGGAAAAATATTTTTCATTACGTTGACTTTTGAAGGAAAACAGCCTCCAAAAACCAAACCAGTAACCTCTACAGAAAAGCAGTGGAAAAGATGCAGATGAGAAAAAAAAAAGATCTGATACTATGGTTAATCAGTGTAGGAAAGAGATGGATGGAGATCCATGCGCTCTCTGTGAATATGTGCCAGCAGGAATGTGCTTCTTTCCTGCAATTGAACAAGTTTAATGGCCCTGCTGAGAGATTTGATGCTTTGTCCTAGAGCTGTCCTGCAAGGCTGAGTATTCAAGTGTTGTGCATGGGAGAGTGAGGCCCTCCAAAGTTATAAAATTCACAAAAATGGCAGAAATGTTTGGTTTTGTCTTTTTCTCAGACTTGTGGAAGTGGCTTCTGCTGAATTACTGGCCTGAGGGGTTTGAGGACTGGCTGACTGTTAAGGGTAGAGTTAAACAAATCAGACCTTTTCTGAATCAAAATAACACTCTTCCAAAAAATAACCAGCACTTGCAAGTCAGAACAGTTTCGTGTCAGGGAGCTTTGGAAGGTGCCTGGCACAATTTGGAAGAAAGCTGCCTGTGGTGGCCGATGCTGAGATACACCCCCAGTGCCTGCAGGGTTCCCCTGCACCAAGAGGAGTGCAAATGAATGAATTTTGTCTGACCAGAAATGCAGCAAGGACCCGAAAACCTGCTCAGGGCAGGAGAGATGTGTCTGGCACTGTCCTAGAGCCCTGCTTTGGGCTTCAGGGTAGCTCAGTGTGAGGCTTTCCCCGAAGTCCTCCAGCTCTCCGAGGGCTGTAACGTGCTCCCAGCCTCCTGCGGAGAACCACTGCAGCGCTCTTTGCATGCAAATTGTTAATGCATTGTGCATGAGGCCTCTAATTAATACTCTGCTGCAGATAACGATTTTACATTATAGCTATTAACCTTGGCATATTTCAAACTAAATGCTGGCGCGTTGGGGAGGATTTTGTGTACACTGCATTGTGAAATAATGAATTATGTTTTTGCATATTTTATGCACTGGTTTTCTTTACTCACACTGAGACTGATGCTGGTGAAAAGAGGCGTGCAGTAATGTATTGGCTACTCCAGTGGTTGGGGCATTAGCCAGGCATTTGGGAGCTGTGGGTTCAGTTTCTTGTTCTGCATTTGCCTTCTGCAGGTCTTTTAACCTTACGTTTGCAATAGAGATAGGATCCATCATAGGGATGGATTTGTAGTCCTGAAAGAAGGTAGCCCTCCTTTTCTGCGCCCAGCATCCCTTTTACCCAGATTTTATAAGAAAAGCTCCTTGATTCCCCACTCACTTTGGTTTCCATCTGCAGATCCAGATTGCTGGATCAAGATTATGAACCATATATCATCAAAGTTTGGATGCTAATGAATTTTTCAAGTGAGGCCTTTTTAAGATTTCTCTTTAGGATTTAATGAATTTGTCCCAAATAGTAGACCTGAATTGATGACAGGAAGTAACAATGCTGAGAGCCTGGGCTGGTGGGGTTTGTCTGAGGGACATTGTTCTGAAGAGAACATTTGGCTCAGACTGCGGACAAAGACTTGGAGGCTAAACATCACTGCTAGTTTTGGACACTGGTGCTAATGGTGGGTTAAGCTGTTCCCATCTGCAGTTTTCTGTCCTTTTGTCTTCCTGGGGTTAGGAGAGAGCATCTCCCACTGCCCCTCCTGAAAAAAAAAAATTATACTTGTCTTCAAAGTGCTCTACAAACCAGTTTCCTCTGCCAGGGCAAATGCAATGCCCACAGAAGGTCTACAATCTGCATTTACTGTGAGAAGAGTGTCTAAGGATTTTTCAGTCCTTTTCAGCTCACCCATCCTGTACTTGGTCCTTGAGGGCTGTTTAAATGCAGAATGACCCAAAGTGCCAAATTCTGAGGAAACCTGGACCTCATTTACCCTGCAGTTGCCATGATGTGTAATGGAAAAAGGATGCTTGTAAGGCCACTTTCCTTCGGAAGAATTTTGTTTCTGATCCAACTGGCAATAACTATAACTCTGCGTAAGCTATTTTATGGATCTGTATAGTCAACAGATCAATTTTATTATACTTGGCCACAGCAGAAAAACTGTAAACTCCTGCTGTTAGCTGAAGTCTGGGAAATATGTTTACAACTTTATTCTTTTCCTTTGGTGGCATCAATGTATTTACTTTTTTATTTAATAAAAAATGTGTTGTGTTCTCTCCTGTGCTATTTTATCATCCAGAACTTTTCCACATGGCCAGCTATAGCAGAACATATTGCGCTAATCAGAAAACAATTCTAAATAATGACAGGTCTCTTTGATTTTCCTGGGCTGGTAGAAATTCAATTCTCCTTTGTCTTTTGAATATTAGGTTTTAGTGGTTTTAAAAGTATTTTATGTAGTATGCTTGCAAATATCAGTTTCCAGTGAAGCCCCCAAAGTGACTGAGAAAGCAAGATTTTGTTTCAAAATGAGCTAACTCCCTTTAACGTTATGTAGAAAGTATTAAATGTATAGGAGCGAGTTACTTCTATTTGGAGCAGGGGTAGCCAGCGAGTCAGAGTGGCTTCCTTAGGTATCCGTGCTGCACCCTGGGCTGAGGTAGGGCTGGGAGCTGCCCCGAGCACAACCCTCCTGCTATTTAATTGGTTTATCCAGGGAATTGGGCTGAGACAATGAGATACCCAGGGACCCATATGCTGCCTGACTGAGAACCAGGGCTTATGTGTGGGACAAGCTGTTACCTTTTTGCAAGCTGGCACTGCCTCTCTGGTAGGATATATTAGAAGGGAATGTTGAAACAGTAAAGTTAGGGGCCCTTTAAAAATAATCAAGTTTGGGAACATGTTTTCATGTGATCTAAGCTTCCTCTAACCCAGCATCCCATCTGTAAGAAGCACCAGGGCCAGATGTTTCTAAGTAAGATATGAAACTCTCACAGCAATAGTTGTGGGATTATTTGCCTTAAACGAAGGTCTCACCCCAACCTTGCACAGTTACAGATCAATCCCGGAGCAGGTGTTTTACTATGAATACTTGGTGGACAGGGAAAGCTCATAATACACTTATTATATAGTGAATCATACTAAATAAAAATCTACGGCTTCCTGACCACTCTCAGCTGTGCCATCTTTTGAGGCACACTAAACTGCCATTTTCAAAAGAACTGATTGCAGACTCACAGGATAGGCAAAGTAGGAAAGGACCTCTTGTGTGGGCTTCAGAGATGAGTTGCATTTGGGAATCTTTAAATTAGCAACACAGAAAACAAATTACAGATCTTTATTACTTAAATGGGACACAGTGAAAAGCACTCCAATGAGCCTTGCATTTGCAAAGTCACTTTTTGGAGTGATTCATACCTCAGCTATTTCTAAGATATCCTGGTAACTCTATTATTTCATACTTTCTCTTGGCTCCTATGCAATTTGCACGTTCAGGGTCAAGCCTTCGCTAATGACAGCTACTTGCGTTTCAAGGTGGCCGAATCAGCGGGACACATGGCACATATCCACAGAGCTTTAAAAATATCTCTACATGACATATGCTGTTTGTCCCTGAACACCGGATAGGTTAATTGTTAAAGAAACATTAATAACATTAACTGATGGTATGGCTTCCCACTGCCTCTGCCCTGGCAATCTCACACTGGCAAATGGATTAATAATACTATCGGAAATGAATGTCGTTGCTATGCAAGTAACTCAAAACTAGATCATTTAAGAATAGTTTGGATGATTACTAATTAGATCCACCGACACAGGGGAATTTGAATTATTCATGACTGGCTGAAAACAGCGGGTAATTCATTTGTTCATTTCTCTGCAACTAACATGGAAGTTGTTTATTTTTACACACACACACACAGACACACAGACACACAGACACACACACACAGATGATCTCTTGTTTCAAAACTTATTGTTTCTCTGTGAAGAAATATCAGGGCTACAAGCTTAGGATAAAAAGTCTTGAAAAGTTATCTGGACAAGCTACACTTTGACACAGTTATTGGTTGGACTTGACTGAACATTTGTTGCTTGGTAAGAACTGGACTCCATGATCTTGGAGGCTTTTTGCAACCTCAATGATTCTACTATTCTATGATTCTGAAATGAGCTTTATTTTTTATTCATTGTATTTCAGGAGGCCAAGCCAACATCTGAATTTCTGAATAAATATCCAAATGAAGATGCTTGTGCACTCCCAGGGTAGGTGAGGAGATGCCACATGTTGGCACCTGCATCTCCACCTGCACACTTTCTTGGGTGCTGCGGTGCATAGGTCTCACTGGGAAGACAGGAGGATACTTTTTGCAATCCCCCTATCCCCTCTGCTTCCCCTGGACCCATCCAGCACCACCCCATTTCCCTGCAGCAGAGGCATCAGGCACTCCCCAGAGTCTGCCTCTCATCTGGGTGAACACTCTGAGGATCTGCCCCATCTGAGGACCCTGTGCATGTGCAAATGCACGTGCCATTCAAATCTGAGGCTCCCAAATCTGCCTCCTTAGCAGCTCTGCACACACGTACTGCTGGACATGGAATTTGCTACGGTGAGCTGGTTAATTCAAGTGGAGGACATGTAGGAGACAGTGAAAGGTGGTCTCCAGCTGTGCTCTGTTTATCCTTAATAGCAGGCAAAAAACTTCAGAATAGTGTGCAAAAGCTTTCTGGACTGTCTGATAGCTGCTTGGGTCCTGGCACTGAGCTCAGAACCCCAGACAAACAAATTTAGGACTCCTCCTTTTTACCTTGTTCCTTCCCTGAAATGGCTCTGATTAGTTTAAATCAGAGAGAGAGAGAGAGAAAGGAGAAAGAAAAAAAAAGATTACTTGAACAGGAGGATAAATAACCCCACACATGAAATTACCCAGATTGTTCAATACAAGGCTCTGCAGATCCTATTGCCTTTATGAATTTATGAGCTTTATTATCTTGATTTTTCATTAAAATACAATAAGTTGGTCTAACTCATAAAATAGATAAAGCGCAGGACAATAGTTCATTTAACATTGATCCATATTTGTTCCTCACAGGAGACAATGGCTATGGCTGTCATATGCAAAGTCATACCCAATTCAGATGTGCTACACAACCATGAATAGTTAAAGCAGAGAACAATGCCTCGTCCTTCCTCCCTGGCTCTCCAGCTCACTTTTTGCTCATATTTTTACCAGGCTCCAGCACGGCAGCACTAGCTCATGTCAGTGTCTTAGAGGTGTCATGTATGAAAGCTGCTGTAGAAGGGATTAATATGCAAAAGAAGACAGGTAAAGCACACCATGAGGCAATGAGCATATTTTAAGCATGAGAGGCTTGCATCTTGTTTTCTTTGTTTTGTCTAAGTGCAGGCTTTTCTTCCACCTTAAACCAGCCAGCACTTGAACACAGGGTATCTGTGTTTCTCTGCATGTGTGTTAGCATGCCACATATATCCATTACAGGATAGAACTGACAAAAATCCCAAGGGCCCAAGTGTGTTTTCACACTAATTCCCATATACTTGAACTTCCTAGAATTTTCCCTTACAAAGATGCATTAGGAAGCAGCTGTTCAGTAGAATGCAGCCTCTGGAGAAGCAGTGTTAATTGTGTGGCAAAGTCATGTCTGAGGTGCTGCTGGTTTTGCTGCAGTGGTTGTGGTCATGCGTCCCTCAGCAGCCTGCAGCAGGCACGTGGCTCTGTGTCCCCCTCCCAATTTCATCCACGATGAGCCACAGCTTAACCTGGCAGCCACCTCCTCATCTTGGTCTTCCTCAGTATGAGCAGCACAGTGGGACCACAAACATCATGAAAACACAGCAAAAAGTATCAGTCTGTGGCTTTTGCTTAATGTGTATTTCTATTTCCTCCTCCTTGCAGGCAGGGGAAACTTAATTGGCTATTTCATACCGCTGCCCCTTTCTCCTTGACCCTAGACGTTGCTTGCTGGCATCTCCAGCATCCCTCCATAAATGACAGTAAAAACACCTGATGTGGCAAGTGGGTGCTTTATGAAGAGTGATATGCCATCAATCATAATTAACCGCTGTGTCCCTGTCACAGGCTGGGGCAGGCCCCATCACATCTGGTTTCCTGTTTGAAAATACTTTGGTTTATGTAGGTTTCGCTGAAAACAACCAAGAGACTGATCTTTAGGCAATAGGAGCTGGTAAAAGATGAATTATCTGTTACTCAGAAGGATGCCCTGGCTGTGGAAACCATCAAACACATTTGTAGGGTTTCATTAGTCCTGCTTGCCCCCTCCCCATGCTTGGTGTTGTTTGCTTTTTGGGTTGGTTAGCAGCCCAGCATCTGCTCTCCGAGCCTTTTGCAAAACATTCCGGGGGATGCGAAGCACCTGAGTCCCGCAACAGCATGATTTTACAGCCGTTCACAAAAGCAGGGTCATTCCCATTGCTTCTTGAATTAAATGCCACACCAGAAGTGTTTCAGACCTGGCATCTGTTTATGCACAAATAAATATTAGCCCAGTAAGCACAGAGTGCATTGACACTGCATTAGCACAAGAGCTGCTGTGGGTTTTGTATCACTGGGCTGTAAAGCACTGGAGACTTTTGCTGCTGATTATTGGTTCTGAAGGCAAAAATTGGCTTGCAGGTCCGCTGGGTAAATGGGATTGAGACTGTCCCTTGTGCTGTCTGGTCTGGGTTGTTTTGGGTCCTTTGCTTCTGCTTGCCCAGTAGTACAGCAACTTTTCCTTTTGTGCCCTTAAGCATTAAATCAGCCCCTCCACATTTTAATCTTCAGCTACAGCTTGTTGTTTCATTTTTTTTAATACAGCATAGTCCCTTACTGTATCCCAGTGTTACCATGGTAATAGAGGGACTTGACACAGCACTCACTGATGCTATAAGGGATATTAAAAGTGTATTATGGGACACTTTACTTAACTTCACTCAAGAGATACTACATTATATATTGGTATTATGGAGAAGATCATCTTGAGTGCCATTGCACAGCATGTACAGGACAACCAGGGGATCAGGCCTAGCCAGCATGGGTTTAGAAAAGGCAGGTCCTGCTTGACCAACCCACTCTGCTTCTGTGGCAAGGTTACCCATTTACTGGATGAGGGAAAAGCTGTGAATACTGTCTGCCTGGACTTCAGTAAAGCCTTTGACGCTGTTTACCACAGCATTCTCCTGGAGAAACTGGATGCTCATGGCTTGGTCAGGTGCATTGTTTACTGGGTGATAAAACTGGCAGGGTGGCTGGGCCCAGAGGGTGTTGGTGAATGGATTTACATCCAGCTGGCCGATAATCACTAGTGGGATTCTCCAGGGCTCAGTTTTGGGGCCAGCCCTGTTTTGTATCTTTATCAATGATTGGGATGAGGGGGCTGAGTGCACTNGTTTTGGGGCCAGCCCTGTTTTGTATCTTTATCAATGATTGGGATGAGGGGTCTGAGTGCACTCCAGTCAGTTTGCAGACAACACCAGATTGGTTGGGAGTGTTGGTTTCCTGGAGTGTAGGAAGGCTCTGCAGAGGGATCTGGACAGGCTGGATCCATGGGCTGAGACCAACTGGATAATGTTCAACAAGGCAAAGTGCTGCATCCTTGGTCACAACAACCCAGGCATTGCTACAGACTAAGGAAAGAGTGGCTGGAAAACTGCCTGGCTGAAAAGGTCTTGGAGGTGGTGGTCAACTGCCATCTGAACATGAGCCAGCAGTATGCCCATGTGGCAATGCATCCATGGCCAGTTTTATCCTGGTTTGTATCAAAAATAGTGTGGCCAGCAGGATCAGGGCAGTGATTGTCCCCTGTACGTGGCACTGCTGAGGCCACACCTCAAATCCTGGGTTTAGTTCTGGGCTGCTCACTACAAGAAAGACAGTGAGGGGCTGGAGTGTGTCCAGAGAAGATCTACAGAGCTGGTGAAGTGTTTCGAGCACAAGTCCTGTGAGGATTGGCTGAGGGAACTGGGGTTGTTTAGCCTGGAGAAAAGGAGTGATCTTATTGCTCTCTACAACCACCTGAAAATAGGATGTAGCCAGGTAGGGGTCGGTATCTTCTCCCAGGTAACAAGTGAAGAGATGAGAGGAAATGACCAGGGTAAGTTTAGATTGGATATTAGGAAAAAATTCTTCAGGGAAAGGGTGGTCAGGCATTGGAACAGGCTGCCCAGGGAAGCAGTGGAATCACCATCTCTGGAGGTATTTAAAAGACATGCAGATGTGGCACTTAGGGCCGTGGTTTAGTGGTGACTGTGGCGGTGCTGAGTTAATGGCTGGACTCAATGATAGTAGAGGTATTTTTTACCCCTAATCACTCTATGATTCTAGTAAACTCTCTTTTGCTTCTTTCCTTGCCCTTCAGATGGATGAGGAGGGAAGCAGGATACACTTTTGGGTATTAGATATTACTCTGTGAATGATTACAGTGAAATTCATAGAAATGGTGGTGTAAGGGGCTGCTCAGCAGGAGTTATGGGTATTGGACTCTGAACTTGAAGCATTTAGAACATAAACAATTCTAGCACAGCTAAGGAAATGCAGTGCACTTGGGGATTCAAATCCTATTAAATCTATAGCCCAAGCAACCTTTGAAAACACCATGTGGAAGTCCAAATTGCATTGGGCCCCAAACGCTTGCTCTCAGGTAAGAAGCAGGAGCTGTAGCATTATTTTCTTCTCTGTATATCAGCCTTCCTACACATAACTATATGTAGGTTTCTAAACCAGAATGATGTTTTCTAATCTAGTGTCTCCCTCTGAACTATCAAGACAATTGCATTCTCCTAATGTGCCTTACTGGCTCATCTCTACTGGAGTTGTTAATGCATTTTTAAAAAATTCCTGCCTACTTCAAATGTGTGCACTCCTCTCTGTCCTTCCAAACAGCGTTTTGTCTGTATTGAGAGTTAAACTTGTTGCTCTCTTGGACTTGACATGGTAATAAATCTAATAATGTCCAGCTAACAGAGCTAAACACCTCATTTGAGGAAAAATGAAGCAACATTTTTTCCTGAGCTGTAAAATATGTTGAGTGATTTCATTTCCTTTGTATGGAACATTAGGGCTTGGCACAATCCTCACTCACTCCGAAAGAGCATAAAAGTTGTCTCCTGTGTGATAGCTCAGTCGCCTCATTGCCAGGTACCTGCTGCACACTCTGCCCTGCCTGGCTTGCTTCTAGCAGTAACATGTGTGGTTTTCCTTCTTACTAAAGAGAAAAGAAAACAGGACTGTTCTGGGATTCAGTTGCAGGCTGTAAAATTGAAATTAGCAGTCAAGACACAGCCGTCGCTACCTACAAAGGGCCACCTGCACCACTGGTGCTTCACTTTCAGGCATGTCTCTCAGTCTGTCAGGGTCCAAATGCGAGACACATTATGTGACAAGTCTTAAAATTATGGATGGATGAATGAAATTTCAGTGGGGACAGTGAAGTGACAAAATATCAAAATTTAAAAATTTAAATGGCTTTCCTTATGGCTCTGTCTGGGAGTCTTTATTTTTGATATGGATAGCTTTTAGTAGAGAAGAGTGGGGAAGAGAGATATTATTTGGGAAGAGTCTTAGTCCTTTCATTACTGTAGTGGTTGAAGTCCCATAAAACAAATTCCTTTGTTTTCAGGAGCTAAAGGAGAAGGATGCAAGAGGAATGTTGCAGGCCTCAAATATTTTTTTCACCTTTGCTGTTTAATTTCTAAAGACAGAGCAGTTAAGAATATTTTAGGATCCAGCTTTTTGAGGTTTACTGCATATAATATCCTATTGAAGTTTGGCTCTCATTTGCTCTATTTCAGCTCTATAAATTCACAGATATAGAATACAATATTATATATTAGATTATACATAAAAGGCATATCTATATTGTTTCACCCTTCTGTTAAGGATTTGCAGTCTTTTGAGTCTTACATTGAATCTTCTTTGTCTGTTGGGTCTTTTGTTGTCTTAAGTGAGTATCTATTTTTGTTTTCTAGTCCTTTTCATCTAATTTCTGCAAAATCAGTTCCAGTTCCTTGGACTGGACTGTGTCCTTTCATTTCCATTGAAGACAACCATTGCAAATAAATACAAGAATAAACATATCCAGCCCCTCACATCTGTGTATACATATGTACCTGTCATGGTTCTCCTAATCCACCTTTTTCAGTTTATTTTCATGCTCCAAATACAACTAAACCTTTGCATCAAACAACTTTTATTCTTCCTGAATGTACTTTCCTTGGCCATTTCCTTTATGCCACGAGCTTCCTTTCCATATCACCAAGATGAAACCAAAAGCGTAGCTCCTTGTGTATCTCCAAGTTTTTTACATTGGTTATATACGGATCACTTGAAATTGTTTGATGCGGAGAGACCAATGTTTTAAGCAGTGCTTGGCCTTAGCACTGAGGACCCGGTACATGTCTGTGAGCAGGTCAGCAGTAGGACATTGTGCCAGGGGCCTTAGCAGACTGCATTTGTTGTTGAGTTACTGCATGAAGTGCTGCGTGTTGCACGTTTCCTTAGCAAAGCTGTGGCAGAGCACCAGGAAGGAGAGCTTCCGATTTGTGTTGATTATAGCAATTGATAATAATAATAACAACAAGTTGATTCTAATTATCACGGATGCAATCATTTCCCACCTGTAATGATGGAAGATGCTTAGACACCTGGAAAAAAGTACTGGAAGACGAGTGGAAGAGCTGTTTGAATTGCTTGTTCACATCTTGCTGCCTGAAGCAAGGAGAGCTGAAAGGTGCCAGCTCATGGGCAGGTATGTTGGGAGTATTTTGCACTCACTCCTTACTCAGATGTCTATGGAAAAATACATCCCTTTAAAATACACAGTGGTTTAAATGTCAATAATAACCAGCCCCCCTGATTTTTTAACCTTTGTAACAGCAGTTGCTACTTATAAGGAATGTGTATATTGATACAATTATTCCAAATGCCCTGAATGCATCATTTTCAACAGGAATTAAAGTCAGACAAGTGTGTATTGAAATTTTAAAGTTTGCATGAGACTTAACTCCATAATAGGTCTCCTACTTTCTACTTCCCTTGATGATCCAGTTTAGAGAGCAGGTCCCATCCTGTCCCATAGACATGGACACTATGTCTTCTCTTCACTGTCTTCCTGCTTGCCTTGCATACCTAGCTCAGAACAGAAAATGAGGGATTAATTGCTGGGCCTATTATGGCTTCTTAGGGCTGTGGTTGTCCTGTGTGCAGGTGGAGAAGGCAACACTGAGCTCAAGTTGATTAATTTTCCCTGTGGCATGAGTTAAAATTTTGGGCTACCCTGGGCTATCGAGGTTTCTAGTAACAGATGTACAAGGGACTGATTCGCTCTAAGGTATCGAAACAGTTCCCTGTTCCCCTTGTATTTGAGCTTCCCACCCTGCCAAACTGACAGGAACCTGTTTTACAGAGGTGGGAAAACACTAACCCACAAAACGTTTAGGGGTCTTTTAGTTGCTGCTTGAAGTCACTTGGGAGTTGGTTCAGATCAAGGCAAAAGCGATTTTCCCCACAAATGTGTGGCAGCCCGGGGAACCATAAAATCCATTTCCATTAAATGGGTCTATGACCTTGCATAAATATCACTGCTTGCTCCTCAGTTTTGGGTCTGCAGATCTAAAAAGCTGGAATGTTACACAGTTACGCAGAGAATGAGTTCTGCTGAAGGAAATATGCTCCAATATACACTGTTTTCACATTAAGCAGAAAAATTCTGAGGCTTTTGTCTCAAAATGTGGAGATGAGAAAGCACAGAAAAACCCAACAAATGCAAACCCCAAAACTTTTGGTCCTCAAAAATATTTCTCCCTATTTTTAAACTCTCAGGTGTCATTCGTTTAACATTTCAAATACTGCTTTGCCCTAAGGAGAACTGGCATCTTGAAAGCAAACTGGCTGTCTGCTGAGAGTTAGTATTTTTCAAAAATTGTGTAACTCTGTGAGCAAAATGTTTAGGACTTGTTCTGTGGCCTTGCACAATCCTCTTCCCATTGTATCCCTTGCAAGGGCTGCGAAGGTCTGCTGGACTAAGTGTGCTGAAGACCTGCCATCCATGGTGTTAGCAGCATTCATTAGAAACCACAGCACTGATAAGTGTTCCCATTTATGCTGCTTTCTGTGCAGATCACTAAACTTCAGGCCCACTGATATTGATTTTGATTAGAAGGGTGCAGGGCACCCCCTACCTTTTCATATTAAACCATCTTGGCTACTTCCCGCTGCCACAGGTTGCAACAACGTCTTTTCCTGTCTTAGGGCTTTTGCTTCTGTTGACAGGCTGTAATTTAGGTTGGCATGCAATAATTCTGTCACTGAATCCTTTGGTGAAATAAAGTTATTTTTAATAGTACTAAGAATCTTTACAAAATAACACAAAGAAAGGATTTATTACCATTTCACTGCTGTGTTCTCAAAATCTTGCCCCTTCTCATTCATTCTGCTAAATTTGTTTGGACTTTGGCTTCTTGAGCAAGTGATGAACTTGCAAGGTTCTGGGTTTCCTTTATAATTATGTTCTCACCCTGCTGATCTCGAGTGCACAGAAATGGACTGAAAATCATGGCTTTGGCATAGCAATCTTTGTTTTTCCTAATAATTTTCTCTGTCTTTGGATGTCTTATATTAATTTTGCTTCCATTTTTTTTAAACTTGTGTTTGAATTTTGAGGGCATCTTTTTATATCTTTCATTCCCAGAGTCCTAAGAATTTTATTTTTAACAAAAATTGAGATTCTGACATTTGGAGTTGGTCCATTGAAAAAACCCCCTAAAATTTACTCAGAGGAAAATCAAAGATTGACAGCTTGTCCTCTTCACTGATGTTGCCATGGCTTATATTTATATTTTACCTACACTCTTTAATGTAGTCCATGGATGATGCATTGCTTTAAATTATTTATATTGCAGACTTCATTCTCCAACACTTGTTAGTTCACTTTGAGGTAGAGCCCAGTGAAAGGTCTGGAGGGTCTTTCTGAGAAATCAATACCTCTGTGATTCAAACTGTAATAATTAAACAAGGGCAATTAAATGATCAAGCAGTCAACTTAGTCCATCTCTATGGACTAAGGGCAGCGCCCTTTTGTCTTGTAAAAGTGACATAGTTAATGTACACAATGATTAAAAGTTGCAGCAAGGTGGCTCTTACTGGAAAGTGTCCTTTCCAGCTGCAGGGTGCTGTGGTAGCTCAGACATCTCCATGCAACATGGTCTTTCTCAACCTGGATTTGGGCCATTTGGCTCGTGCGTGCTCTCACTTGCTGAGCCGCTGCAGATTTGTCTGTTTTAAATTGGAATTATTTTTGATGTATTCACAGTTGCATATAACCACTGACCGTAAGCAGACTCGGGAGTGCACAGGTCTGTGACCCCTTCTCCATAGTCTCCTTTTGCTCCATGCAACACTGAGGTCACATCCCTCCCACCTGTGCCGTGGTGCAGGACACATTGCTTGGCGAAGCAGCGCACGCGGGCAGGCAGCTTTGGAGCGGGATACATTGCCAGGAGGGACAGTAATGGTAGAGGAAGGTGTGTTTGCAGGCTGTGGTGCGAGATCCAGCCCTTGTTGAGGGGCTTGTCGCAGGCTTTGACTTCTCTCTAATTGGGATCACACTGATTGGTGGCTAAAATGATGCTCCCAGTAGACCAGAGTGAGTTTCCCTAAGAAAAGTCTGAATCACGTCTCTCAGCATGGTAGTCTGGCTGATGTGAAATAAAAGGTATGTTTGTCAGTTTAGTGTCACGCTTTCTCCCTCACCTCCTGCTGGGGAGTAGGGCTGATATGATTAGAAGCAGCTCAGACATGCCTTTTGGATTGCCTGCAGCAGTACTAGCAGGGACTTTGTTTTTTGTTTTCCATTTTTAAAGCTGGACTTGGTTTCTTCCAGTTCTGCATTTCTGTCACTCTTCTGAAGATTGCTTAGCTCGCTGAATACATACAACTATTAAAGCATTGCTCAAAATATCCTCAGATTTCTGTCTTGGGTCACAAACCAGGGAATGAAAATATTTAGTCAGATGTACCTTGTGTGTTTAAGCAGCAGACAGCAATGTTTGCAAATAACACCAAAAAATAAATAGGGACCTCTCTGGAAAGTCAGAAATGAGAGTTCAGCTGGGAGCCTGCAGAAGTTGATTAATGGCTGTGATTGCACTGTCAGTCAGAAAGGGTGTAACTTGGAAGGCTAAAATCCACAGCAATGTTTGAAGTTTGATGCTGCGCTTTGTGTCAGTACGTACCATTTATGCTGTGCACACCTTCACTTTCAGACATGCACAAGGGAAAATCGGTTCAATACTTTCCATATAGATGATATTGTGGCATATGTGAAACACAGAAATGTAAAATACTAAGGTGTGCAAAAGCCTAAATATCTCAGACATTTGTGGGTGAGCCTGTGATTAGCTAAAAGTCCAGTTTTTCTGAAGTAGGTAAGTAAATTTTCAACCACCTCTCTGCAGCCTAATTTAGGAAACTCAAGCCCTCAGCTCTAGGATTTTTCTGGTATTGAGCACTGGTGTTACAATTTCTGAAAACTTGGGCTGGGAAAAACATTTCAGGTCTGACTTACTCCAAGCATTTGTGATCAACAGTTCTGCTGTGTGTGCTGGATTGTATTACAAGCACTGCACTAGGTGGGAACCAGTCTTTGCAGTATCATCTCCTTTTACCACTGGAGCTGCATCCCAGCTTAGTCCGCATTACTTAAGAGTTGTCCGGATTTATGAGGACTTTATGCAGACCACACTGAAAATCTCTGTAGCATCTGAACCTCCATTGGCTTTCTTTAGCAGGTTCCATGGCACAGAGGGAAATTTTGGGTTCCCTACTTCACTCCAGAAGTGCTTTATTCTTGCCTGCAAAGCCCCTGTCTGGACAGTGTGCCAGTTGTCTGCAGCCTGCAATAAACTGCCAGCGGCTGACGGTGCAGTGGGCATCCAGTTTAATGGTACTGGTATTATGATAAATGTTGTGTGATGCTAAATTAGCTCTGCCAAGGATTGATATGACTTTTATCCCATTTTTTAAATACATATAAAAGTGTCTGTGCCGTAGAGCTGCCTCCTTTGGCAGATTTATGTGTGCATTTGGGAATAATGGTCCCGTATGATGATTATAAAACTATATAAAGCATCCTTTATTGTTCATTACCATTGCTCTATATTAACTCACGATTATCTCCTGGTGCATTGCAATTGCAAATCCTGGTCCCCTCCACATGGGAGTCTGAACAATCTGATCTCATTTGGACACTACATGTTTTGGGGAGGAATGTGCTCTCACTTGTTTTCATGCAGAGGCAATGGCCTGTCTTCTTCCAGCAGCTTGCAGAGTTTCCCACAAACACTGGAAATGAGTGATGGGAGGTTTTTCTATGAGCTGTGGGCAACTCATTTGAAACCCATGTTGCAGATATGTTGATGTGCCCCCAGGCAGTCAGCAGGGCAGTGGGATTCCTCAGTACAAGCAGCCTGGTCAGCTCAAAATCTGCTCAGGGACTGGAATAGATGCCACAGCTGAAGAAAATGCCCTTCCTGCAAGGAATCAGTAATGTTGTCACTTCTAAACCTAACAGGCTTCAACAACAAACCATTGCCAAATCTTCAGCACCTCTTAGCGTGTTGCATACCAATAGAGAGGCGCTTGAAAAATATCTGTCAGAATTACATTAGCAGGAGCTGAGCTCTTTTGGATACCTGGCCTAACTGGTGTGAATTAAACAGCCAAAAAATCCAGCCCTGAGCACCTCAAAACCTCTGTTTTTTGACATGAGGCAATTCCCAGAGATGGGCCTGAAAATAACTTTCATTGCCTTTAGAAGGATTGGGATAATGCCATTAGCACCCCAGCTGCTTTTCCTCCTGTTGGTGAACATGTATATGTGGGAATTGCCCACTGATTTTTTGAACATCAAACTTGCATCAATTAAATATCACAGTGTACTGGGATCGCTCCTTCACTGCTTGTGACTTTTGTTTGTGTATAAGACATCTGGCTCTGTGAATGCAGCACCAGTTTGATTTTTTTTTAGTTGCTTCTTTCTCTTTGAGTGAAACAACTTCCACCTTGAATGCCTTCCCCTGAAAGCAAGAGTACAAATCTGTGTCTCATAGCCATGCGTGCAATGGCACTCTGATTGCATTTTGTGTGGCCAGCCGATGATAACATTTTATTGAATTGGTGCATAGATTAAATCCCTTCAGCCATGACAATTAAATATGAAAAAATGTGTATGCCATTTACAAGGATAATATTTAATCAGAAATAGACAAGAACATGAGTCATCAGCTCAGAAACAAACCCAGTCTTTATATAAATTCAATTGTACTTGTTCCAGCTGTTTGCAGCAAAAAAATAGCCTTTTTCATAGATATGGCAATTTCAAGTGAGCCCAGTTGAATTTGACCAAAAGCAGAACCTTCAGGGCATTTTAGAGACCTCACATCACTGTTTATTGATGGCAGCTGTGGAAAATAACTAAGTAGTGGCAAAGGCCAGGTCACTGTGGGAGCACTGAGGGTGCTGAGCAATGTGAGGCCTGAGAAGGCACACAAACATTGCATCTCACTATGAATTCAGTTTGCAGGTGTGCATGGAGGACAGCAATAGCTGCCATGCCCTGGTCCTGGCATCCTGACTACAGGCCCCCTGCCCACCCCGTGGAGCTGAGATTGTGAGGGACTGACATTTTAGGTGGAGGCAAGGCTGGAGCTCATTGAAACAAATTCTTTATCATATGTCCTGTTCCCATTAAAGACGACATAGAGAGCACTGGGCACTCGGCTGCATTTCTGACAGTCAATTAGTATTAATCAAACCCAAGACACAGAGATAAATTATTAAGAATAGTCAGAAATGAATAGCAGAGGGAGGTCTGCTGGGACAGCAGCAGTCTGGAGCTGCTCCAGTTGTTTTCAAGTTTACCATAACTTCTTTGGCAGGGAAAGCAAGCTGGATGTTTCAGGCTGACAGGTTTAGTTGCGCAAGATGACACTCCAGCCTGGCTGGAGACAAAAGCAGGAGGATGTTTCTCATTGGAACTTTGTTCCTGTGTTCAGGGTGTCTAAGAATTGCAAGTGAGTATGCATATCCACTAGCAGCATCTTCCTGTCTGCTGGAGATATCCCCAAAAATCATGACTTGTCAATTAATTCCTGTTAAATCCATTCAATCTGTTCATCTGCTTCCAAACTTTAGTGATTGAAGTTCCTTGTGGTCCCAAGCACGGAAGCCGGAGCAGGATGCAATCTTTGTGGCAGCAACCTTAGGACTTTTCCAAAATTAGTATTACATTAACTTGACAGGGTCTTTTGCCCTCATAAACCCATGCTAAGTGAGGTTAATTACTTCAGCCTTTTATTCCTTACTAACCCATTTCCTCTCACCTGCCCAAACTAAATTTGACTGACAGTCCAGTACATACTATTCCCCTTAACAATTTTTAGGCCTGTTTCCTGTATTTATTTTATTCTGGACCCGTGAGATCTGGATGTGTTCCAAGCAGTGCTGAAAAATCAATGCTGATTTTGCTGAGTGCCCCTCGGCCACCTCTTTCTAAAAATCTTGGCTATGAAGTAGACTACTGCTCTTAATATGTCTGACTTGAGTAAATGAACTGGTTCAGCCTAGATGGGAATGAGTAACATTAGTTTCACCTTCCTAGACATTTGCCTCAATGAATGGCTCAAGGAAGTTTCAGTTTGGATCAGCTAATGACACTGAAATCAGCCACTCTGCTAAAAAGACAGGAAAATGAATTTATGTCCTCGAGGAGACCTTGTGCATCGATGTAGGGCTCAGTAAAGAGGATATGCACACATTTACTCAGAGGAAATGCTCAATCACCGTGTTGTACAAGCAAGAGTGTGAATGACAACATACATACAAGTGACGTGTGTGAGGATATTGAGTACTGCAGCGCTTTTCCCGGCATGGTGGCAATGTCTCTTATTTACCAATCCCTCTCAACCTTCTACTGAGCAGAGATGCATTTTCAAAAAATGCAAGAGGTAAGGTAACATCCAGGGCAATTTAATACGCTGTTGAATCAAAGATGGGGGAGTGTGGGGAGAAAAAATTCTAAGCACTCTTAGGAGAGGAAACTAAAAATTCAGCATGCAGCTAGTTGAGAGGAACATCAGCTGATTCTCTGATTGTCTATCTGCAGCCCAGTGTGGGAATGCAATTTGGGTAGATGTGCCTGAGATTCTACTGCATGCACAGTTTGAGAACTCATGGTCACAGAGCTGCAGCTGCTGAGACCAGCACATAGCGTGTGTGCATCAAAATAAAAATGGTCCTTCTTTGGCTTCAGCTATTTGCATGCCAGCTAGACTTTTCTCGTGACCTTGAAACCCGCAGAAAATGTGTTTCTATTGTCATCAATCATTCTTCTGCAAATGCTGGCTCTCCTGAGTGCTAGGACAGCAGCAGGAAGGCAATATTCTCCAGTCTCTAAGAGTGACTTGCCTTGCTTGGCAAGCTGACACGCTTAGTGTGTGAGGGAGAAATAACTGGTAGATCAGCAGCTCAAAGATGCCCACCGTAGGAGATACAAAATAGGGGAGTACTTTAGCAGTACTGGCTCTACAAAACCCCCTTGTAACCTGCTGCAGAGCAGTGAGCTGCCAGTGCTCTTCTTGTGGTGACAAGAGGCTCATTAAGTAGGGATCTACGTCTCTCCCACAACCTCAGCCTCCCCGTCTGTAGAAAAAGCTGGGGTTTTTAAAGTGATGAGATGTGTTCAATGTCACCTTGCTCTCTCTGCATCCTCACCTCTGAAGTCTCCTTGGGCCACCAGGCGCACACACTGAAAATGGCTGGAAGGAGGTGACACAAGGGGGAAAGCAAATTACACTCATATTTTTCTTGTCCAAGAAGGCCATTTAGATGTGCCTTTTCTTAATGGCTTTATTTGAAGACTGGCACATTCAGTTGTTACCTGAAAGTCAGTGGAGACTCAGCTTAAAGCTGGGGAAAAACTATGGCAAATCAGATCCCTTCTACAGAGGAAGTTGTGTTGTAACTTCAGTCATAGCCTAGCTTCAGCTGTTTGCAGGTTCTCAAAATATTACAGGTGTAGCTGCTGCAAAAGAACATCTCTGACATCAGGCTTTGATTGAGGGTGAATGTTACATTATTTTTCTCCATAATACCAGTAGCATATTCCAGAGAACGGAGGTGCTCTCTCTAGAAAAAGGAAAAAAGAGACACAAAGAAAAGTAGCAGACAGAGCAATGTATGTTCCTGTCTGAGGGCAAATAGGTCGCATTTAAGACGTCAAGGGGGACTTGGGAGATTTATGTTCAAGCCTCTCTGAAAGCAACTTTTTGCGTGTCCGGGAGCGGGTCCTTTAACCTCCCTGTGTTGCCGTGACCTGTTTGTAAACCGCAGACATTTTTTGCTTAATTTGGGCTTGATGATGCCAGCAGATTTTTTCATGTGACCTTGGCAGGAATTGCTCATATCCTCAGGCTCTGGGGTCTTCAGGAAGGACTGGAAATGTATGATTGACTTATGTATATCCTATATGTGTTTGTACAGCATCTTGCAAAGTGTGATTCTGATGCTGCTGTGTGGGGTCTGTAACTACTGCCAAAACACATCATGGTCAGTAAAACATGATAATCTTTCCTGTTACCCTCTGCCTCAGCTTTAGTTTTGCTGGAAAACTGAAGTATGAACTGGTAAGTAACATGTCTCTCTGTATGTGTATGAATGCACATGTAGTGCTGTGCTAAGTAAGTAGGAAACTGTCAGTGTCCTAGGAAGTTAGGAAGCACGAAGCTGTTAGCAGGACAACTGTTAGAAGACACAGAAATGTTTGTGTTGGAAGCACCCAGGCATTTCCTAATAGGCTGTGCTAAGTTCCTGGGCTGGGGAATGAAAATGTGTACTTGTTTTGACAAGTTCATGTGTGCCTATGCAATGAACTGCTAGAGTAGTATTTTATCCCCATCTAAAAGATAAAAGCTTTGCTTTTGTTGTTGGAGAAGACCTGGTTGAAAAAGATGTAGGAGCTTTTCTTTTTCCTCTTGCTCTGCCTGTGTGTGTGTGAGAGAGAGAGAGTTGCTATGGTGAACAAAGGGTAGGAAGAACTCTGATTTTTGCCCACAAAACTATAATCTTATTCTTCCTGATACTGCCTCTTTTCTGAAACATATATACATATGTATATATTTATATGAAATATATATATGCAGGCAGTCACGCACATTCATGCACACAAAGCTGCTTTGGAAAAAGGGGTATGTGACTTGTCACCGTGTAAAGTGACAGGCTTCTAGAGCCACAGAGCTGGTTTTTTGTGAATGGCTCAGCTGCTGACATTACTTGGCTATGTTTCCAATTTAAGCAAAGCAATCTTGGGAGGACTGGATGAATCAGAAAAAGACTTCCAGATTATTAGCATTTTAATAGCAAAATGAGGGCAATGATCCCCCTCCCCCTGCAACGTTCATGTGGAGGTGCAGTAGAAATGTGTATGAAGAACTGGAAGCTGTAATGTTAAACCCATCCTGCTTAGACACTGCAAACTGAAAAATGAGCAGAGACAGTTTTTGTATTTAATAAGATGCATTTCTTTGTTTACTGTTTTGTTAAAATAGGTGCAGTGAGAAGAGTTTGTTCTCAATGATTTTATTAAGGACAGAGAAGGTTTCAGTTTTGTGTTAATTTTGCCACAGCCAAATTTGTTTTAGGGTTTAAGCCTGTGGATTGCAGCACATTCCTGCCTTTGCAGTAAGCTTGTGGGAATGATTTACCCCAACTTCATATCAAGGCTGGAGAAGTTTATGCGGCTGCCTATGGTTTTCTACTGGGGACTGACAATAAGCTGAAAGGAAAAGGGAAGCATTTCAACGGCATTTTAAAACTTCTTTTTGAAATACAGGTGACGTCAGAATACACTGGCTCTAGTTTTTTAGACTGGCATGTTTCAATGTACTGCTTCAAAATAACTTCTTGTTTAAATCTGCCTCTCAAACAGTATTGTTTGACTGTATAAACTCAGAACTGACATAACTTCATTTTCATAGAGTAAACTGTCACCAGTTAGACCTGATATATATGGTTTAAGTAAGGAATCTCTGCATACCTGTCTCTCCATTGCCTGAGTTATTTCCTTTTCTCCTAGCATACATGTCCAATTTCTTTTCTCGTATGATGTTTAGACATTTAAAAAAAGATTGGAGTGCCTGGCCCCTTTTGACCAAAATACTCAAAAGTGCGTACGTCTGGATCAGAATATGGCACATGCTTGCTAAAACCCCAACATTTTCCAGCACTTCCAGACACAGGTAACACAGGTCCATATGGAGAGCCTGGCTGGCAAATCTCTTCATCCATATTGTCATAGTATATCTTACTCTTGAAATACAACAGGGGGAAGTGCTCTCAGTGGTTGTTAAACATTATTGCTATAATCTTTGTTCTATGGTTTTGTGGTTTTACTATTTTACAAAGGTCAGCATTAATTCAGCAATTTTCTTGCCTTTATTCCAGTAAAAACCGTACCATATCTGTTTGTTCCTTACAGTTTATTATTCCAAGTCTGGTGTCTGCTGATCAATGCTTAATGGAAATCCTGCAAAATATGATTTCCCACCTGTCTGTGTGAGTTTAGTACTTAGAGCAGTTTTGACTAATTTCTTCATTTGCTCTGTCCATAATTACAGCTGTGCCTAAGTGTAATGCGTAGTCAAGCTAAAAACAAAGGAGCTCTGCTGATACCCTGCTTGTTTTTACTTTTAAAGTGAAGGACAACCAGAATATGAGTCTTTTTTACTTTTGCAAGCATTTCAAATAATATTTTCTCAAATTATATTTTGTTAGCTGGGTTTAGGTCTGAGCTCAGTCATAGCCTAAGTATCCTTGAGCAAATCAGTGATGCTGAGGTCTCCACCTGGTGAGGACACAATCCTTTTGTAAGGGCTGGCAGTGGGATAAATGCCACTGACGAGTGCTGCATATTGAAAACTGTGGTGACAGAGTCCAGCAGAAGTGCTCAAGTGCCGAGGCATCTGTCTCTTTCTTTGTCATGCCAGGCTCACCCTGCTTTGCCACCCTGAGTCTTAGCAGGGCATTCAGAATTAGCTTTGACCTTTTAGGTGGCTTGCTTCCATCTAATGAGCATGGCAGCCTCTTTAACGAACATCAGAGCTGGGTGCCGACTCAGCTAATTTGATTGCATTTTATGCATTAATCAAAACCCTCATAGTAATCTGACCTTGACTAGGACATAATGATGTCGAATGCTGGTCTGCACTTCCCTTTCAGTGCTATGGTGGGGTGTTGCAGTGAAGAAGGTCCTCTGGGCCACAGTCCAACCTGCCCTCTGACCCTTTCTGTAACATATATTCCCTGCGAGTGTTTGCCCTCTGTTTTATTCACAAAGGCACAGTGGCTCTTTCTTCGTCACCTACAGATATCAGACCCTGATAGTTTATCTCCCACCCCATCTTTTAGGTCACCATGTTGTGAAACTTAGAAAAAAAATGCCGTGGAAAGCAAAGTTCTCTTGGAAACTTTAGGAGTGCTTTTATTCAAAGGGAGGGTTGCTTCCTCATTTGTAAAATTAAAAATGGAGAATATTGCCTACAGGCTTCTAGCAAGGCAGCTAGATAACTTTTATAAAATATGAACTCCAGAAAGGACTTTAGAGGATGATGACAGACAGTAATTAATGGAACAATTACTAAGGTATCAATTCATGATGTCTTGAAGTTTTTGTTGCCGTTGAACCAACTAATAACTTATCTTGACAGAAGTAATGTTGGTTCAATGTTTCCATCAAGCATCCAGGCTCTACTCAATCTATCAAACAACTGGGCTTGGACCTCAACCATCTCCAACCTGGCGAAAAGTGCACAAGGGCTTTCCTTTGGCTTTCTCACACTCAAACAGGGCTTCAATGGATTTATTACAGTAGCAGCCAACATGGAACAGAGGTGGAAACATCAGCACCTCTTTACATGACCCCATCAAGGGCAGAGACCACCAGAAGTTTAAGGATGCCCTGTGGATTGCTGTGCATTATCCACTTAAAGAAATCCATCATAAAAGATGTTTTTGGTGTAAAGTCACACACCTATGTCCATACCCACACATCAGTCTAGCAAATGCTTTTCTAATCAATCCTGCTGTTTATTCTCAGATGATCCTGCCTCAAGTTAGCTGCCTTAATAGTTTATATGAATTATATCCTAAAAACAGCTGGGTTTTTTTTCTTGACTATGAAAGAAGATGGACCATAGTTGGTACTGTGAATGTCTGAAGTTCATTGCAATTCCGTCCATATCAGTCCACCAGTCTCATGTGTTTCTCACTCATGGCAGTCAACAGTGGATTTAGGGCTCCCAGCATTCCTGTAATCTATTTTTTTTGGTGAAATTTCTAACCGTGAGGGCAAAGACAGGGATAGGTTTAGTGACCTGCCAAAAACTGCATAGTGGCTTAAACCTGAACTGTACCCACCTTTCCATTCTGAATAAAGAATTTAAGGCTGGGCTCAGAAAAGACTGAGAGCTTAGTGGACTTGGAGAAAGCTTTGACCTTGAGGAAAGCTCTGGTCTTGAGTAGCTGTGTTTGAAGTCCTGAAAGCCCCCTATCAAAATGAGGGACTTCAGCTTTAATCCCAGCTTTGTGTCTGATCTGACAAATCACCTTGTGTAAATAATGTCTATTACCTGTTTGTATTTCCCTTTCCTCAATCTGTCTTTCTTATCTGACTAGAGAGGAACAGCTCCCTTTCACTCTAACACTATGGGGCCTATGGTGTCTGTTGAAGCTGCTAGTTGCTACTGAAATGTAAATATTGATTATGTAAAGAATATATTAAAAAGCTATTAAAGCGGCAAATGGGACAGTCTGAAGGACAAACAGGTCAGATTTGGAATGCCTCTGTGATGAAGAAAAAACTTTTGAATGCCTTTGAAAAAAAACATTCAAAATGTCCATTTTTCTTTTAAACAAAACAGAAGTTTTCTGTATTAATTTCCTTTGCTTTTTGTTTCTATTTCTGGGGGAAAAAAATCACCAAAAAGAATTGCTGTTCGTTATACTTCTTTACATTGAAAATTTCAGATGCATTCCAATTGTATAACATATTGGGCAGGTTATTTTGTTCAAAGCAAAGTGAACCCTTCTGGTTTTGCCCAATCTCCTCCAATGTGAAAACTGTGAAAGTGGTCCTAGCTCACAGATCCCTCCTTCAGACAGCCCTGTCATATATCACATGGCATATTCATGCTGTTGCAGTCTGTCCTACTGTAGCCATCCCACCAGCTCATCTGCCATGTCTGTCCATCCTGACTTCTGTCAAGCACTCCCTGAATGCCTCTCTTCCTGTTTCCCCTATCTGTCCTTCCCTATGCCCTACACATCCCAGATGTTTAGGGCTTACAGCTGTCTTGCTGCGAACACAATATAGTAGGGTCACGTTGCCTGTGCATGTGTACAGGCAAAGTCCCTATAATTTGCCTCTGGCCTTTGGTCTTACACACATTTTATCCTCATCCTGCCGCCAGAAGCCTTTGCTCCTGTCTCACCCCAAAGGGGTGCTAGCAGCTCTGAAACCACAGCTGCGAAAAAGAGTAAGGGCAGGATAAATTCCATAGTCTACAATGGAATAACTGCCTTGACAGACTGAGGCCAACTATTGATCTTTGAATGTTCACTGCCACAGAGATCATCAGCACTTCTGCAATTAGCCGCTGATCAGGGTGAGAAAAGATTGGCAGAATGACTTCTTCTGGGCAGATAAGCCACATTATTTTTTTTTAGTGCCACAATCTCCTTTCCAGCAAGAATAATTTTCTGCTGCCTTTGAAGGTCTGCATGTTTTTCAGTCAGTTTGTTATTTCCAGTTCCTGGTTGGGACTATGCAGTTGAGCAATATTCCCAGGGGACAAATTTTAAGAGGGTTTGTGAGGGGAGAAATAGAGATGTCTGAAAACTGACAGGGCTCTGGCACACATGAAATTAAAACATTTCCCTTCCATGGCAGCGCTTTCGTCAGTTCAAGACTGACACCCAAGCATAACCTGGAAATTGAGACCTCATTAGCACTTCTCTAAATTGGTGTGTTGGGGTATATCTCTTTTGAGCGTAGAGCTTATTGGTGTGACTGGAGGTCGTTTCTGTGTGCCACTGACTGGTTCATAAATGGGTCCATCTCTCCATTTCTATACACAGAACCACAGATACTGTTCTACTGCCTTTGCTGCTTCACAAAGAAGCATTTGCCTTACTGTTTTACACTTTACTGCTTGAGTTCCATCTCAAAAATTATTTGTATTTTAATCCTGAACCTCTTCAAGGAAGATGTGAGCTTTCTGCACTGTAATGAGAGAAAAAGACTTCAGCCTGTTTGTCATGGGATAAGGTTTTAAAAATGCCCTCTTTCACAATTTGGATTTATTCTTTTTTTCCCCTCACAATTCTTTATTCTTTTCTGGTTTAAATAAAAAGCCCCGCAAAACATTTCACAACGCTGAGATATTCTTGACATATCTGGAGCTAGGCTGGGACAGGAAGCTGCAGGAGTGGAAAGTGCAGTTGGTGACTCTTCTTAGGGTAATAAGGAAAAATAACCTGGATATCAGACGGCCAAGGAGCAGAAAATGAACTACAGTTCCTTGTATGAGAAGAAAAGCACGGTCAGGCTGAGAGAGTCATGCAAGCCATGTAAGAGACAAGATGCTTGTTGCAGCCTGTAATTTGCAGGTACTTTGTGCCTTTCTCCTGTGGGCTTGTTAGCTCACCTCTACCTTGAGCTTCCTCCACTGCTGGCCATCTTGTCGCTGTGCCAGGCACAAAACAGTTCCATCGTGTGCCCTTCAGCAAAAGGTAGTTCCTGCTCTGAGGGATTTACCGTCTTAAATCGGCAAAAGCTGAGAGGAGACAAAGGCAGAGGGATGCCCTGGTGTGTCAGCCAGCAGGTCAGCAATGCAGCCGGGCACACGGCTCAGGTCGCAGCTCCCCCCCGCGCTGCCTTCACGGGGCAACAGGGTCACCAATAAAACCAATTTGGAAAATTAAGCTGTTAAATATAAATGTGATTTGGCTTTAACAGCAGTGGAAGGCTGGAAACAGGTCGTGTCCGAGAGGGCTGTGTACAGCTATGTTTGAAAATAAATTGTTTCTCTGGAACAGAAATGATGGGAGATTGTGAATGTTGAAAAAAACCCTATCAGAACTACCAAAAATATTACAGCAAAATCCTGTATAAACATGTACAAAGCTTGCTGGCTTGCCTTTTCATGCAGACTGTGTTTTATGCAAATAAAACTGGAAAAAAATTAAAGCAAATCACCTCAGAGAGAATGAGCAACTAATGCACATTGAATATAAAAATCCATATGAGTTCTTTCCTTTTTCAGAAGTTAGCAAAGGTCATTGAATCCTTTGAAGATTAATTCCCTTTTAAAAAATCCCAATTCCCCCAGATGCAATCAAATTGTTTCTTCCAATGACCACAGATACAATCTCAGAGCCAAATGCTGTATTGTGCATCTGTCAGAGCTGCAAATCACTGTCCTAGTATCCTGTTTCCGAAGCATGGATGCAGCCTTGCAGCGTGTTCTTGTTTGTTGTCTGCACTCACTGCTTGTGTTTAATAGTGTTGGCTCCTTCCCTGTTATCTTTGCTAAGAATACCTTTGAGTGAATAGCACAGCTTACCAGTGGGAGCCTCAACTCAATTTCTGAGTCAAATGTATCTCTTTCAAGTCTGGGTGGAAACTAGAGTATGCTTTTTGTTACCCCTCCAAATAACCCAGTGTAAATCCTGCTCCTTTTCCCCGGCTGTTTTATTTGGCTTCAGATTTCTTTGTGTTGCAGATGGAGTCCAGGTGTCAGGTACCAATGCAAATGTGCCTCTGTTCACCTGTCTCCCTTCCCTGACCAGCCAAATTGACCTGCACTATTTCATGTAACTTGGAGGAATGGTGATTGCAAGGAGAGAGCATATCTGAGGGTTAAAAGCTCCCTAAATCATGTGGTTTTTCCCTTTCTGATGCCTTGTCTTCCCTTTGAGTGCACTGATTTTGCAAGCTTTTCTGCATAGCCCATAGTGCTGATTGCATTTGAGATTCCTGTGTGATCACGTGAGTGCAGGAGCTGGTGTTTTAAGAAAGACAACAAATACTGTGTGAGTCATGAGAGCTGGGGCATGGTGTTGTCTTAAATCTCTTCCCAGTGAAATCGATATAAATTTCCATATGAACAGAGATAAGCCACTTCCAAGAGCTTTGTGGGATGTACAAGATACTGCACTGTGCATCTTATTCCATCCAGCATTGCCTTTTATGGAGTAAGTAAATTCTGGTCCGAGTCTGGCCTTGATAATGCTAAACTTCTACAGTTAGTCTTTCCCTGGTTCAATGACAAGAAAGGATTCCCGTGGAGCAAAATCAAAGGCTGTAAGAATGGAAAGGTCTATATGTCAAAAATCCCCACCATCCACTCAAAAGCAGTTGAAGCTACGATCTCCTTCAGCAGGTGTTCTCCAAGGGAGAGCCACCTCTCTGTTAAATGCTGCATCTTTTATTTTATCCTGAATATATCCAGCTTCAGCTATCTCAGCCTCAGTTTGGGGCACTGTAGAAAGGCTTGGCCTACATATTAGTCTCCCAAGTTCAGCCCACAGAGATGAAAAGACCTATACATGCCAGTCACTTTGAAATATTAGGACAATTTATATAGTCAGAAACGTAACAATAAAAAAAGGGAGTGTTTGCTCACTTTTCTCTTCTTGCTGAATTTTATTTCTACTTGATTGTGACTTTTAAAAATAATTCCCTCACCCCTGTAAATTTTATTCATTCTGTGGCCTTAACCGAGTTCTCTAGTTTTTTCTCACTCTTAGACAGCAGGCTGATGATGTGACCTACATATTTGACATAACATCAATGAAGAAATAATGAATTGAGACCTTCTTTAGTGATAAAGCCCATTTTTTAGGATGGACAATTGGAATGTGTTGGCTCTGATTGCTACATCAGGTGATAGCAGGTGCTTTGTCATCTCTAACTTTTATTTTCAGTAACATTCTCTTCTGCCTTATGGGGTCATTTGTCTTCTGTTGGTAAATTCCCATCTGCACTCAAGATGACTTTTCAGTGCTGTATCGATGGATGGATATAGTCAGCCTCTGCCCCTTTAGTCTTCGTCTGTGTCAGTTCCCACGTTTTTTTGTATCACAAATTACAGAAGGGGTCTGTTTACAAAAACACTTCTGTTGTCATTTTTATGCATGTCAATTTATCAATATTTTTTGTTTCCAGAGTGATGTTATATTTGCAGAAAGAGAAAATGCCATTTAAAGCCCATTTAAAGTACTTCAAGAAATAAAATATTAGCAAGAAAATTTTGGTGCAAAATTAGTTGGATTTCCTTGAAAGTCAGAAGTCTGTATTTTAAAGTTTATTAATTAAAATTATATAGCATTTTTGGTTTGATTCTTCGGGTACGAAAGCAATCCTAACAATCTTCTTGGGTACTTTTGGTCCTCCAGTCCAAATCCATATAGCTGCCTGCCAGTATAATAGATATAAGAGATATAGCTTTTCATGATGTTGAGCTTCTGTGAGAAGACTGAATTGGTGATTACATTTGTCTTTTCATTCCTTTTCAGGAATGACGAATCCGTAGGAGTATTCAGCAGGAAACAGTTCTTGTGCACTCAAATAACAGTGCAAGGCTACAAGAGCTGGAGGAGTTCTGGCACAGCTCTCAGGATTGCTCATGTTTACATGGCTGTCCATCATGGAGACTGAGTGATCCCTGCTTGATGGTGGGGTTGTTCCTGTCCTGCTAAATTTTACTTATGTAACCTCTTCCAAAATCGCTTTCACCTTAAAGGCACTGCATAGCCAGACTGAAGTGCAGGAGGGCAATATGACAAAAGAAAAATACACAACCTATATTGCCACTGGTAAAGCACAGTAGTTTCAGTTTAAAGCACATGCCACAAGCAAATGCCGCTTCTGTGTATCACAGGCAGATTTCCTTTTAGGTTAGTTTTATCTCTTTTGGAAAAGTTTGCTTTTCTTTAGCCTTTTAAATGTCACGTTTTAACAGCTTTACTGTAGACAGCACTACTAGTTGCAGAAGTTTTAAGGTCATGTGTCTATGGACCTCTTATCTCTGTGTCACAAGTCCAGACCCTAGATCCACGGGCTAATTTCAGCCACCGTCAGGACTAATTCCCTAAAAGGTTTTCAGGTGCTTTGTCTTTCCGAAGTAAGTGTCCTCTGTGAACTCTGCTCCCCTAACGCCATTCATTTCCATCTACTTCTGTTTGCAAGGGTCTAACTCATGCTACCATTCCTATGCACCAAACTTGGTAACATACAAAACTTTGAAATTATTTTTTCTAATCATTTGATAATAAACTATAGAAAGAGTTCTTTTCTTCCCTCTGCTATCCGGTTACCAACTCTCTAGTAAATACTAAGTGCTGTGATATTAAGTGCTTGTTCTTTAGGATGTTTAATTATCCCCCAAAAGGCCCCAAAGTGCTACTAATGGATCCTCTGGCTCATGACACACATTACTGTCAGCTTCCTTTGCTTCTGATTCTTATTCCAGTAACACCAAAAAATGGCACAGGTCCTGCAAACAGGGGAATTTTTTGCAACATGATCTCAGCCTGCTTCTGTTTCAAAACACAAGATTTTTGTAGTTCACTGATCTGGAGGCATTCTAAATAGGTCCCTTTTGGGGCTTGCTTTGCAGTGCGGTGAAACTGCAGGTGCCTTCTGTTCTTTTGTGTCATGGGAAATCAGGTTATTGTTTCAAACCCATTCCCCTGTGGCTTTTTTAGGTAACTTGACTATTCATCCCAGTCCTTTCACACATTGCTACCCTGCCTTCCTCTGCAGGGAGAAGACAAATCCCTGACAGTGACAGGCTACTGATGAAGACTTCTCTCCTTGGAGTAGCCGAGTCCCTTGGACAGGCGTGTTCTTAGGCCTCATAGAAAAATAGAGTGAAAAGTCTGAATTAAATGGCAGCAGAGCAGTCTCAAAAAGACAGTCAGGACAAAAGCAGTCACAAACACCCAGTACCTTTTCTGAACAACCTTGGCAAAGATGGTCAGTAGTCTCAAAGCTGGTTTTTATTTCATTTTTACATCTGTATGGATTTTAATTGCTGTAGCTTGAAATACATCTAGTCTGATTCCTAGTGACATGATGTGTCTGGTGAAAAATGGGGATGATAACTTCCCAGGGAACGGCTAGTGCTTCAGACCAACTGCTCTGTTAAATGTCTTGGCTGCCAGATGTATTTCAGAGCTGCACTGCTGCATTTCATAAGCCATGGAATACAGTTTGTAAGAGCAATCATCTTCCCAAATTGGTCATTACCAAAGTTAATGACCTGTTTATTAGAACATCAACCTTGGCTTTGCCTCATGCTGTTAATTAACAAATCTGTCATTAACTGCTGGTAGCCATGACTTTGTGCATGTGTGTGTTCGTGGGGGAAGAGGATAGAGATCCTTCATTAGGCATATTTAAGGTGGTATTCCTGCATATTGGTAAGACCTCACTCCTCTACGATTCTCAGAGAGAGCACTATTCACAGGTTGTCCGTGAATTTGTCTAATCCCTTTAGGGACCTGCTTTGTTTACTGTTTTAATCAAATTCTGCATCAGTTTCTGCAGGTGCTCCCTGGTTCTCATAAACGATATATTCTCAACAAATGACAGCTTTGCACTGACTTTACCCCTGCCATAGCTGTGATTTGTGATCACTGTGCATTTGGAAATGCACCCAGAGGGGCAAAGGGTTAGTCTCAGAGCAAAGAAATTGTTTATTATCAAAACTTCTCCCTGCAATAAAATTGTTTGTTATGCAAGAGGTACCCATAACTAATTAGCTATTTGTTATTTTCAAAAAGAATGAAATCTATAATTGTGAGGTCTGGCATAACATCTGTCTCCTTAGAGAGGGTTTTGAAAACCATAATTCAGGTGAGAATTACAGGTTTTATCCACCTTTGTTGAGATAAATGTATTTTGCCACTCCTCTCAGCTGCTAGTGCTAATTACACTGTCATAAAATGCCCCGGATTAATGAGGTTTCAAAACACATACATCCATTTGGGCCCCTTCCTTGGTTCTGCCATGAGGAGTTCCTCCTCTCTCCAAGTGAGTTTGTTTGTGTGACTGTGCAGGCGGAGACCCCAGCTGAGAGTGACTTACCACAAGATCCTTTGGGTAATGCCCACCCTGAACACATTTGAAAAGAAAGTGCATCAAAGGGGTTTGCAGTCCAGAGGCAATCTTCTCTGAGGTGACTGAGCTGGCCTCACGATGGTTTTCCCAACAGGAAGATCTCCCTATCCCAGCTCCTATCCATTCATTTCTCTACCTGCCTTGGCATCCATCACACATGCCACTGATCCAGTTCATCTCACTGACCCACCATGAAAGTCGCTGCATTTTCCACGCTTAGTTTTACTAAGCAGCACTGACTTGAGGAGGGTCTAGCAATCATCCTGTCTAGGTGGAGACAATGGAGCAAGTATGGGTGAACACATGGCATGGGAAGGACAAACGGAGGTGCAAGGGACCTGGTGATGGTGAAGCACCTGGGCAGCTTGAGCCAGCCTGTAGCACAGCTCTCTATAACAATGAACTCTCAGACAAAATAACTAACTCAGAAAAAATAGCTCCTTGGGCAGATAACCAATTTTCAATCTGATGGGAATCTGTTTAACAGGACTGCTTATGGATCTGAGCGGGATTTTTGTATGTACTAATGCAGTTTGGTATCCAAATCTCGCTCAAAGCACCTGAAAATTAAGTCCCCTGAATACAATTATAAAATTTCCACCTTAGAGCTGTATTGGATGAAGGTGTAGATAACCTTTTCAAGGTCACAAAGAAAGGCAGGAGTTAAACCTCCCCCGGTGCCGCTCTGACCAGGTCATCCCGCCATGCTGGCACAAGATAAAGGGAGATGACACTGAGGTTACCACACAGGCTGTTGCTGTTTTCAGGCTCTGTAAGGATTGTCAGCACCCAAAGCATAATGTACTCTACAGAGAATAGCTGAGCAGTCCTTTTCCTTCATTAGGTGGTTTTGCCTGGTGCACTGGATTAGCCAGGAGTTGAACTGTTTGCAAATAGCAGCTCCCTCACACTAGTCCTCTCCCAGCTAACTGCAGACTCTGCTTTTCTTCTTTTTTTCCTGGGCACTTCGCTATTTTAAAATAATCTGTCTGTATTTCATCAGCAGACAAAGGAGAGAGAAGAAGAATGGACAGATGATACCAGGGTGTTTCATACAACATGGACACATACAAAGCAAAAAAAATGTAAATTTTAAGAGTCACTCAGACGAAACCTCAATCCCTGAGCTCACTCAGCTAGAAAAAGACAAACCTTTTGCTTTCCATCAACTCTTAGTTCACACCTGGAAAAACGATATAAATAGGGTATTTCAGAATAGGTGCTTCAAAGCTATTTTTACTTTTGAAATGTACCACTGAAAACAACGCCTTCTAAATAAAAAAAAAGAAGAAAACAAACATTACCCTATTCACCAAGTCGTCAAGGAAGGAATGTAACGAAAGACTCAAATCTTGAAAGGTTTAACCTCGAACAGCAAATAGGTGCCATGCAGCTGGTTGTTCACTCCTCCACCAGAGGGACTGGGGAGAGAATCAGGAGAGTAAAACTCAGAAAACTTGTGGGTTGAGATAACGATAGTTTAATAGGCAAAGCAAAAGACACAAACACGCACAAGCAAAGCAAAAGAAGGAATTATTTCACAGCTTCCCATGGGAAAGCAGGCGTTCAGCCATCCCCAGGAGAGCAGGGCCCCATCACACACAACAGTGACTTGGGAAGACAAACGCCATCACTCCAAATGTCCCTCACTTCCTTCTTCTTTCCCCCTCCTTATCTACTGAGCATGATGCTATATGGTCTGCAACATCCCTTGGGTCAGTTGGGGTCAGCTGTCCCAGCTGTGTCTCCTCCCAGTTTTCCATGCACCCCGAGCCTTCTTGACAGTGTGTCTGTACAAGAAGCAGAAAAGGCCTTGGCATTGTGCAAACGCTGCTCAGCAATAACAAAACCATCTCCATGTTATCTAACTGTTTTCAGCACAAGTCCAAATCATAGCCCCATACTAGCCACTGTGAAGAAAATTAACTCTACCCCTGTCAAACCCAGCAGGGATGGCAAATCCAATTTTAGGGTGAAAACATTTAAATCTTTTTGTGACTTTGATTGGCAGGTATCTTAGCAAGTCTGAACTCAGAGGTTCTTTGTAGGTTCCAGGCTGCTCTACCACCTAATCAGAGCCCTGGTCCCTTTGGAGATCTAGTGTGATGCCTTGTATATATACCTAAATTAGAGAAGCCATCAAAACCTGAAGCTCTGACTGGACACTGGAGCCTTCATATAAATGCCAAATAAGTAAATGATTCTCCCATTTGTGGCAGAAATCCTACCCTTAAATTCAGTATTTGATGTGCTACTTATAATCAGGCTGCTTACTGAACACATTTAGAGCAGGAACGGGGACTGAATGGAGCTGGGAACATCATGTTTTCAGTAAATAATTTCTTTAAAACAGCAGTCTAATTACTAGATTAAGACCCTCTCATCTTGAGTGCATCTGGCATTGTCAACAAATCCTGTGTCTTTTTGCTTGATTGATCATGAAGTTTAAAGAAGTGGTTATTTCCCTGATAAATGAGATATCATATATATTCATCTATTACAGAACTCCTGTAGGTAATTAATCACTGCCATCAGCTCATCACAGCTTTTAAGGGTATGTGTGAATACTCTAAGTTAACAGAACAAAAACTGCAGGTGGAGGGTTAACAGTACTTTTAAAATCAAAGTGACATTGCAGAATAGGTCAGCCACTGCCTTTGTGCTTTGGTGCTTGCCCCACAGGATCTCTCATGAGACACCATTCCTGATAAGGACAGGGCAAGGTCACACCTAGTGGGAAGCAGAGCAGTTGTGCTGAAATCTGGGGAACCATCTCTGCTGGAGATGCAAAGCTCTGTGGGTACTGCCAGCTGAGAAGGAATCCTGCCTTGTCATTGTGAAGTGTGACACGAGGCTAAAAGCAGAACACAAAATGTGTCAAACACACACAGCATCCCACAGGCAAACTGTCTCTGGACCTTGGCAGTCAACAGTAGGCGTGATGGTTTTATGCCTCCCTTCACTCTTCCTAGCAGTGGGTAAGAGTGGACCTGCTCAACAGTGATGATAAGTGTTCGCTTTTGGAGAGTTGATTGTCACTCTACTAGTTTGTCCCGGTGTCTGCAATGTTTTCTTTCAAATTGTTGTCTTTAAAAGCAGCAGCATAAGATCAACTCTGTCTTGCTGAGCTGTTGGGAAAGATTATAAGGAAATTCTTTATTTCTGCCAGCAGTGGCCACATCAGATGGCATGAAATCTCTCACCTGTATGTGCACAACTCCTTGGGAAGTCACAGACCTCACACCTTGCTAACTGATGCTGTTCATCCTGATGTATTACCTCCTACTGAATCTCTCTCTTTCAAAGCCTTTGGGGAAAAGTGCAGATAACTGTTGAAAGATTTGTTTTCTTTACCCGTGCAGTTCACTCATTGGTTTGTACAAATACCTGTGGGGTGTCTTGAGTCAGGTTAGGCTATGGTCACACAGGAAACAGTCTTGGGGGTACCAGTAGAAATGACCAAACATGCTTCCTAAAAGATTTTTTTGTAATCAACTTAGAGACTTTCGCTTGCAGGGTCTGTTCAAGGTGTGTTAATAACAACTGCAACGGAAAAAGAAGTTTCAACATGAAACAGTCAGGAGAGCATTCTAGGAGAATAATTTTCAAAAAGAAAGACTTGTTTTGCATGCTTTTCCAGATTTCTGAGTAGGATTAGCACTGTGTTTGTGGATAGAAAGGCTTTATGGAGGTTAACAGTTTTGTAGAGAACATTTACTTTTCGCAATGTATTTCTGAGTTGTAATAAATTTGAAAACCATCTTGTCCTGAAATTAGTGTTGTAGTTTTTGATTTAGAATTGTCACAGCAGAAGGAATAAAAGGTCCTAGCTTGGGGGAAAAAAAAGCAAGGGCTCCCCCCAGTCTTTTCAACAAAGACTGTTGAAATATATGAGTTTAAGCATAGGCAAAGTTAGTGGTTGAAGAGAGCAGAAGGTTATGGAAACAACAAGATGGTGACAGTGGGACAAATGGGACATTTGAAACAAGTTCTCCTTTGAATTAAAGGAGGAGTTTTGCTTATGGTTTTCTCTGTCAGTTGTAATAATCCTTCCACTAGTGAAACAGGGAAGAGCTCTGGCAGAGACTTCAGGTTGGAGCTCCTTCTCAGGAGAGCTCAGAACAGGAAATTCAGGCCTTGATCAAGTGAAGGATCTCAGCTCATCTTTAATTTGATGTTAATGAGTAATCACATCTTCAAACGAGAACAGTTTGCTCAAGTCTGCCCTGAAAGTCTTAAAGTGCCAATTGTCCTTTCTTTAACCTTGCAAAAAAATGCAGACACATATGTTTTCATAGGGAGCCCACTCACAGAGCAGAGAGAGCACCTGGAAATCATGAGAGAACAAAGATTTTCACTGCAGCTGAAGCCAGAGAAGCAATGCATAGAGCTACAAGGAAGAAGAAACAATGCAGGCAGCTCTGCTGGCCAATGATGTACCAAAAGCTCCAAAGACTTGGGTTTGTTTGAAGGCTGTTGAGGGATATGAACCCATACACTTAAAAGGAGCTGCCTTTAGAACAAAAAACAAAAGCAAGCCAGCTCTGTGAAAGGAAGGAATAAAAGCAGCTTGATGTATTCTGACAGTGAAATTAGAAAGCAGACACGTATAAAAGCCAATGAGCAAACCGTGCAAGTCAAGAAATGTGATGTGCCCCATATTCTTTTAATAGTTTATTACTTAGCAGATTACATGATATTGACACTGATGTTTGAAAAGTCTCCTGCTGTTTAACAGTACCCTGCAATAAAATGCTCTAATCTGTTAATGCACCACACTGTCACTATAACCCAGAGTTTTTAGGGGAATACTTTCCTTCCTTTCAGCATGTCTGTCATTTTGCTTAAAGAAAGAGAAGAAAGTGTGACTTCTCTCCACCCTCTTTTCACTGATTACATGCCCCCAGCCCTGATTGCTGCTCCCTGAGAGCTTCCTTCTGCCTGGGTTTTCCTCGCAGTTAGCCTTTCCTGTTGTTGCTCAGAGACTGCAGAGAGAATGGCAGGAATACACAGAAAATTGAAGCTGAGGCAGCAAGGCAGCAAAACGTGGAGGGAAAGTTGCCATTTCCCACATTCAGGGAAAGAGGCTCTGCCACGGCAGAGGGTGAAGGGCCCTCAGGCACCAGGAAAGGCTCTTCTGCATGGGATTAGGGCTCCAGCTGAAGGGTGCTGAAGGGGGAATGATGTTGCTTTAAACAACAGGCTGGAAAGATGATCCCTCGGCAGCATTTGGAGTTGGCAGAAGGGGTAGAGAATAGCTTCAGCAAAAGATGAACTCGCCAGGCAGACAGGAAAGGCCAGATCTTAGAAATGTAGTCTAGTAAATGTCCAAGATATGGATGTGGCTTCGGCTGGAGAGAAGGCCACTTTAAGAAACAAGAATGAAATGAAGAAAAAGCGTTTAGTGTTTTTGCTAAGTATCTGGATGCAGAACTGAATGGAAACGTGGAGCAGAGCTCTTATTTTTTCATCATAACAGTGCTGTAAGCAATCCCTGACAGTGCATTTCTTTAATATTTCTCTCCTTCAATAGTTATAGCAGTAGCTGCTGGAATTAATTATGATTAATTTAATTATAGGTATAAACCAGGTCCTTTTCAAAGTGAATTATAGTTTCCTTCAATAGTATGTGGTGGTTAAGCACTGGTAATTAAGGGTTTGAATGAGGGCTTGACAGTGCGTGTTCCCAGAATTCCAATTCAAACCCCATAGTGTTTGCAATCCAGCACACAGCAATGAGCTTTCTCTGGGGTTTTTGGTTTTGGTTTGGTTGGTTTTTTTTGGTTTTTTGTTTTTTTCTTTTTTTTTTATGGTATTATATACGTATATAAAGTAGGTTACCATGAAGGACTGCCTTTATGAAGCTACTGCTGAATGCATACGCTCTCTAATAATTCATTTAACGCGTTTATCTCTGTAGTTCAGTCTTCATAGGGCAGGTAGGGAGATGATGATGACTTGAGTTTGAAACTCCAGTGTCAGTTCCATCGCTGTGGGGAGAGGATTTGCACTGAGCCTGAAGTCTCACTCTGACCCTCCAAGGCAGGGAGCCTTTTAAACACTGCTGGGAGAACATTCCTCAGGGAAACCCAGTTCTTACAGAGAAGATATGTTTGTGGACTGTCCACTTCTGAGAGCTCAGGTGCCAATAACACATTCTGCACAAAGCACAAACCCACCTTAGCACATGCTTCCCAGGAATACCTGTCCTTCTTGGACTGACTGCGTGCCCACCCAAACCAGGTGGGTTTCTGTGGTGTTTTAATCCTATGTGAAAAAGAGCAGGTTAACCAGCTGTTTAAGGAGCCATTAGTTTATTCAGCTTCAAGTTACCTACAATTTCCAAGTGTCTCCTGTTGTAGGCTTAAGGGCAACCCTCCATGATAGATTCAGGTTCTATTCACAGTAAAATTTGTCACAAGGTGCAACAAGGAGAAAAAGGCCGTTTCTGGGGTTGTGACAGGAGGTGGCTGTTAGTGAAAGCTCAGTGCCCAGCAGGCGATGGTTGAGGTCTCTCCTGCTTCCATGCAACAGCTCCATAATCCACAAAACTAGGGGAGGCTTGCACACCACACTCTACTCTAGACTTTGTACTAGGCCAAGTAATCTGTTGTATAAAAATATACATCCATTCCCTCCCATGGGATAAAATGACACTACTGGAAGTGTGTGAGAAAGGAGCAGGGATTCAATTCAGCTGATCACAAAGGTGATGTCAATTAGGTAAGAACTCAAAGGTGCAGGATCATGGGGGAGGCAGCAAATGCCAGTCCCTTCTCATGTCTTCTCCAGGCTTTCCCCTCAGCCACAGAGGGAGGAAAAGTTTTCGCATTGAATTTGTGGTATTTTGTCAGGTTGTCACAACCTTAACATTATTTAAATGTAATTTTTTAGTCTATGAATTTGAATTATCCATGGATTCGATTCATTACCAACACATGCCTAGTAGCCAGTTTCTAAATTATGTTGCTGCTGACTTGAATTATTATAAATAAGACTGTGCCAAATGTCAATTGATTATTCAGGAGTAATCAATAGAGAGAGAGAAAAGACAGCTTTGGTTGACTAACAGCAAATGATTTTTATTCCACAGTCCTGGAATTTAGAGTAAGGTGGTAAGCCAGGCTGCATGCCAGACCCCCAGCAAACAGATGTAAAAGGGGTGCTGGCCTCCTTACAAGCAGAACCAGCAAGGCTGCAGTGGAGCCACAAGCACAAATGTCCCTGAGAAAGGCTTTGAACTGGTAAACCTCCAGATTTAGCCACAGACTTTTTCTTAGACTAGTTTTTTTGGTTGGTTGGTTGGGTTTTTTTCTCCAAAACTAGAGAGCTGCTTCTGAATCCTCTCTGTGCAGCGCTGTGGTTGTGATGCTGGTGTGGCAGGTTGGCAGTGACCAGCTGCCAGGTGCTCCCCTGGACACTCCCTCCCCAAAA
>VXAD01002570.1:234079-457424 GCA_013399195.1 Dicrurus megarhynchus | reverse complement strand
GGGGGGGGGGGGGGGAATGAAGTGAAAAATAGGCTCATGGGTGAAGATAAAGAGAGAAAGATCACTTACAGTTAGTGCCACTGACAAAACAGTGTTGACTTGGGAAAAATTAAGTTTATGTGTTTTCCCAGGGGTGCCACAACCTTGGCTGAAGGGCTCAAGAAAAAAAAGGCAAGGAAAAGTACCTCAGCATGACTGAAAGCAAAGCTTTGCTGCCAGAATTTGTTCTTCTTTGCAAAAGACTTTCCCCCTGCTCACAGAGGGGAGGCCATCACCTTGAAACCTGTCCTTTGGTTACCCTTCTCAGCATGAAATTCTGAATCCAAAGGGGAAAACAAATATATATGTATTTTGTGTGATTGGAAGAATGGCTGTATTAATTATGTCTTTTTTTTGCATACAGTTGCCAAAAGGAACATTTGCCACAGGTCACAGTCATGTGTCTGGGTGGAGAGTTATGTTTGCCAGTGCTTGGAACAAAGACAGAGGGGTTATACTCAGGGACTGAGGTCTGGGAGCAGGTTTTCTTCTGCTCCTGGAGGTACGTGGGGTTGCACAGGCATCCAAGAGTGAAGGTATTTTAAACTGCAAAATCAAAATTCATCAGAGAAATGAATCAGAACCCTCAGAAAGGCTTGAGGGAATACCCAAAAACAGGGCAGGTGAAGAAGCTCTCTTGTGGAAAGAGCTGTCCTGTGCTCAATAGGTCTCACTGGTCATGCAGCATTGATGGAAAAGAGCAGCAACCCTGTCCCAGAGACACAGCCAGCCCCTATGTCTACATACTACCAAATGTCCAGGCTTATTTATAATGAGCAAATTAAAATACAGCAATAAAATTAATCCCTTGTGTAGCTTCATGAATTTTATTAGAATCACAGAGGAGAAACCTGTTATTGCTGTGACAGGTCTGCAGTCCTGTCACTTCTCATTCTCACGCTGTCGTGGATGCTTGCTGATTTCTGAAAGACTGTTGGAGTCCAACAGCTGCAGAGTTCCCTGCAGAGGAATGAAGCACTCAAAATAAGCAAATAAACAGGAGACATGTTTCTAGATACTGTAGCTGCAAAGGGAAACTTTAAAAACATGAACCTAAAAGGTAAATTCTAGAGAATCCTTGAGAAGTCTTGAACAGATGATATTCAGCCAGGGTAGGATTGTTTAATTTGTTTGGGGTTGTTTCATTTTTGTTAGTTGGGTTTAGTTTGGTTTTTTGTTGTTTTGGTTGGTTGTTTTGGGGGTTTTTTTAAAGTAAAAAAGCCCCCCTATTGAGAAAATACTGGAAGTTTTTAGCTATTTAGCAGGGAAAGATGAAAATCATGGTCTGAAGAAGCATTGCTAGGTCTGAGATTTTTGACACTTGTCTCAAATCATACCATAGTCAGTCAAAAAATGTAAGCTTTGTGATTTTAAACTTAGGGGCCGGTTTAGAAGTTTTAGGCCTTGGTGAATTTTGGGTTCCCAGGTGCACTGATGTTTGTAAAGGCTATAAAATCACATCCACCAGTGTCAAAGGTGTTGGGGTAGTTAGGTCTAGTGAGCTCCATCTGTGAAATGCAGGTTTTGTTTTCACAGGGAGAAGGTAGGAGCTGGAGGAATGGTTGCAAGGAGCTGGAAGAAAAGGATATTGGATTGGTGCTTTAGCTGTAAAGGAATAACCTGGATGTTCCTCTTTGAAGTGAAGCAGGTACGTGCTTCTCGTGGGTGTCTGCCAGTTGATGGCTGTGTCAGGAAATGAACTAGACCTTCTTTATTACTGTATGTTAGTGGGAAAAACTGTTTTGCTGTGTTTGATGTGAAACGGGGCAGCAGCAGCTCCCACAGCAGCCTGTCTTGCCCTTGCTTTAGCTTACAGTGGGGCATTTGGGGGTGGCTTTGCAAATAAGTCTAGAGCTGTGCTGTAGTGCTGCGGGAGCTGCCCCATGGTGTGTGAGATATGGGGAAGTGCTTAGTTGGGATGGATGTGAGGAGATTGCAGATGTTTTGTAATTTTCTCCTGTACTCACATCCCTGTGTAGTGCAGGTGTGGAGCTGTGCACCTCCCTGTGCCCTGAGTTCCACCTTTATCCAGGAGAGCTGGGTGGGTAGGTTCCTCCTCTTTTTTGGCAACATCCATGTACTTCTGTAGCTTTTGGCTTTACCCCAAAGTGAGTACACAAAAAAGCTCCAGCCTCCAGAGCAAACCTGCAGCACATGGCATGGCTGGACTGAAACCTCATCAGAAAAACCTTGTTTTCTTTGTGCCAGTCTGATCTGGGCCACACTCTGACTAAGTATGCTGCTGTCTTTTATGGCCAAGTCCTCATACGTGACCTCTTGTGAAGAATGTGCCTGGCAAAAAAAGTTAAGGAGTGCTTTTGAACAAGGTGATGGTACTTGTGCTTTGTGCTGTTGTTGGTGATTTAATCACAGATTTGGAGAGGTGGAAAAAGCTCCTCATAGCATTTAAATAAAGATACAGACTGGGATGTTTAGTAGGGAAATTTTTTGCAGATGGTGGTGGGGAGAATGGCAGCCAAACTATTGCAGAGAGCTGCAGGTTTCCTGCAGGCTAACAGCACATGCAAGTATCAGTATTTCAGCTGCTTAAATATATTGCCGTTAATTCTTCTTTTCTAGGAAATTGTAACTGAACGGGAAAGAATGATGTTCATATATTTATGTGCTCAAACAACTCCCTCTTATCTGGGCTACCTCTGCACCCAAAGTGCTTATGGGACAGGTGAATAGGATGTGCTTTCAAACTGACTGCCAGCAAGCCTTTTGTGCTAGACGTCCAAACACCAGTGAAGTGACAAAATGTTCCCGACGTGTCATGCTTAGGCACACATGTGCTACAAAGGCTGCTAATATCAGAGCAGTTCAATCTGTGAAATCTGTTGGCATATGAATGCGTAGCGTCTTTCTGGGAGACTCATTTCTATAATGCTATGTGTTGTACCAAAAAGTTTTCATGCTCTAGAAAGTTTTTTAAAAAAAACCAAGAATTAATTGCTTGGCTTGAAATATAGTGGAATAACTCAAGAGAACTAGGCTTTTAAAAGTGACATAAATCAATGGGAGCCCTAACCTGGGATTTTCTGCAAGCAAGAAACAATCAATGTGCTTGGAAGGGTTGTTTTCAAAAAGCACCTTACTTCAAATTCTTGGAACAGCTAACTAGTGTTTTTGTAAATTTTTCTTTTCTTGTTCTTTATACCAGACTGTCACTGAAGGTCTGTGGTGTGTGTTTTCAGAAGGACTACCTACTGATTATTCTGTTTTGTGGGTTGTGGAGGGTGGGTTTAAAGCAGCAAAGGCTTATCAAATTAACAGTGGCTTTCAAGGGAAAAAACTGCAGTGGATTGTTATGTGCTTGCCAGTCCTGCAGTGTAAGGCATGGTTTCATTTCACATGGATTGCTAGCTGGAAATATGGTACTGGAGGCTCCTGCAACCAGAATGCAAGGACTTCCTGGCCCCAGATGCCCCACCAGCAGCAATGCAAGTCTGCACTTCTGCAGCAGCCTAGACAGAGCATACGGTGGCTTGGGGCAAAGCTTCCCCAAATGTCTGCTGAGCATTAACTGGCCTTAGTGTTGCCAGGTAGTTCTGTTCCCCAAGCTGTGCAGCTGACACTGGCTGGTGCTGCTTAGAGGTAGGGTGGGTTGAGTGACCTGAGCATGTTTGCCGCAAAATGGTGCAGGGTGGGTGCCTCTCTTGCATGTGCCATGTAAGGAATGTTGAAGAATCCAGTGACTTCACTGAGTGGCTTACAGAGGAAGTACTTTGAAATGTGTCTGGATACAATTTGATTGGCAACTTGAACCTCTTCTTGCATCTTGATGGCTGCTTAAAAAAGTCTGCGGTGATTAAGGCCTCCAAAAACATCCAGTACTGTGGCAAACCTCACAGGGAGGCTACAAATAGTTTTTCTCTGCCTGCTGTTCTTTCTAGTCACAGGGTGATAGTTTTTATCCTGAGTCGTGCTTTTATCCTTTGAGGCACCTTGATGCTGTAATGGGGAGCACTGTGTGTAAGCAAGGCTGGTAAACCCCCAGTTTCTTTGCTTAAGAACAGAGGGGGTAAATGGTTTTTCTAGAAACTGAAGCTCTCCAACTCCAGGATGCTTTTCCCCTGTTCCCTTGGTTTGTGAGTGCAGGGAGCACTGGCAGTCTAAGCACGTGTTCTCTGCTTCGAGCAGCACAGGCAAATCCTATACGCACGAGATAAAATTAAATCAGTGCTGTCATGGCTGGTCAGTAAGAACAGCACATGCAGCACATCATCCCTCCTGTGCTGCCTGATGAAGATTCTGTGCAGTCATTACTGGTACCATGGAGCTGGGCTGCTCAGCTTTGCTGCAATTTGTAAATGGCTTCATTTAGATGTCACCAATGAACTAATTTAGGGAAGCTGTAATTAGTGATGATGGGACTGCAGGTGGAAAACAGTAAGTGGTGACATTACTTAGTGACTTCATGAGGGATTTTGAGTGTCCAGCAGTTGGCTGCTGCATGTAAGGGAAGAATGACAGCAAATGAGGGAAATGAGGGAAAACAAAACAGCAAAAAAATCCCCCAAGCAACAACAAAACACACAAACAAATGGAAATACATCTGGGAAGATGGATGGAAAATTAAAATCACCTGAGTGATGAATAACCCGATTTTAGGTGGTTACTTTCCAAGCAGAGAGGCATGATGCAGCCATATAGATGCTGTCACAAATGTATTGAGTCAGATAACTTCCCAGTGGTGCTATGTTTGTTATTCCCTTGAGGATGCTGGTTAATCTCCAGGCAAGTGGGCTCTGTGGGAAGGTGTGTTCCTTAATCTAAAGCATTGCAGTGTAAATGGCCTGTCCTGAGCACCCCTGACAAACAAAGTTATGTGTGTGAAGCAGGGGACAGAGATTAGACTGACTTTAAAAGCAGGGCTTAAAATGATTGCTTGCTCCACTAGCAGATGCCTACCCTCTCATACCTGCAACTCTGAGTGCTGTGTTTCCTTGCTGTATGATGTTCCCTGGGAGTGTATGGTGAAAAATGAGGGGGAAAAAGCTCCCTGCTATGCTGTCTGATCCTCACTGGAGGGCACATTCAAAGGGACATAATTACTTGTATGTGGGTGCCAGGTTAGATCCCTGCAGAGACACCGTATTGTGGTTGTTGCACCATTCGTGTTAGCAGCTGTTGGATCTAGTTCTTGCTTGTGCTGCAGCACATTGTGGGGGAAAAGAAACCCCAAGACCAAAGGAACAAAATAAAGCAGAATTGCAGCCCCTGTCTGCCAGTGGGGAGCTTTTTCAGCTTTCTAAGATTGTGTAAGCTGAGTTTCTGCCTTGTGAGTTGAAGTTCCTGTGACCCCCATGAAAATGTGTAAGAAATAGCTCTGTGTGGTGAGATAAGAAAGTTGTGAGGGCATGAGAGGGAAGCTGCCCAAAGGCAGCGCTCTGGGCTGCTGGTGTGACTTGTCTCCCTATGCCTGCTGCAAGAGAAATGTGGTGAGTACCAATTCCGTGTGCACAGGAGCAGTGGGAAGAGGCAGTCTGTAAAAAGTGATTCTGCATTTGCTGTGATTTTTTTTTTTTTTTAATTTCTGTGTTCTCTTGTGCTAGTGGCCTCTAATGAACTCTTGCAATATCCGCAGCATGGGGATACATGACAGATTGAACAAATGAACACTAATAACTTGTTCTTTGACTTAGTGCAATAAAAGGAGTGCTTGAAGCAGAGTAAGGCAGGTACCTTGAGGGGTTTGAGGCAGAGGTGGTTTCTCACGTGAATGCCACCCACCATGAAATATCCATCGCAAGCAACTGTCGGCCACTTTCATAAGCTGAGTTTTCTCTGTGTGAAAGGAGAGAATTGCAACATAAGTCTAATGGGAAACTCACATGGGGCAGGCCAGATAGAGGGAGGAAACCAAGCACAAGTGCTCTTTTATCTGGGAGAATGGGACTACCTGAAATGCAAAAGGTTTACTTTCTGGAGGTTCTGTTTCCTCTTTGGACCTGTGTTGTTTGGCATTGCTAGTGACTTTTGCTTTGCCAGCTGGAGCCAGTAGCTCTCCTGTGCTTACTCCATTCTCTACCCCACTAGCAGGGTGGTGCCTCCGTGGGTTGGGCTGTGTTACACTGTTCTTCTGGCATCACGGGGATGAAAAAGCAAAATGCGCACCTTGAGGTACTTTCATTGCGACTCCAAAGCTTGAGAAGCACATCTGTAGCCTCCCAGCTGCTGGGTTTGGCTGGAAGAAGGTGATTTCTAAGCTGGCCCTGCAGTCTCAAGAATGGTAGTATTCCCTTTTCTTGCATGCTAGATCAGCTTTTTTTTTTTTTTTTTTCCCATAATGCTCCATTCCCTGGACTTGTGATTGATACCGAAATTGCTTTTCTGTTCAATTAAAGAAATACTTTTTAAGTCAAAATGGTAGGAAGAAACAGTTATTTCATTTCTATCAGTCTTTTCTTCTTAATTAGGGGAAATTTCTGAGCTACCATCAATGTTTAAAATCCTGTGAATATAGGAAACTATTTCAGCATATCTTTTGTCCTAAATGCAGATTGAAAATAATTGAATACTTTTCAATTAAATATTGAAATGCAACTTTCTGATTCTCTAAATCAAATTTCCTGCTTAGTTTTTCTACACAAGTGTGAAATGTCACATTTTTGATGAGTTAAAAATTAAATCACCATTCATCTAAAATGCTACTTTACCACAAAAACTAAACCAAGAAAATGCATTTTGCTTCATATTTTCCTGAGGAAAAGTATTTTTACTTGTATTTTGCAGAAATAATTAAATAACTGTAACAGGAGTCCTTAATGAGTGGTTCTGTTAGTACCTTTGATTCAAGGCTGAGCATTGGGCTTTTAACACAGTGAAAGTACCCAAAACGTGAAAATCAGACTTAACAAGGAGTTGATACAATTTAATTATGTGCTGACTAATAACAAGTCAGTATTTGTGCAGCCTAGGCTGTCTGAAAGCTGCAAAAATGAAGCTGGATGTGGAGTAGCCACAAAATGGAGCAAAGCAGGATGTGCTTACCAAAGGAGCGATGCTGATCTCTCACAAAAGCTCGTCCTCAGAGGAAAGGGAGCAGCACTGGTGGTTTGCAAGCTGGCATTGCCATGCCCGGGTCCTGTCAGAGAGCGAGAGAGAGCCCAGCACAGGCGTAATCAGTTTAGTATTCCCCTTGGGTTGTTATAAACAAAATCAATATGTACTAATGACTGCAGCAATAAATTTCATCATGCTTCATATGGTAACGTTCTGCACTTACCCAGTTGTTGGTTTGACAGAGAGCAATAGAGTTTACCCTTTTAAAGTTGTAAATTACTATAAAAATGCTGAGCCGCATGATAAAATACATTCATGGATGATTTTAAGCTTAGGAAATATTGTAATACTTTCACTAAGCATACTATTAATATAAATAAATAGTATTTATTGCTCGGTTTCCTAGCTGCAGCTGGGTGAAGAAACATGGCATGCATGTTTGTCATGCCACTTGTGGTTTCATAATGTTTATCTAAAATTGATTCTCAAAGAAGCTATCTGAGAAGCTTATTTTTCCACATATTTGTCCAAAGAAAAATCTCTCTCCTTAACAGATTTCTAGCAAGTAAAATCTTAATTTTTTTTAAAGTGCTGTTTAGTTTAGGAGATGCTTTTCTATATAGACATTTTTTTTCTTGCCTGTATTCTTTATTTTTTTCTTGCTGGCAAATAAGCACTTGGAAGTTGGATTAAATATTTCAGCTCCAAATGAAACATTGCAGACTTTTTGCTCATATTATATTCCAAGCTTCAACACTCAATGCTTTTTTCTGAATACAAATAGAGTGCTGAAATTACAGGAGCATTCCACAATGCAGAAATACAGATTTACTTTTGTCTACATGTCTGCTATCATATCTTTTTCTCTCTTAAAATTTGGAGCTTGTAAGGTGATGGAAAATCCAAGTACTTTGAATTATGCACTTCTTACTAGATCAGTCCACCTGAGAAGTCTTGACTGTCAATTTTGGATAGCCCTTAACTCTTTTGCAGTCACCTTCACAAACTCCACTGAACTATGCACTCTGTTGGCCCTTGTAAGCAACTTTTAAGCCACAGGTCTCCATAATGCCTTCAGAAAGGATCTAGATGAAGCACAGGAGAAACAAAAGATAATGCTTCTTTTCATTCTTTAAGTTAAATTTGTGTAGCCAGGTAGGACTCTTTGAGGTCTGTGGTGCTGTCTGAGCCATCCTCAGGGAGGGGCAGGTCCATCTGAGTGAATCCTTGCAACAGGCTCAGCTTCTGCATTAGTTTTGGAAGTTTTTCTAAAACTCATCCGTTGCACTCCTAACACAACTCGGAGAGAGTCGTCTGCGTGTGAATAATCTGAATAATCCAGGCTTCTCATCCCTGAGGGAAAATGACATCTACTCCCCAAGTCTGCTTCTCCACAATGATTTCTCGTTGATCTGGAAATAAAGCAAGCTGCCAGAAACCACAGTTTGAGTGTGCATTATAGCTGAGAATAAATCAAACCTGCCATAGTATTGGCAATGATCAGGCCTGCCCTGCTGACTTAAATTCTGTGCAGTATGGTTGCACAGCATTTGGTCAAATAAAGCAATAACAAGTGCAGATTAATTCTTTGGCAGCTGCAACTCTGTGCAGGGAAGGGAGGAAGTCTGGACTTGCTGCTGTGCTTCACAGCCAGCTGTTGCTAGAGTTTGGCTCCACAAAGCCAGACCTGCACTACCCAAATGCAGCAGGTTTGCTGTAGTAGAGGGATCCTTTCTGCATTTCCTTACAATACCTGGTTAAAGGAAATATCAGTCTGCAACTGCACTGCCACTGTCCCAGAGCGTGAGGACCTCTATGGTGCTCAGCAAAGAACCTTTTGGATTTGAATCTCTCCATCCTGGAGAAGAGCCATCATGAGGTTGCTGCAGAGCAGAGCCAGCAGCATCATATTTGAGGGGCTACTTGCTGCACTCACTGTGGACAGCTGAAGGCTGATGTCTGTGTTACAGTACATTGCTCTGAGTTTTTTCAAGTTAAGCTCACTGGTATATACAGAAGACCAAACATATAGACACAAAAATGTAAGTCTATTTTGTCTTACAGTGCCCTGGCTCTGAAATAATTAATAGCTTGGGCAACGTACCATGCACACACATCCCAGAAGAGTGGCAGTTCATCAGTACCACTCATCTTGCCCCATGCCTCCTCCTCCTTTCTTTTGGGTGCTCTACACAGGGTACATCTTGAGAGATGCTGCTACCCCTGATCTATTTCCAGTACTACCTAGTGGCATTTCTAGGAAGGCTGTGGGGTTTTCCCCACAAGTTCATTGCTGTATTAGACAGAGGATGCCTTATTAGATAGCAGATGTGCACTCTCCAGGATGATCCCAGTATATTCTAAAGAGAACAGGTTCATGTGCCCACCTTTCTTTTGTAAAAGGAGCAATTACTGCAGTTGAAAGAGCTACCTATCTGTGCAGGGGGAAAATATGTTGAAAGCACTGCTGTCCTGAAAGGAAATGGTCCAGTGGCCCTGCACCATATACTTAATGACAAATCCCTCTAGTGCTGCAGCTCCTGAGATTGGGAGCTTAAGGCAGAAAGGGTGCAATGGATGCAACTGTATAAACATCAGATTTACACAAATCCAGGCTCTGCTCTGAGCCTTCCCCCTTGTCTGGAGCTGCACTGCAGTGAGGTGCTTTGGTCTTTGGATTAGTCAGGGGGGACCAGGGCAAAAAGGTGCTGGGGGTGACTGTCCCTGTCATAGCTTGCCCTAACATCCCTTTCTGGGGACATGAGCTCAGCTGCAGAGAAGGGAGGCAAATGAGCAGCATGAGTGCTGTTGCCTTCTGCTTAATGGGCAGAGGCTGCTTCTTCCCAAAATGTGTTCCCTGCTTCCATCACTGTACTCCTGAGCACCTGTTGGTGAATATGCATAAGGTGCTATTGATGATAGGTGAATCTTCCTTGAGTTAGGGCTGGAGGTCTGTCATTTCTCTTTTGGGGGGATGGGGGTATCCTCTGTGCTGTGATTTACACTGCACAACACGTGCTGACGTCTCAGCGCTGCCCTCGAGCTGAGCTTTGTTGTTCCACATGGAAATGGATCACACGTAGCGAGATGGTGACTTTTCACAGCTCCATAGGCAAGATGTCCATTTTCCATGTGAGCTGAGGCTCAGGCATGTGCAGGGAGTCAAATATTGCTCAGCATGGTGCCGGAGAAATACCCCTTGCCAGAGCACAGTGGCTGTCTGGGTCACACTGGTGCAGTCAGGGTGCTTGGGTGGAGCTTGAAGCACCTCATGTTCTGCTGGTCTGTAGTTGAGGGATTTCCTAAGCCACAGTTAGCATCGCTGTCCTTCCTAACTTGAGAAAGATTTTTCTATTCATTAGTTTCTCAAATTCCCAGAAAGGTTTTGGCATTTATAGTATCCCATGGCTCAGCTGCACAGCTCGCCCATACATCTTGTGAAAAAGTACCTCTTTTGGTCTGCTCTTGAGCTTAATGGGGTTTTTTATTTCATTTGATAACCTTGAGTTTTTGCATCAGAAAATTATGAGCAGTCATTCCCTACACTCTTTGCCATGCTGTTTGTGACTGTTACAGACTTTTACCATATTATATTTTCTATGCTGGAGTCCTTTTTAAGTCCCTCTCTACATAAAAGCAATTTCATTCCCTTGACTCTTTTTGCTTCCCTTCTTTATACCTTGTCCAGATCTACTGTAATTTTTTGGCAGGTGAGGTGGGTTCTACTTGCAGTGTTCAAGGCACCATGGATTTGTATGGTAATACCAGGATGTCTCCTGTTTCATTCTTTGGCACTGTCAAACTGGGAGGACTGTGGGATTAAATAAAATGGTGCTGCAGGGTGTTAATGAGCTGGCCCCAATCCCAGGCTGTTACTTTCAGTGTCCTCTGCTGCAAGGTATGTTTTCTTGTATCAGAGTCCTGCTATTTTGGAGTACCCAGCCATGCGGTAGACCTGCCTGGGAGCTCAGCAGATTTCTTGGCATTGTGTTTTGGAATCAGCAAAAAACATTCCTCTACTTTTCACATGTAAAATTTGGAGGAGCAGTGATTTCCTGCTATACCAAGGGATTGAGTGGAGAAAAGAGCTGCTGTAAATGCATGAAACAGAAACATGATCTGTCCTGCCACTTTGCCTCTCCCCGCTGTCAGGGCCTGAGCGGTATTTCCCCAGGAGGCAGGGAGCAGCTTGCATCTTCGCTCTTGTCCCCTGCCTCCCAAACTCGCCACCCTGCAGCCACTGCAACTCAAAGGCAAACTGCCATCTTCCACCCTGCTTCTTCAGCTAAAAACATCCTTTGCTGGTGCAGTGTCAGCCCTGCTATATTTCATGTTGAAAAGCTGCATTGGGAAAGGATGGGATCAGACAGCACATTACATTTCTGGCTTGTCAACTGTCTCAAGGCTGTCTACAAAAATTAGTGTAATATCATAACTTGTCTGTATCTCCGTATAGCATTACATCCCACAAAACAATAAATTGCATTTGAGTTAGGACATGAAGCTGCTATCAATGCCTATGTTAATTTTCCATGGTTTATTAAGAAAATCATAACAATGCATGGTATTTATGCAGGATGTATTCAGAGATTTATCTCCCTAGTTGTGTATTGAATTAGAACGGTGACATTAGAGACACAGATTAATGTATTAGCATTTCTACTGTATCTTAGAGCCAGGATTATATCACCAAAGGAATTAATTTTGTGATCTCTTCATAGATCCATTTTCAGGGCTATCCTTCACCAGCTCATTGACAATCACAGTCACCTGGACAGATTCATGTTTTTGTCACTTTTCTTCTTGTTATTCTCTTTGCTATAAACAATAGAGCACTGGGAATTTGAATGCTTAACAGGGTCTGGGAAAATAGCTTGTTCTACTGCCTTAATCCTTACTTCTGGGAGTTACTTAGCCAATAGTCTATGTTTCTTCCACATCTGTTGCAATAATCCTGATGGCAACATCATAGGGCATTGTAAAGGCCATGTTCTCCCGCTATGACTGTCATTCACTGCATACATATGACAGAACAAAAACTTTAGTTTCTAAATGAAGACTGGAGTAATTGGCCTCTCATATTTGAATAGTTATGTTACCTGTGATCTCAATGAAGAAATTGAACTTTTTTTTTAAGGAGTAATGTTGTGAAATGGCATAAAGAGGAACTTATGCTGTGTGCCTTTTGGAGTGGTTGGAAGATAGGCTGCAACGTAAGCACTTCAAGGCTGCCTCTCGTCTGTTTTGTTGCTAGAAAACCATCAGGAGATGGTTCCCACTGCGTTAGTCCTGACACAGTTTTACAGTTTTGATGTAGGGAGTAACATATTGGTGAAGTGCTTTGGAGTGTGCTTCATGAACCCTGCTTCTGGGCTGAGGTTTCAGTTTTCACACCATAAGCTAGGACTGCAAGTGTAATTCGGTTCTTTGATGAAAAACAGTGAGAGAAATAACCACGTGTTCTCTCCCTCCAGAGAACACACATCATTCTCCAAAAATTAGTCTGAGATCAGGGAAATCTGTACAGCTGCTATTTGGTTATCATATGGGTAAAAAATTTTGTTTACTCTTCTTCCGAGACAAACTGAAATTGTTCATTTCCATCACTGAGGTGCCAGTCCTCAGAAAATTGGCCTTTCTTTAACAGCAGCTGAACTTTGTGAAAGTGGCCTTCTCCTTTGCTCTACACTCCCTCTGGGGAGACCTGAGCATGGCTGGTGGGCTGAACTGAGAGCCAGAAAAATCTCCTAGGCTTTTCTGCATATGTATTTGCAGCCCTTGCTGTCATTTTCTGGATGCCTTAGCTGTCCTGAATATAATGATGTTGAGGCAATGACTGTCCTTTGTGATGTTTACCCACTGCTGATAGCAGTGGTGCCCAGCTGCTGTCCACTGAGCCCCCCATAGCAAAAATAATACGAATTTAAATGAGATTTACTTATTTTTCTGTTTTGCCTTTTTTTTTCTCTTTACACAATGAAATGCTGCCAGTGTGAAAGGATCTGATAGAAGCAGGAGGTGAATGATTTGACTTTGAAGCTCTGTGGCATTTTTTGGATTCTGTAATTTCAATGTGATTTTGAGTGTTTAAATTAAAAGAGAAATGAATGGATATGTTAGACATCACTAGGATTTTTCTTTCTTCCGTCTATTTTCCAAACAAATCCAATTAAACCAGACCAGTCATATGGAATTTTTCAGAATCTCTTCTTCAAAACAGAAATATCTACTAAGAAAGTGTTCTTGATCATCTGTCCTAATATTAATATTCCAGGCATGTTTCACCCACAAAAACTTTTGCTTTCAGTGAAATTCTATAGGAATGTGAAAAGTTAGTGAGTAATTAGCAAATACTATTGTGTGTGCTGGAAAGATTAGTATGTGCCTTAGATGTAAACTAACTTAGATGTAAACACTTGAAGCTCATCTTTTCTTTTAAGAAAGAAAGAAAATGATGGCTTAAAAGTGTTAATACTCATTTGACATTCTTGAGATGCAAATGTACATGTACAGATCATTCATGTGTGGGTGGGCTGGCCCTGGCTGGATGCCAGGTGCCCAACAGAGCTGCTTTATCACTCCTTTTGTCAGCTGGACAGGGAAGAGAAGATACAGGCTCCTGGGCTGAGATAAGCACAGAAAGAGATTGTTCAGCAATTACCATCCTGGGCAAAGCAGGTTTGATATGGGGAAAATTAATTGAATTTATTAGCAATCAAATCAAAGTAGGATGTAGAGAAATAAAAATTAAACCTTAAAACACCTTCCCCCCACCCCTCCCTTCTTCCTGGCCTCAACTTCCCTCCTGGTTTTCTCTACCTTCTCTCTGCACTGGCACAAGGGAACAGGAATGAGGGCTGCGGTCAGCTCATCCCATGTTGTCACTGCTGCTCCTTCCTCCTCAAGGGGAGGATTCCTCTCAGTCTTCTCGTGTTCCAGTGTGGGATCCCTCTCATGGGTGACAGTCCTCCACCAGCTTCTCCAATGTGAGTGGCACACAGGCAGGTGGATCTCTGCTCCCCTGTGCACCTCTGTGGGCTGCAGGGAGACAGCTCCTTCACCATGGGCTTCACCACGGGCTGCAGGGGAACCACAGCTCCAGCACCTGGAGCACCTCCTGCCCCTCCTTCTGCACTGACCTGGAACAGCCTGCAGGGCTCCTCTCACGTATCCTCACTCCTCTCTCTGGCAGCAATCTCTGTTCCCCAGTTTGTTTCTTCCCCTTCTAAAACACATTATCCCAGCAGCACTACCACTGATGGGCCTTGGCCAGTGGCAGGTGAGTTCTGGAGCTGTCTGGTGTTGGCTCTGTTGGACATGGGGGAAGCTGCTACCCACTTCTCACAGAAGCCACTGCTGTAGCTCCTCCACTACCAAAATCTGACTAGAAAAAAGCAATACAATGTATATTTATAATTTCAGCATCTGTCATTTCTAAAACAGCCTTTAAAAAAAATTAACAAATATCCTAACAACTCACAAATTCCTGGCATTTTTCAGGTTTTCAGAGATGCCAGTCTCATTTCCTTAGTAATGCAGTTTAGAGGTTACAAAATAACACCTCATAGAGCAAGTTGTGTTTTCACTCTTGCTGCTCTTACTTCTGGGTCTTGATGAAGCCAGTCCCTGCACCACTGACTGTGTCAGCTCCAACAAATACACATCCTTCTTGCTGGTGATGCTGTTAGGTGAGTTCAGATACTCTGGTCAGTCAAGTGAGACACGTTTGCTGCTTGCCCAGGGGCAAGCTGGAATTGAAGGATGTAAAAGCAGCTGCTAGGGCTGTTTTGTACAGTTTTGAGCTCCATTTCCCTGAGCCCTCTGCCCTTGCAGTGCCCACAGAGGCTTTCAGCAGGACTTGGGGGTCATCTGTGTTGCAATTTCTTCTATGCTGCTATGGAGGACTGGCAGTAGATGGGTACCAGGAGCACTTGAAGAGATGGAGAAAAGGATATGAAACCTTCAGAGTGCTTTCCCCAGGCAGTGGACTTCAATGAGGAAGGGTACATAATTACAGTAACTTTAGCAGAGCTGTGAGGTGTTATTTATCTTAGTATTTGACATTGCAGGAGACTTCAAACTGAGAGCTGGCTTCCTGTGGTCCTGTGATTTTCAGATTTTGCTCTCTGCCTGAAGCTGATCCTTTGGAAAAGTTATAGATTAAAATTATTCAACCCTTTCTAGAATCATGGCTAAGGAAAAAAGAAAGTCTATTTTCCTCCCCTTTCTTGGACCCACATACATAATGGGAATTTTTATTAAAAAAACAGTAAAATCAGAGAGAAGCTCTGTCTTCTACCTGTCTGTCATTTCATCTCTCCTTGGCAAGATGAGACAGCCTTCAGGTGAGAGTAAAAGTTTCTCATAGTCATTACCAGGTTTTCTTTTCACATTATGCAGTGCCAGTCTCTGTGCAACCGTTTTGGGCTCAGGGCTTGCATGAAAGAAGCTGAAAATGAGCACCTGGCAATGTGAAAGGGCCCTTCTGCATTAAATACCCGTGGCACAGCAAGGAGCAGTGGGCAGAAGCATGTGTCTGAAGTGGGGCAGCTCGGTGTAAGCCACATTCTTTCTCCCCACCTATCAGTTTTGTGGCACCCTATCACACCCAGTTACCACAGTTTGGCATCACTCACGCTCCTCTCCAAACTCTGTCACGTGTTTCTGAGCATGCAGGGACTCCTGAGGTGCCTTCTGCAGCCACACTGAGCAGTGAGGCTGTGGCTGGCAGTACATGCAAAGCCACCCGAAGCAAGCCCAGTACGTTGTGCCTGCGACAGCTGTTAGGCTTCCTCATAGGTTAATTCATGGCTTTGCAGGTTTGTCTCTTCTGGTGTTTATCTGTAATCACATAACTTGCAAGGGACATGACTGCAGCTGACTCGTGAGTTTGAATGTGCAGGAGGTGGTGAGGCTGCTTCCTGCTGTCATGACAGCCTGGGACAGCACAAGCATCCTGCCGAGGCCACACCTTTGTGTAGTCAGATGAGATGATGTCTGTAAGCCAAGCAGCACATGTCGATGATCCTTGGGAGCTTTTCCCACTGTGTTGTCTCTCTTTGCCTTGAAAAAAACGTGGCTCCATTCACATATGCCTCAAAGCGTTCAAGCAGGATCAGGACATTCTTTTGGAAGTCTTGTCAACCGTATATCTCCATAAATTACTTCTGGTTTCATCACTTACCTCTTCTGGCTAAATATCTCAGATTTTTCAAAGGTACATGCTTGTCTAGAATTGGTTTTCAACTTCAGTGGTCCTTACTTTAACGTAAATATTATCAGACTCAGGTGGATTTATTTATTGTGCATGAAATAGTGATCAAGCCAACATGTCAAGGAGCACATCCCAGGCAGATGGTGCTTCTGGCTGAGGGTTTGTCTCATCTGTGTTGGTTCAAGTTAGTGTTTTATTTCTTTTGTGTCACTGAAATTTGTTGATCAAAATGCTGATTCATCTTTGTCTTTATTTTTCCTCATGCTTCAGAACACTTCTGATCCAATATAAATGGGATTTTTAGTTTGGCTGGAGAGAACCAGGGAAAATTATGGATTTATTTATCTCTGCAATGGACATTACTGGTAGAAGAAGCTTGAGTTTTCAATGTTAACTCATTATTTTTGGATTCCTGAGTCAGCACACTGAGAGAGCCTGATTCTTATCACAGGTGCCCCTAAATTTGGGCCTTCTGAATTGGCATTCATATCTGAGGATGCTATAATTGCTAATTCCGGTATTAATTAGGAATCTGCTTCTGAAACTGGGTGCCAACCAGATGTGACAATTTTTGTTACTTTGAGCAGATGAAAGATGCTGAAGATGATGTTTGCAGACTGAGGACCCTGTTAATGCTGGTGAATAGGCTAAATTGTAACACAGTTTAGGGAGAAATCTTTTAGATTTTTGTCCATCCAGAAGTAGATTGATCTCCTTTAAAGTTTATATTTTATTTACACCTCTTCAGGCAACGAAGGCTGAACTGCGATGCCACGTAGTCTAAGGAAGAGAGCATGAGATTTAACTCATGAGGCAGAGCAAGGAAGCAAGCAAATTGATTGACTCTGCTGGCTCTCCGTGTGCTCTTCTGAATGGGATGTCGTTGTCTGTTTGAACCTTTGGATTGTCTAAGAGCATAAAAGCCTCAGGCTCAGAGTTTATTTAGGATGGGTTTCTGATACAGGCATAAACAACCTGCAGATCACACAAATCAAATACATGTATTTCTGAAGAGATTTAGGATGAGTCCAAGTAATGTTGGGCTCTTGTGTGACATGTGCACAAGGTGTGTGATTAAATCCAAAGACAAGGTTGGTAAAGCTTAGATCTACAGTGGTGTACCTGTAACAGCAATTAGAGGACTGCATGCTTGGCAGCTGGAAGATAAATGGATAGTTTACCATGCTTAAGGGACCTATGAGTTTAATGTTTATTTTTTGAGGTTTCAGCAGTGTCTGATGCTCATCAGCAGGAAAACCTCGTTGTTAAATTGAGGACACCATTTGAGGCTACTGGTTCTGACCTTTTGAGTTGGCATGAATAAAAGCTGGGTTAATGAAATGTGTTGCTCCAGTAGCGAATTAGGAAAAAAAACAACCTGTCTGCTGCTCGGAAAGACAATAAAAGCCACAGAGATTTATGCAGAGCTTTGGTGTAGCTCCATAGTCATGTGACCTGTCTATACATAAGTTACTGGGGGAAAGAAGTCACTGCTTGGATCTAGTGAAGCACACAGCCCCTGATGTCTCAAGGTGACAGATAACAATAGTCATAATGGTTGTGACTTGCTTGACACGATCCATTTAGCATTCTTACCCTTACCACTTGCTGCTTTCAAAGCCACGATCCTGAAGTGCGATCAGGAAAACTGCATTTGACATGGCTTGTGGAAAAATGGCATAAAACCCCCAGCACCGAGCACTTACATGTGTGTTAGGATGACCAGTAATCACCCGTTCGCTGAGGAGCACCAAAAAAGTTGGCTGCTAATGAAAACCCTGGAGCTGGCACTGAACTGATAAGACTGTTGGGTCCTTGTTTGTGTTTTCTGGGATCATGCCAGTGTAACAACACAAACTCTGGCCGGCAGTAGTTTTAAAGCTCAAAATATTAATGTAAAGTGGGTACAAAATCGGCTAGGGGCTTCAACGTCAGTGCTTAACAAAGGAAATTATTTCTTGTTAAGAATGATTGTTATTCGTTGGATTACTTGCTCTGTGGTAGCGCTGAGGTGGTGGCTCTGCAGCCGTGCCAGCAGCTGGATGCTGCTCTAGAAGGCGACGGGAGGTGCCTCTCCCAGAGCTCCCCGCCTGTGCCTGGGAGGCAGCGGGGCGGCTCTGCAGCCTGCGTGTCTCAGCGCTGTGCCAATTGTGTGCAAGCCGCGGCCAGCGAGCCATTTATCACCGCTGTGCAAGCCAAAGTCTTCGCTGCTGCCGCAAGCACAGCCCGCTGCTGTGGGACTTAGGGGAGGGTTTTTTTGCTGCCACACCTCTTTGCTCTTCCCGTTGCTTGAGGGGATAAAATCCCTTTGGAGGAGTTAATATTCCCAGCAGGGAGCAGGACAGCTGGGATGCAACATGGACTGTCTTCAGAGTTGATGTAGTGGGCTCCTGCTTTTAGGGCATAGTAAGAACTCCCAGTGCTTTAGGATTGGGTGGTTTCTGGATGGGATCCGGAATTGAAGAGATCTTCCCTGTCAGGCTCTCCAGCCCAGAAACTAAAACTGGCTTTGTAGTTAATAAACATACTGCCATGTCGGATGGAAGGAAAATTATGGGGGAATTTCAGGTTTCTTTCCTTGTGCCTCCCCACTTCCCTCCTAACTAAACCAGAAATGCTGTGGCAAGGCTCATTTTAAAAGCAAATCTGGTTGTTTTCTTTCTAACCTCACTTTCCCTGGAGTAAAGTAAAATACATTTCTTTGGCTCAATTCAGTCTAAAATTGGCCTCTAGTTCTAACAGGGTTGCCCTGGGGCACCACTCCTGGCCTCCAGCTGCTGTCCAAAAAAGCAAAGTTCTCCCATAGCTCCTTTGTTGTCTCTGTTGGCACCACATGAAAGTTTTGGCTCTGCTGCAGCATCTTGAATGATACTGGGTGCCCAGACAGTGGCACAGAATCTATCCTCATGTCCTTCTCCAGACTCAGCTGCCTGGAAGGATCGTGGAATGAATGAAAGCCTGTAGATAAAATTTCATAGTGGGTGACTTCTTCTCGGGGCCATTAGTGAGACTGAAAAATCAGACTTTATAATATAAAGCAATCTTCTACCTGAACTCAGGACAGCTACTCTAGTTCCACAATATGTTATTTAAAGCCCATTTTATAATAGAATTTGGTATTGCAGTATGTATAATTTATAATATATTAAAACCCATTTCAAAATATATTTTAATCTCTGATGATGAATAGCTGGGACAGTCTTGCAGGTTCTGTAATATCACTATGGCAACATCCTTTAAAAAAAGAAAAGTAGGACAATTGAGAGATACCAAGGACTGGTCAAGGAAAGAATAATGATACTTGTCAATTTGCATTTTTTCCAATAGTTTATTTTCTTCTTGGAAATGGCATCTATTCTGATCTTTTTGCATGTGTTTTCAAGAAATCGCTTGCGACATTACTGAAATGTTGCCTCTCCTTTAACCTTTGAGGGCTCAACTCTGAAAAGATTTGTTTTCCATCTCAGTGCTAAACGACTTAGCCCATCTATGAAGATGAGCAGAACTCAGCAGCTATTGGTGGACTGGAAATATATCTTCCATAAGATTTCCAGTGTTTCTCAAAAATCAAAATAGTACTTTGAGTCCAACCTAACATGCTTAATTTAGAAAAACGAGACTTGTCTTCCATACTAAATGGTTGGCTGTTTTTAAAAATCATGATGCTTGCTTTGAAGGCTTACATTTTGACTAAACCTCTAAATGGCAATTATTCTTTTCCTGAGCAGTACTCAGCAAAGCATATTCATCATTCATTAGCAAAGAAAGAAGAAATCTCAGTTTGCCTGCCTTTCCAAGCAGCGGTGGTGCATCTCTAAAAATGTCACTGCAAAGTCTCAAGTGATAGGGATCAAAAAGCCTGGAGATCTGTCGACCACTATTTGCTTATCAGGTGACACAGGGCTCATCCATGGAAGACTGATTTTTGTCATTTACCCTAAATCAGGCAGACTTTTGAAGGTCCCAGGTCTGAGGACCAAACACCAACAGTGCACCAGGCAGCCTTTTAAGATGTTTCTATTACTGGGTGTTATTCTTAGTCTTATGCTTTCAAGCGTGGGAAAGATACTTTTTGAGGATGAAAGTTTATGGTTATAGTGGTTTGTTCGGTCAAATGCTCCAGGCATGAGTTCCCTGTCCACGGGGAACACAGTAGTGGGAACTGAGCTATGTAGGAGGTCCTGTGGCCTTTGCTTCCTACTTGGTTTTCTTAAATACCTCAGGCCTCTGCTATTTTCAGTCAATTCAACAAATAATTCTGTTCTCTTCACTCTTTGTGATTCTCAGCACAACTGGTTTCCTTCAGCGTCCAAACTTCTTTTCCAGGGCTACCCCTTGCCATCACAGGTTTTAACACTCCCTTGACCTTCTCTACCTTTTACAGAGCAGACTCTCTTTGTTCCTTCTCCTTCATAAGCTAAAGTTTCTCCAATGCTTTTCAGCACCCAGCCATGTTTGGACTGGTGGCAGGTTATGCAAACCGAAGGCAGGTATTTAGTAGCCCTAGTTATGTCAGCTGATAGGAGGCTGAAGGTGAGAAGACACCTAAAATGCCTGGGGACATCTGGGCATTCGTATTTCCCTGTTTATCCAAAAGCAGAACACAGATGTTGACCTTTACCTTACTAATCCACCTGCTTACTCAGGCTTTTGCTTGAGGGGTGACAGCAAATGATTTTCTGCCTATAGGGCAAATTCTAGGATGTATCCATTACTGTGCCATTGACATTTGCCAGCCGATTCTTATGTTTTCAAAGTAATTTTGTTCATGTGCCCAGGGAAATTAGCAGTGAACTGTTACTGGGGTTTAAAAAGCATTTCTGGAATAAAATTTCTTTTAACTCTTCCTATTTAAGTCATTGCTTGCATAAAGCTACTGATTAGAGAAGAGCAGGAATCCTCATGAGAAATAGGAATAGTGAGCTTGGTGAGTTTCTATTCTGACTTTTTTTTTTTGTTCTGCAGTTACAGAAAGCCTTTTGCCATGGGCACCTCATCCACGACATGGATCACAGTTTACAAATAATGCTAGTATTTAATTTTTCCGGTTACACTGCTCTTGGAACATTTCTTGTAAATGTGCAGCTCAAATCCTGCAACTAGATATGTAAACGGTGAGGAGACACAGTCGTTTTCCAGTGAAGGAAAAACTTCTGTAATGATGGGAGTGGTGGCATAAAGATCCACCTTTACACCGGGTCTGGTGCTCACACTGCAGCTCTAGCCTGTTATCTAGAAGAAAATACATCTTACACAAATCATGAGAGTGTATGAAAATGGGCACATTGAGTCTCTTAGCAAACAAGATTACAAATCTTTATTATATAAATCTTTCTGATTTGGATGACACTGTTAGGGCTGATGGGGTTTCTCTCTTCTAACGCATACTGCTTTTGAGACTGAAAACCAGCTGAGAGCAGTATCACATAAACCTATTTTCCTGTTCTTTATGGAAGATGAATACTTTCTTATCCCAGAACCACTGGGCCCATTCATAACTGAAACCTTTAAAGTTTATGAACTGTGAAATTAGGTGACTAATAGACAGGTGAATCATTAGGCTGGATGCATTCAGAGACCTCCTTGTTCCTGTTTCTTGTATCTCCCTGTAGACAAACACATTTACTTCAGCAGAGAAGAAAAACAACATCAAAAACTCTTCATGACACTGAGGTCCCACCTAATTGCAGGAGAATGGGGTTTTTGCCAGCACACAGTGAATGCCTACTGTATCTCTCCGTTTATTTTCTCAGGGTGTCATGCCTTGTGCCACGTGGGGTCACCCAGAGGCTTGTAGGTTTCTTGGTTTGGTTGGTTGTTATTTGGTTGTTTATTTGGGTTTTCTTGGTTTTGTTTGGGTTTTTGGGGGTGTGGTTCGGTTGTTTGGGTTTGGGTTTTTTTTTGAGGTGGTGGGGGGTTTGGGGGTTTTTGGGTTTGGTTGGTTTTGTTTTGTTTTTTTTTTTGCTAAATGTAGGAGAAAACCTTTGTAGCCTCTATCTGCTGGAGACCTCTTTTTTTTCTTTTTTCTTTTTTTTTTTTTTGCTATACCAGTCTGTCCTGTGCAAAGAGATCTGAACAAGTAGAGAGCAAGGAGCAGATTTGTTTCATGTACTCCTGCCATAGGAATATTCTGATAATAAGATCCTCCCAGCTGTTTGGAAAAGCTTCAGCATTCCCTGTGAGTAAGAAATGTCTGACACAGTCCCAGGAACAAAACAACTCAAACCAATCCAATCAATAGCACTTCATTTTCTTACTGGAATGAAATCTCCACAAGTGATTTTGGAGTGAAGAGGGGACTTTGCATTGCAGTTTTGCACATGTCCTGGCTTTTAGATTTTACATAGGATGTGATTCAGGAGCATTGAAGTGTCCTCATCTTTTTTAGAACTCCCCTCCAACTTAGTTTCACCAGTTATTTATTGTCACATGTGGAATAGGAGTTGTATCCAGGCTGTATATCTTAGTTAATTAAAAGGAACATCTGCTTAATATAATGCATTATATAAATGGTATTTCCTTTGTATACCAGGCTGCATGAAACAATCTATTGGCTGCTGACCCAAGTTCCTGCATGCCTATCAGATAACCCACAAAAAGCATAATATCTGACATCATGCATGTCCCCTCCAGGCAACATATAAAATAAATACTGTAAGCTTACAGAGAAGCAGGTGAGTCCAAAAGAGCAGAAGGGGATCTATGCATTCCCAAAGTACAAACTTAAGTGGTAACAGATGAATCCAGACAGTGATTATAAACCCCAGAGCTGATTCATAAACTTCTCAGGCTGCAATCTCTAGAGTCTGAGGGCAAAACTCTCTGTGATAGGCTTGTTTTCATGTCTTTATATCAGGAATGAGTTCAGTTCTTTGTATACTTAGGGAAGATGGATGAAGATACTGATGTTGTTGAGTGGTCTGAATGCTCAATAGCAGTGAAATCAAAATAGCACACTTGAATGGTGAAACCATTAATTTTTCTGGTTTCATGCAGGCAGAGCATTCTCATCAGACCTGCCATATTTTGTAGATCTTATTTGCATAGCAAATATTTCTGTACTCGGTTTTTTGTTTGCAGAGCCTGAATTTCAGGTGGGACTTTGTAGGAGGAAGAGTTGGATCTACAGTCAATAGTCCAGAGGATTGTTGGCTGTTGACTTGCCTGTTCCTTGCATGAAGTTATTGCCAGAGGTCTTGTGTTGTTGGGTAAATGTTAGAGCAGACAGCACTCAACACCCCTCTTGTGCCTATCTTGGTACTTTGGTGCATAGCTTGCAGGCTGAGAAGAGGATGCTCTGCAGTGCTCTGGCACTTCAGTACCTGACTCATGCTGGTTAGAAATGGAAATGGGGATGGACTTCACTGTGCTGATTCCTAATCCACCTTTATCATGTCCCTTCCCTGTCTTTTCCCTTTGCTTTGGCTGCCAAAATGGAGATGTGCTAGAGCTAGGCATGGCTAGAGGCAAGCCATGCTCACATCGTGAGAGCTTTTGGAATGCATAAGAGAGGCCAAGACCACAGAGGAGTTTATTTGCAAACCTCTCTGTCTAGATGGCTCATATAATTATTTTCTGTGCTTATCCCACTTTAGTCAACACGCAGCTCAGAAGAGCAGCCAAGCCATTTTAAATGGCTTTGTTGCCTCAGACGTGGGAGCATAGGATGTTACCTCAGTAGGCTGGGCTGTGTTTGCTGTTCTGATGCTGGAAACAATCATCTTTGCTCTCAGGACAAAACATTTCCAATTGCCTGACTTTGGGGTTCCACTTTAATCCTACGTGCTAATGTGCTGGTTTACCGTATTAACGCAGATTAGCTGAAAATAACTTGGCACGTCAGGATTTTCTGCTCTCCTTATGCTTTATAATCTCTTTGCTTTGGATGATGTTTATTACATACTGAAATAATGGATTTAGTGCTTTCATGACCTCTGTAACACGTTCTTTTTGTGATTCCACTCAGAACTGCTCTTGCTTAGCAAACCTTCCAGCCAGGATTCAGTCCAGCACAGCTACCCTGGGCACACTGGCAGCCATTTCAAGGTCTCTCTTGGGTTGAGTCCCACTGCAGCTCCGCTGCAAACAAAACAGGCATTTGAGTTTATTAATTCTGGCTTATTAATTTCTTTCATTGCAGCTGCAACCAAACAAGACCTTTCTTCAGCCCTCACCCTGGGCTCCTTCTCAGTTGCCTTGTTTAAGGATGCAGCATAAGATGTTTGGAGGCTCACTAGGCAAGGCTCATAGAGAGCTTTCTTGGCTGCCAAAGCATTTAAGACCACCTTAGAAGGGCTGTTGGGGGGGATTCTACAAGCAGAGAACATATGGGGAGGATGGCCTGTATTTATTTCGGTTGCTAACAGAGTAGTTCAACTGCATCCATATGTGTTGATACCGAGCTTTGTGTATCTCAGTAATCTCTCTAATCCTCTGGCCAGATGTTTGATGGTATTGGGAGGCCAGAGGTGTTAAAACTTCAGAGGTCTACACAGAGTCCACTTGCTTAAATGCTGCGCTTTAACAGATTTCTGAGGCCTGTCTTCTGGTCACCATCTGCACTCTTTCCTGCTCTTTGAGTCTGCTAATACTGCTATTTGCTCCCATCTTTGTTTTTCCTCCTTTGACTCCCTCCTTTCTGTATCTTCCCAAGGATGTGTTTCTCATAGCCCACATTATCTTTTCTTTTTCTGTAGAGGGGATCTGAAGTTACACAGCCACAGCTGGCACTTGTGTTGTTTTTTGGCAGAATTTTGCCTGCCCTATGTTTTGGGTGGCAGAAGCTCTGTGGGAGCCTTGCTAGGCATCTGGGGATGGTAAGTGTTGCTGCTGTTCCCTGTGTTGTGCCTGGCTGTGGCTTAGGCCCCTTTTCCCTAAAGAGCTGCTGCTTGTGCTGGCCTAACTCAGAGCAATTCCCTCAGCTCTTTGCCAAAGTGCTTTCAGAGTGGAAAGCTGGACACGTGTCTTTGATACAGAACAGGAGCAAAGAGGAGGGAGTCAGCCTTACTAAGGGCGATTAATTGTGCTGCTGACAGTGAGCCCATGTGCACCCTGTTCTGACATCTTCTCTGAAGATGACTTTTGCAAATGGATGGAGATTGTCAAAGCCTGTAGCTTCAGGTACTACACCACCTTTAATGTTGACATGAGATGAGTCTCCACCATCTGTCTTTGCCAGGGAAATGACAATGTTACCATTGCCTCTGTCTTCACGGAATTAAAACTTGACATCAGAGGCTGTCTACATCTTCTCTCTGGTTTTTGTGCAAGGATTTCCCCACCCTTTTTCAGTTTGCTCCTGTTTTGAAGATAATGAGGGCTACTGTCTTCCATGTGCTTTTTATCAGGGAACAGTGCTCTTCAGCAGACTCATTAAAGTAATGGATGGCCTCAGATGCTTAATTATCTCTGAAACTTTCTTGCTGTCCAGCAGCAGGGAGGCTTTCTTACATGGGGTATGGATAAGAGGTACAGTCTTACAATGACAGTCCTTCTGCCATATCCTTTAAGACATCAGACAGAAAAATAGTATGTTGATACCACCAAATCCAGATAAAATGATTTGTGTCGTTTAGGTGTGTGGCATGATCAAGTTTGACCATTGGGCGTGGATGGATTTTGGATTGGGAGGACAGCAATAATTCATTTGGTGGATGGGAGTTGCAGTGGAGTTTGGGAGGCATGGTGTAAAGGTGGATGAGAGAATTAAAAAGGTATCACTTCTGGAGACCATCAAGACTGAAGGGAAAAGAACTTGGGTCCACCAAGCCCTTTAAGCTGTCGAAGAAATGCATGTTCTGGTTAATCCACCTCTTTTGACGACAGGTTGCATATGGAGAACTGATTGAAACGTGTTTGCTTCGTCCAGATTCTCATTCCTTAAAAGCCAGCTTTGAACAGTATTCGCAATAGCAGAGAGTTCTGCTTTGGCAAAAATTAAAAAAGCGCAAGTCTATGAAATATGTCTGCTTTGCTTAAGGGAGTTCAGTCTGAGTCAGAATTCTAGATAAATTTGGTGGTCCTAACAGCATCTGGCCATCTGGGAGCCCAGGTCTCGTTTAGACACAGATATTAGTGCTGCTGCACTTCTGGTTCTTTGGACTTCTCTGGGGTTAGTGCTACTGTTGAGCAGTTGCAGAAACTCAGCTATTTTGTTACCTTACTAAAGGAGTACTCATTCAGTCAGGAACTATGTAGTGGCTGTCACCCAGATATGTTATGGGACATCCAGCATAATTAAAATCAGGACTTGTCTTCAAATAGCTGTTAGTAATAGAAAATCACATTCAGATGGCACAGCAGGATGTGTGTGAACCAGGTGTTTGGGAAATCCTATGCAGAGTTTCAGGGGATTTTTTGCTTTTTAGTTTACTTGACTATTTCAAGTAGCATTGGAGATGAGGTCCTCTGAACTTGTTTAGGGTTTTTGAGTCTGTGACATATGAGATGAAGTCCATTTTGCTATGGAAACTGAAGGAAAAGAAGAACAAACACCTATAGCTCACCGCTATTGAAAATCCTTTTTTTTTTTTTGCATGTGTACAGGTGCCTTATACATACCTTAGTAGAAGTGAGCCCCAGTCTCTACCTGGCACCTGTATGTGCTGTTTTAATTCAAATAACAACAGGTGCCTGTTTATAGGTTGCATTTTAAATATCTGAAATTGCTCACCTGGGTAACATTAGAGATCAAAGCTGTGAGGAAGTGTGTGTATGACCAGAGACCTAACATTTGATGGGTGCTTATGAACTGTAAGGAACACCTGCTCCGAGTGGGCAGCAATTGCTTTTCTATATTGAATATTGAAGTGGGTTATCACACCGTGGAATGGATTTCTTTCTTCCTTTCATCTCCAGGGTGTTTTTTTCTTCATGTTGTGATTTCATAAAGATTGACTAGTCACGATGAAAGAACAGTAGGCAAATGTATACAGAAACAATTGAGCTTTGTATGGCGTCAGATGCTGTTAGGAGAAATAAAGTTTTGCAGGTTTCTACTTAAAATCATAACCAAAGAGCTCTGGCCTGGCAAGTGTGGGCAGCTGCATAAGGTCTCTGTCAGAAATGTCATTCAGCTGTCCCCTCAGAAAAACATGGCCCACTTGACATGCTGATGTGGCCAGTGTGAAAAATTCAGGGTTTTTTTCAGAAGTTAACCTCTAATATTTATTTATTCTTAAGAACAGTAAGTTCCTGGGCCTCATGGTTGCAAGGAATGCCTTTAAGATGTGGCCCAAGAATAAAAGATGTCTCTCAAAGCAAGTCCTCTTCTCTGATCCTTGAAGGACATGAAGTTGGTGATTATACCTTAAACTTAGTTTTAATCATCTTAAAACTTTTAAAAAATACCTCTGAAGGCTCTAGGGCTAGGGAGGGGAAGTGCAGGATCCAGTGCAGGATTGGGAAGAAAGACTCAAATTTCACTTGAGAATTCACAGTTCTTCTGTTGATGGCCAGGAGCCATGTGCAGGTTCATGGTGACAGTATCCACCTTGAGTGCCCTGACACCTTTATTGGAGGTCAGTCAAACCCTCTAAGTTCAAACTTATCTTCTGGATGTTCCACCTCTTGCCATCTTTCATGTGCCAACTGATGCGATGTGGCACACTACCTGATGTTTGAGAACACCTGGTGCACTGCTCCTGCCTGTGCTTCCCTGCACTGATTCAGGTCTTCCTGGCACCCCAGGAGCAAGAGACTTTGTGAGTTGCAGGCCAGCCTGAAAAAAGCTTGCAGGAGAGAAAGACAGAAAGCATTTCTCTGGATCAGTGGGTGACATGTTCCTGTGTTTTGTGCAGTGAATTATTTCAGTGTCTAGTAAATAAGAATTTACTATAGATGAGACCTACCTCTGTCCTGATGTTCCTCCCAGCAAAACCGACTGAAGGCTGGAAGGGATCTAGGTATTTTCTGGAAGAATTTGATGAGAAATACCCAACTGTTCTTCCACAAGAGAAGGGTGTGTGTGGAACTGACTAAAGCAAGGAGAATTAAGCACTTAGCTTGACAACTGCATTTAGTTCCCATTCTGCCTGGTCCCAAGTGCAAAGATAAGAAACCATTGTTTTTTCAAGACACTGCTGATGGCTCTTGCCAGGAAGGGCTAGATTGACTTTTTACTGGCACCTTAGCATTTTTGGTCAATAGCTTCACAAGTGGGAGGGAATTAATACTCTGCCAACTAAGTCTTTTTTTTTCTTTTTAATGCTTTATTTTAATCAATTTTTTGTCATATTAAGAAAAAGAGTAGTATAAATGATCAAGGATTAAAGCAACTTTCTCAGTCCAACAATGTGAATTTATGTCACTTCAAAACCAGTTTCCTTTGAAGAACACAAACAGTGGATTAAAGCTTTACCCTAGACTTTTAATTAAAAGGCTAAATCCCATGTATAGCATTACAGCTGTAATGTGACTGGAAGAGGATTGCTCATTACAGCCCACAGGGATTTCAATTATGGCTTTGGGGACTGATAGCCACCCATCTTGCCATGAATCCTCTTAGGGCAGACACCAAACCACACAGCATCGTGTTACAGCTCTCCGTTGTCAAGGTTTTATGCAGACACCACCTTGCACAGAGGAACTGCAGATTCACATTTTTCCCCTGCCAGCCAAATGCTCATGAGGATGCACCTGCAATAAGCCCAAAAGACATCCCCATCTGCCACAGAGCCATTATTCCTGCCTGCAGATCAGGTTCAGCATATGCATTTAGAGGAGGAAAACCACACCAGGGCTCATGACAGCCTCTGGAGTGGGGTCAAATTACTCCTCGTTTCCTAGAACAGGCCAGCAAGGAAACCTAAGTGCCAATGGGATCTTGTTGGTGACTAGTGCCTCAGAGTCAAGGAAAAGCTGCTTCCCTTCCACTTGCTTGCTTAAAGACCTTGGGAGTTCACTGGATGTGATTTGTGAGGACAGGTCTCCTGTGGTTTGCAGCTATATGGTACCAGAGGCTCGTCTACCTCCAGGTTCTAATATTCACATTAAAGCAATAGAAGCTTTAGGTATGTATTCTGCATGCCTGCATATTGATAAAAGTCCACCAGCAACCACTCTTATATGACACAGGGTCCAGTTTTAGGGCACAAATAGAACTGGGCCCCAAGAACTGGGACCCATCAGTATGTTTACTACCTAAAGTGGCAAGGCACCGTTGTATAAAAGGAAAAAAATTAAAAATCAGCAAAACAGAAAAAACTGGCAAAAATTGCAGGCCCTGGGCAAATGCTTTCCACTGCTGCATCACTGTCCCTTTCAGAAATTTTTACCCATTCCCTTCTGAGTGGACTCAGGCCCCAACCCTTCCTTTGTCCTGCTGCAATAATTACAGCTATTCTGCATCTGCCTTCCTGGGCTAATTATCAGTTAAAGCCAAGTGACATGCCCTCTAAGGGCAACAGGCAGGCTTTGACTAAACTTGACTTTTATTTACTAGACATGGAAATAACTAGTTGCACAAAACACAGGAGCATGTCATTCACTGATCCAAAGCAATTTTTTAAAAATCCAAATGCATGTTTTGTGTGATGTCGATACCACACATCACTGCAGTGTGTGAGTAGGGGTGTTCTTAAATGGATTTTTCTGGTTTAAGTCTGGTTTTGTTAGCTGCATTGTTCAGAATTTTATGGTTTTGGTGTATCTATAGGTATTGGATTTTCAAGGCAGCTTGACTTCAATGATTATACTTGACCACATTTTCAAGGAATTTAAATTATCTGTTTTATAGCAAGTACAGTTACCTTGTTGGAAAAGCTGCTTTGGGTACAATAGAAATGGTCACTGGAGAAAATTTCAGCAGTTTTCTTTTTTATATGTTGCTTAAAGCAATCAGACACCCAGACATTTCTGGAAGAACTTTAGTCCCTCTGAAGCCAGAGTTTATCTACATGAAAGCTGCTCTGCATCAACTTGAACTGATAGAGATGAGACTCTGCCTTGCTAAAGGAGGCAGGGCTCCAGTCCAACCAGGCTGGGACAGGATGGCTGTCAGGGTTGAACTTGGTGCCAGTATATCTGAAATACATCTGTGCATGTTTTTGGTGGCATGGGGATGCTGCAGCCTTCTCCTTTTTGTGATTTTACAATGGCAAATCAGTGAGTTAGAAATAAAAGCTGAATACGAGTGCACTCAAACTCTGTTCTCAAATATAGAAATCAGTCATATTAAAAAAGGGCCCTGTCCCTTCTCTGTTTCTGTTATTTGTTGTTCCTTGTGCACTCAATTCCCTGAGATACTGAACATATACAAAAAACAATAGGTTTCCATGAACTTCTGGAAATGGAAACACATGGTGTAGCAAGCAAGTACGTTGCCCCAGCAGGTGAGGCGAGAGCTTAAGGAATGGCATTTTGGGCCTCTGTTGCATTATCATACCGAGATTTTCACTAATTTTGAGATCTTTATAGAGAAAATTACTGAAACTTCCAAGCCATAATAGCAATATAAGGAGTCTGAAATATTTGGAGCCGTCAAAACTGCTTTTCACCTGAAGAATAACAGCAGAGAGCTCTAGTTATGGTGTCTGGCATCTGTCATGCAAAGTGGACCCCGTAGGCACTAGGTCTGTGTTTCAGCACTCACGTTGCAGGGCAGAAGAGCTGCCTTTGGATTGGCTCTGTCTTGCCCCCACTCAGGCAGTGTGTATCTGTAGAAGCACCCTGCTTGGTTCTTGACCACAAAGTGACTTTTCAGTGCTGGTCATCTCAGGTCTATAAATGTCCTTGGGAACTTGCCATGTCAAACGACTGTAGGAAAAGGTCAGGTCAGACTGACCCAATCATCTGACTCTTCATCTCATCTTTCTCCTGTGTTTATCAGGTCATTTGAAGCCATCTGTCTACTTAGCTGTCACTACATTGACTCTTAGCTATTAAGGATCATTAATATTGTAAGAGCCATGCACTGTCTGTGTAGCCCAGCAAATTATTAAAGACAAACCAGGTACCTCACAAGTCACGCACTCTGGAGGGAAGAAACCAGAAGGCCCCTGTCGAAGCTGTAATTTAAAGTCAAGCAGTGGAAGCTGCAGTAACAAAGCACTCATCTGGCTGTTGTGGGCACAATCTGCTAAGTCCCACTCAAAAAGGGCTTTTAAGTCAAAAGTGTAAAGTCTGCACAGCCAGATTTGACTATGATTTCCCTAAAATTTTTCGAAACAGACAGACCTGAAAATGGGATTGCAGTTTTATAGTCCTTTTTCTGCTCCCTTAGAAATAAGAAATACCGGAGCCCATTGAATCTGGTGGACCTGCTGGACTCCAGCTACTGCATACTCCTGCTGGATAGGTATCCTGAGCCCAATGGGCTACTTTGATGTTCTCAGAGATGAAGAAACTGCACTGTCCCAAAAATGGGTGGCAGAAGTCACCACTGTCCATCTGGCTTCCAAGAAGCCAGCTCTGCCCTTCAGGCAGGAAGTCAAGGACTGCGGGAAGTGTTGACTGTTTGGTCTGTAATTAAAAGAAAGGTACTTACAAGAATCTATTCATATCCTTTATGATCTCCCCCAGGATCATTTAACTGACTAATTCGGACAGCCTAGACAACAAATGAGGATTCGGTCTCCTCTCTTTCTACAACTCTGTAAACATAATCCTTGATTGATTGGCCTCTAATACATCAGACCTAAATGAAAAATTAATTAGATTGGCTGCAACCCTGAAGTGAGCACTTTACCACTTTGTTGTTTTGTCCATTTGATCGTTTCTTCTTTGATTTATGGACAAAGGAGAAAAGGGAGAGAAAAAAGAGGAGGAAAAAGAGGTTTGTTCTTGATGTCACTTGAAGTCAGATGGGTTTATTGTAACGTGAGCTCTGCTCAGCCAAGAAGCAAAATGAGCAGCAGCAGCAGTGTTCCTGCTGGCATGTACCATACAGGTGGGAAGGTCCAAAGGGAGCTGCTCCTCTCCCCAGAAACTATGCCTTAAGGAAAGCCCCCACATTGGTTTTGGCAATCTAGATTTTCCCTGGCTGTGTCAATGCCTCCTGTGTCCTGGTTTGCATAGCCCTTCCCTGCAATGAGTTTTTTTCTCCCTGAAATAATTGGGCCATTATTTGGATCTGCCTTTGGAAAGGCCGATATAAATATGTTTTGTTGGAGATGGCAAGGATTGCCATTGCTGATTTTCTCAAGAAGTGCTGGAGGCTTGTGAGAGCTGGCCAATATGATGTTGGTTTGTCTTGGAAAAATCTTCTGACTTTATTGAATACTGCCGCATCAAAACACCAATTGAACACATGACAGTCACCATGTTTCACAATCTCAAAGGGTGAAGCATACCTCATGGTGAGAAATAAACCAAATGCTTTCTAGGTTGTAAAGTATTGTAGCATTCAGAGCAGAGTTAGGTGATGCAAAATAAATTTTTAAAAACCCCAAGAACACAGTGAAGAGTGGAAACAAAAAATCTGAGCTTGACACATCCGGGGGTGAAAAGGGCAAACGAAGAGCATGTTGTTAATCACAGCCAAATTTTTGCCAAAGCCTGAGGCCCAGAGAGGCAGCTGAAAAGTAGCAGTATATTAAACCCAAACCAGTCTCATGGCCAGGAGGAAATAATGCGACTCTAAAGTGAGGCACAGTTGAAATAAGAAAGTTCTTATGTTATCTAAAGAGTTATTGAAAGTGAGAGCAGAAATTAAATTGAATTCCAGAGAATGGTTATATGGGCAGAAATATAAAAAAAAATGCCTTAGTGTGGCTTTATCCTGAAAAGGAAAGCATTTGGGTCAGGTTTGAAAAATAAGTTTCTTTCTTTTTTATTTTTTTTTTAAATAACAGGGAGAAAACTCCTACTTGAAAGAAAATACTTTGATACAAACAATGGTTGCCTATTTCAAGAAAGCTTTTAAATGCAAAATTAAAGTATCATATGCCTGACATTTCAAGGCTTTGCTGCTTCCAGAGAGCTCTTCATCAGCTGTCCAGACACAGGACACCAATAAATAGGACACCCATGCTGGAGTCTTGACTGCCCGCTCAGAAAATGCTTTCTTTCCAAGCCATCTCTTCTGCTTTCCTCCTCTTCCTCTTTCCTTTCTTGATTTGACAGGATTCAGCCCCAAAGCACTACCTTGAAAACTAGTCTGTGTGGTTTTGAGGTGGAAATTGTATTGTGTGGTTGTGTGCATGGTTTGCTGTGCAACATTTTAAAATCTATTTTAAAAAGGCTTGGTTATTCCATGTTCACCTGACTGGAGGGGAAGCCATCAGAATTCAGATTTTTTCCATTTCCAGGTCAAAACCTCCAGGATTAAGCCAGGCAGAGGGAGGACTTCTGCCAGGATTTCAACAATCCTTGCACTGATTAATTAGAAGACTAGTGCCAGCTCAGGGGGCTCTACCTCACATCTTGTAATGAAATCTTTCAAAAGAACCCTCTATTTTTAACTGCCACAAAAGCAAATTTACAGTCATGGTGTTTTTTTCACTAAATGAATGTGCGAGTTTATCTCCACCTGGAGCATGGTGCAAGCCAGGCTCCCTCACAAGACAAGTTGGAAAAAGTTCAGACTTCAAGCAGTGGTAATGTGCATGGGGCAGGTCTGCAACTGCAGGAAGAGAGGCTGCTTTAGCATGCCCAGGCTGGGGGAGTATGTATCCAGTAGTTTGCTTCAAATATTTTCTTCTGATTTCACAGTTCGATTGCTGGATCGGAATGGGAAGGGCTCACGGTGTGGTTTGGACAATAAAGCCTGAATTTCTAGTCCTAAAAGGAATTTTCCTGTGGGTGCAGGCACATGGTGCTGTGTTTCATGTGTAACACATAGCCTTAGTGATAGTCAGCTAGTTTGGTCATCCCTGAAAAGGAGAATTTCTGCTTCTGTTACCCTCGTGATATTCTTCCTTCCACTTCTGGTGAAAAAAAACGTGGCACAGTCAGGCTCCCAGCCCAACTTCAGTGCACGTTTTCCACTGGGAATTTTTTGCCCTACAGTGCTGTGGTGAATTTCGTTGGGACTATGTACAGGTTTCCTATGGGCTTCTTTACTTTATTATCCTAATGGGGATCTTTGAGAGTTATGAATGAGACCGAACTAGGAAAAGGTGGCTGTTTTGCCCAAAGCCATTTTTGTGCTCGACAAAGATGATGCCTTACCTAAAATGGTGCAGTATGAATATGCTCCTTGTTACTATATGACCAAAAAAAGCATAGTTATGGGCATTACTGTGTATTTTCTCATTACAGATTTCAGATTCATATCCCCTTGACTTTTACAAAAAATTCTACTATATCCAAGGAAACAGTATTCGAATATCTCTGAGAAATTAATTATAGCAGGTCTTGCTCTGGACAGGAAAGGCCTGCCTATGGTAAGGATATCAAATCCACAGCAGGACTGGATTGGGAAAGCAGAATCTGCACAGCACTTTGGGCACTGGAGATTTGGTGGCTGTGGGCCTGTGCTTACAACCTGTTGTGTGAGGTGGGATTTTCCAACGAACTTACGAGCCATGTGTCTATGACATCTGGCTACTGAACACCTTTATTTAATTGTGCAGAAAAGCCCTTCGTGTTCTCTGTGGCTGCAGCAACAATTCTGAAATTTGGCCATATCATTACCAAACAAAGGCAATAGCAGATGTCCTCCTTCTTAACAGGGTATAAGTAAACCATTACGTATGTCTGGTCAGCTTTTCTCCTAAGATCTTCATCAGTTTCAGACCCAACCTTTCAGACTTCCTTTTATGTTTAATTTAGTATTAGCTCAGTTGTTTGGAGCGTGGTGTTAATTAACAATATGAAAGTTATGGGTTTGATCCCCATATGGGTCATTCACTTAAGAGTTTAACTCGATGATCCTTTTGCGTCCCTTCCAACTCGGAATATTCTGTGATGCTGTAATTTTGGTGATTTTTTTCCTAAGAAAATACTGTGGGAGATACTCTTTGGGTCAGAACAGAGGCCCAACCAGCAGTGTCCATGACTCCTGCACCCCTGTTGCAGACTGTTACCACTGCATTGCTGGCTGAGACAGGAAGAGCTACTGCTAAAAAAACTCACTGAGTGAATAGCTTTAAACTTCAAATTTTCAGTGAAAACCACTGACATTTTAATTTTCTGAAGATGCTTATTTTCTTTAAGCTTTCATTTTCTGCAGATTGTCTTGGGGGGAAAAATGTTTTACATAATCTCTTTTCCTGCTTTTGGGTGCTTGACCCTATCTCTGGAGCAAGAGATAGGGTCTCCTGTAGGTAGGGAGAAGAAATTGTGATGCAACTTTTAAATACATACATTTAAGAATCTACCACCGAGACTTCTTTTATAAGTTTTTGGATATCATCAAATGAAGCCATTAGTTTCTGAAAAGGATTAAAATGAAAAATCTTTGAAGTCAGAAAATTGTCCTGGTGAGTTACCTCAGTGAGAATGGAATGGCTTGGGTTTTTTCTTCTTTTTTTTCCTCTCCTTACAAATAGGAAAATGATATGTTGAAACTTTAACCTGATCAGATCAGTGTCTGAAAACTCAGGGTGAAATATTATCCCTCTTAAAGTCAGTGTCAAAGTCCCCGCTGATTTCAGTAGAGTTATGATAAATCCTTGTGGAAAATGACACATCGTATTACAGTATTCTCAACTTCTCCTTTTTTTTTCCCCCTGAGTAATATATCTCTTGTGCCATATACCTGGTGCTTCCTCTCTTCTCAAAAAATACAGCTTTCCATGAGAAAACCAGATATGGTGATCCTTTAGGTCTTGTACTTGAAAGTACTTGTATAATTTTTAGCATAACTACTACACAGTACGAGGTGTGGGAACAATTTCCTCACTTCCATCTCAGAAATATGTTGGCATCAGGAATGTTTGTTCAAGAAATAATAATCAACGAGGTGGTTATTCAGCTGGTATTCCTGTTGATGTTATTAAATCCATTTCTGAGCTGGTGGTTTATTTCTTGCTGGATGGACCAAATGAAGTTGCTGCTTCAGGCTTAGAAAGGTCAAATAGAATAGTCCATAGATTTGGGTTAGAGGCACAAATGAGACAGGGTCACATTAGTGGTGACAGCCTTCAAGAGGAACTTTATTCTTTCCTATTAGCTCCAACACAAGCAAATTATGACTGCCTCTCTGCCTTCCATGCAGGGTGATACTGCACCCAAAGGACAGAGGGGAAAGTATTAGTAGACTGCCATTTCAGACCTCTTTCGGTCTTCAGAGGTGCTCAGCATCAATCAGTCACCATGATGAGCACCAGGAACTGTAAGGATCCAGTATTAAGATACAGAAGCTTCAAAATGGGGACTGAGCTCATTTAGGAATCCTTCTCTGACTCCTGTTTTGACCTGGTTTATAAATCCGTGCCTTTAACTGCAAATTTTTTTGACTTGCACATTGATCTGATTATTTCAAGCCTGTAAATAGCTTCTATGATGCAGCTCAGTTACATTACTTGTTTCAGGTTTCCATTTTGCTTCTATCTGAGTTTATTTTATTACAGGGAATGATATAGCTCAGAGGATTTTTCTTCATATCAAAGTTGCCAGTATTTTTCTCATAAAATGTAGTCCGTATGTGATGGAAGTAGGCTCAGCCTGCAAGGGAAATATTCTGAAGCAATATCAGCATTACAAATCTCTTACTGGTCTGGAATTGTGTAGGGCCCAATGGTGAAAACATCGTCGTGAATAGTTTACGTTGAATTTACCAACTTCTTCTCAATGTCAATGAAGCTGCTGTAACGTAATGTGTAAGAGTTCGCAGGATGGGATTTTAGGCTTCTATTTGGCATAGCACTTGAGCGTGTGCTTAAAATTAGGAATAGGCTTGTGTTCAAGGTGAAGCACGTGCTTTTTGTTGCCAAACCAGAATGCTTTTTAGTCCCTTTCCTGTTTCAGAGGCCTCTTTCCCAATTAAGGCCAGGTAGCTGGGCTTTTCTGCCTGCTGGAGTCTGCCTAAATTTAATAAGGCTCCCGGCAAGTGGGGCTTTAAGCTCAAGTTGTATAAATGTGAATCACAGTTTGGAATTTGCAAATAGCAACTGATGACAGTTATGAGAATGAAGTAAATAGTCAGTGCATTAACTTACTATTAGCTCATTTCACGAGTTTCAGGTCACTTTGTGTGACAGTGCTAAGGGCTGACTTTGACAAGCTGTGTTTCTGGTGAGAGCCCAATGTGCTGCTTAAAATGGATTTTGGTTTTCCATCCTGATTTTCCTCACCCTGTTAGCAGAGTGGGGATATTTGGGGCCTTGTTGTTGAAGATAATTTCTTGAAAATTCAAGGAAATGAAGAGTTGAATTAGCAGCCTGACCTGCAAGTCAGATACCCCACGCTTTTTGCAGACTAGTCATGCATATGCACCCTTAACTCTCTTGCCTTTACTTGAAAATAAGGAGCTGGGGATGCCAGTTTTGTAGAATGAAGTAATTTTGCCTTCTAAAGAAGCCCATAATGAGGGGAGGGAAAGTAATCACTGAGGGACTGCAAGGGCTCAATCTACAAAACGTCCTGCTTCATTTTGATATCTTACCTGTTTTTAAAATGCTTAAATAATATCCCAAGTCATTTTCAGACAGGATTTTTTAAGTTGTAAAAAGTCAATTGCCTTGACCTACTGTTGCTCTTGTTCATTGCCAACAATTCTTAGAGGAACCTCACCTGGATTATTTTTTAAATTATTGCTGAGATGCCAAGAATTGAATATCTTGCTGAGTTATTTCATACCCTGATCGCTTGCCTTGTTCTGATAACTTCTGTTCCTGGTTCAGAGCAACTATCTTATGTTACATGTGAAGAAATTTCATTTTTATTTCTAGAGTGGAAGCCATTATGGGTTATACAGTCTTTTGTCTAGAGTTTGCAGAGCGGGAGGCGTGCAGAAACAGGGAACACTTCCCTCGAGGGATGGCTAGCAGATGGTTTCTCTCCAACAGGCCTCTTGTGTCCCATATGCTTGAATAAGATGCCATCAGTAAACCAGCCTTGTTCTGTCACCTGTTTTTGCTACAAGATGTTGCAGCCTTCCATCAGATAATGCTCAGTGTTTCCCCCATTCTTGATCCCAATTTTTTAAGACTGGATTTTTTTTTTAAAGCAGTGCAGCCATTTTTCTGGGCTTGGTGCCTGACCCTTGTCCCGTGTGACAGGCAGAGGCGATCCGATGCACCTGGGAGAGGAAATGGGAGTGCTAGGCTGGCCCCGTGCCTTGGTTGGTGAGGGTGCTGGCACTGTGGCTCTTCTGTGGGCCTGTGCTCAGCCCACGTGTGTGGGAGGACAAGGGTGGCAGCACATGGCACCTTGCACAGATGCAGTGCAGCACCAGTGCCAGGAGTTTGGGACACCCAACGTATGGGTGAGGGGAAGGCAGCCAGTGCAAGCTGGGTACCAGATAACTGACTTACCTAGAAGGACTAACAGATGAAAATAAATGCAAATCCTGAGTGTAATCACTGACCTGATAAGTCATGTTTACTTAGTGGATAAGAAGAAGAGAATATAGCACTAAGGACAACTGCAATATAGTCACTGAGTACTTCAGCTTGAGAGATTTTTCCAGTGGTAATTAACATATTTAACTTATTTCTAAAGATTTACAAACATTAAATGCCACTAAGCATTCCATGCCATGAATGTCAAAGAAGCTGATATAACTTTGGGAGCATATATTTCATCCATCATAGCATTCTTGTCACTTAAATGGCACTCAATCCACTTAAAATTGCAGTGATTATAGAAGAACATCAAGTTTCATCAGCAGTGATTACACTGTGATTATCACACATGCACTTCTCAGGGCTTCTTCTGCTCTTATGCAACTGCCAGTTTGCAAATACGTGTTGGGGAAGAGTCTTTGGGGCTCCACAGATAAATCTTTTCCATTCCATCAGAGTCAGTCTTTTCAGCATGTTAATTTGCACTTTGGGCAGAGAAATTTAACTCTTAAGAGTGATTTGGAACAGGAAAGAAGTTAAAGTCTCAGTGAAGACCTTTTCCACCTGCAGTGGACTATACTGGTTAAACTAAACATAAGGTTTTGATCAGCCACTTTGCCTGACTTTCTCTCATCAATCTACTGAGACCCTTTAGAGGTAGTGAACCACCTTTTCCAGGCAAGGGGATGGAGATCTAAGTAATCTTCTCTCTATAGAAAAGTAGGGGGGGTATCCCTTCTCTCCCTTGTTTACAACTCATATGACTGACAACCAAAGATTTTAGGCTGTGTATTTCCCCAGGAAGAAAATAGCAGAGAGAGATGAAAATGGAAAGCCCAATCCAGACCCAAGCTGCTGTCAGTGGAAAAATTTCTGCTGGTGCCACAGATCTTTAGATGTCAAGAGAAAGTGTAGGAATTGGGGGAGAGGACAGGAGAAACAGTTCAAATTGGCCAAAATGTGTTTCCCATGAAGTCAGTAATAAAACTAAAGCACAGGAGGAAATATGCTGCTTTTATTTTGGTTTTTTTTTTTTAATATTACTGTAGCTTTAGGAGCCAAATTTCCAAAAGGACTCAGCTTCCTGCAATTCCTCCTGAGAAGAGCAGTGAAGCTCTTTTGAAAGCACGAATTTTATAGAGTATCTGTGTCAGACATACTCCCTTCCCTCTGCATCTTTTTTTTTTGTTTGCCTTTTTTTTGTTTGCTGTAGCAAACACTTTGAGTAGCAGGAATTCTCTCTCAAAGAGTTGGAAGTAAGCAAATGTAACACCACGTTTGCAAAAAGCAAACCATTCACTTCTAAATCCCAACACCGGACACAGAGCACAAGAGTCAGGTGCACAATATTCTGGCTGCTTGCTTACTGAACCCTCCCTAGTTTTTTCCCATTATTTTTGAGGAGCACAGGTCAGCTCTGTGATTTGCAGCCTGGTTGCATGAAGGATTCCACTGGCAGCAGTCTGGGCTTTGTGAGCAGACTTTGCCATTCAGTCCAGCTTTGCAGGGGACGAGAGTCTGTGTCAGCTGTCAAATAAGTGAATTTATAAGGTGGCAATCCATGTGTTACGAGCACTGACTGATCTGCCTTGCTTTGATTATTTTTGCTATCCAATATCTCCAGCTGCTTGCAAACAATCTGTGCACCCAAACTGAACCAATAAAACCTTTCAAAATTTCAATATATATACACCTGCACATTAAACTTAAGTAGATCAGGCTAAATTTTCTAGAAAAGCTATTTTCTGGGAAAATATTTACTTGAACTGACACTCGCTATATTGGGGAAAGACAAAAATAGGTGTTTATTCTCTAGTTTGCTAATTCTACTCCTCCTGAGAATACTACTGGTTGTATTCATTGCTGTTTATGTTTACATGAAGTTGTAGATATTAATAGCTGTTGTTTACATATGTTCATATCTAGACTGTACCCTTGAAAGAAATGCATTTCATTTCTTTAACAGAAAGAAGAAAAACTCTGCCCAAAGAGGCAGATTTTCCAATACATTCTTTGACCACTGCAGATGTATGCACTGAGGCAGGAAGTAAATCCCTCTTAGCATTGATCCTGGGTTTAACCAGTGAGTGACTGAGCAGTTTTAACCTTGAGAAACGGCATACGTGGAAATGATGTGTCACAAAATCCTAACCTGGGCCATGGAGAAAAGCGGATTTCTCCTAGCCATCCCCAGGACTTAGCACCCCTAGGTACCTCTGCCCTGTATACAGCAGTGTAGTACATACATGAACCTTCATGCTGGGTCACAGCATTTCAAGCTAAGCCAGGAAATGGGGACTGTGTGGTAGCTTAACATCCACATCTTCCGCTGCTCTCTTAGATGGATCTTATTTAAATGCATATGAGTGTGTATGCAGAAATGGAAGGAGAAATGGAAAGACTGGAGCTTTCCCTCTCTCTAGACATCCTATGCTATCTTCTGTGTCCTTGTATTTTAGAGTTGGTCCCCCTCTCCTCTTTTCTCTGTGCTATTATTGAAACTAATTGGCACTCCTAGGTATTTTTTGTTTTGCTGCTTACCTTTTAACATGCCTTTTGAATACTTGGGAAATGGACAGTGTAATGAATGGGATTATTTAATTCTGCGCCTTCGTAGTTTTTAATGGTGGAAATTTCAGAACATTGCAAGTTACTGATAATTCATTTTCCTCCTCTAAGCTTGAAAACACAAGTGTGAGAGAGTGAAAGTTAGTCTGTGCTGCCCCTTCTCCTCTTGGCATTCCTTGACTCTGTCCAGGTAGAAGTGTATAAAAGGGAAACAACCCCAAATTTCTGTTGTTGACAGTATGTTTTTAAAGACATAGAATCCTCAGGATTTATTTAGAAGTGTGTTTTCATTAATAAACAGAAATCTGACCATCCTGTCAAAAGTGACATTTTCTTGGATAGCAATGGATTTATTTATTTTCCTATTTTGAAAGTCCATTTTTCATGAAGGGGGTTTGTTGAGTTGGAACATTTTCACAGCTCCTCTGAACGCTTGGTCATGAGGAAATTCACAAAATGTCTAGGGGAAATTTCATAAATAACAAGAAATGAGGCAACTCCTCTGCGATGAAGCAGGAAATGAGTACTGGCATTCAAAGTTTCTGCTGTGCTAGATATCCTAGGAGGATTATTACTGTTTTATCCCTCTAAGATGGAAGCAACCCAAACTTCTCCCAAGAGATCAAGTTCAAAACACTAGATTTAAGTTTTGTTGAGTTTAAGTTTAGCTGTCTGTCTTGTTATTGGTTTATTTTAAATTCTGTTTAGGCAGACAGAGCGCTAGAGGAGTAACTGTGCTCTGTAATGGAAAGAGGAAATTTTTGCTCTGAAAGCCTACCCAAACTGCCGTAAAAATGGTGATTAGAACTTCAAAACTTCTCCACTGAGTAGTGCATTTTATCGAGAAGTGCGGAAACTCCAATCATAATCTTCATCTTTGGCAGGATGACCTTACGAGTTTTTCAATTTGCTTATGCCAAGAGATCACTTTTGCAGCCTGAAAGCCTTGTTGGCCATCCTTTCTGATGGTCACAGGGTGCTGGCAGCAAAAGCAGCATCTTTTGTTAAACCAGCTAATATAGTTGAAAAATAGTAGTATGTTTCTGGTAAAAGCTCTTTGCACAGTTAGCTGAAAGAATTTCTGAAAGCTGAAAGGATTTGCTGAAAGTCCACTTAGATGTGTACGAGTTTGAAAGAAAATATTACACAGTAGGCTGGTGTCTATAGCAGAGCAGGAGCATTGGCAAAGCAATAGGCAGGTAAGAAGTGTCTTCGTCTCCCAGAGAAAAACAAGTGGTCCTTTATAGCTTGTGAAACAAAATGAGGTTAAAAAGGGAGCAGATTATATTGTTCCTTAAGACTAATACCGTATTGAGTTTTCCAGTTCTTGGTACAGCTGTCAGTCTTGTTCTCATGTTTGCTCTTGGATGGCATTTTGCATGGCTCCCAGGTGGCTCAGAACTGACAGAGCAGCAATGGAGTGATGTTTTTGTGTGTCTTCCCCCCTTAGCAGTGTGTTCCTTATCTTTGAATGGTTGTGTAATCCATTGCTAGTGCAGGTTGCCTCAGCCTCCATTGTATCAAGATAGTTATAGTAGAATGAGGGAGTGTCTTCATACTGATACTTTCTGTTTCTTGGCTTAAATATCCAAGTTGAAACACAGGCGAAAATATTTCTCTGTCTTGAATAGCATTAATTTTAAACCAGCAATAATTTCTGTGTTGAAAAATGTTTGAAGAATATCATGTCACAATTTCACTGTATTTCAGTAACCTGAAGCAGTGCTGATGGTTCCAATAGTTTAAAGAAAATGAGGTGCTGCAATAGGGAAAAGAAGATATATTTCTTGCTTTCCCAAACTGCATATATTCCCTCCCCATTTATGCCTACTTGCAAGGGTCTGCTACCTCTCCTGCTAGTAACTATCATGCTTTCAGATTAAATTTATTCACAGTGGAGACAGATCTAGCCGTGCTTATGTTAACACTGGTTTAAATCGCCCCCTTCGGATTTTTCTGAGAAAGGAGGAGAAGCTCTGCGCCCTCTCAGCTTTTGCTTTGCAATGCAAAACATGGCAAGTTATTTTAGTTTCTCGTCCTAAATTGGGCTGGCCACTAGCCTTATTCAAGTAGCCCTAGTCTATATGTTGTTCTGTCTTGGCCACAGGAGATTGCAGTGGCACCTGATCTCCCTCCTGCTTCCCAGACTGTGCCCATCCCATGGGAGTCCCGTCCATCATTCACTGTCACCTCTGCAGGTTTGACTTTCTAACAGCACCTTCAGACAGGTGATTTGAAACCATTTTATGATCTGCCTGTGCTCCCGAGGCTTTTTCTGCCATCATTTCACACAGTGAAATCATTGAAGGTGTTTTCATCAGTGATCCCAAATTACTGCCCAGAAACCTGCTCAGCTTCATCCCCCAGGCCTTTACCCAGCTAATTTTGACTGCAAAATGTGCAGGCTTAGCCATAGGATGGCAGTTCGTTCCAACATCACGTCAGCAGCAAATCACGTTGGTATGCTCCAGAAGTCATGCAGAGGCTATTAATTTAAATAATAAAGAAAATTATTCCCCTGGTCAAGTTTTACCTTCCAGACTGGTTCACCCTTCCCCAGTGCAATCTGTTACCTCTTAGTTGGTTTCATAACTGCTTTCAGTCCCTCTGATAATCCCCATTTTCTCAATTTTGAGTATTTCCCTTGTGATATTATAACCAATGCTTTATTTGAAGTTTGAACGGTCTCCATTCTTGTGTGCCCTTTATCTAGAAAATGAGTTATCTTTTTGGAGGAAGGTACCAGCTAAGTCTTGTATGATCTCTCTTTGGTAAGCTCATGCTACACTTTTTTCCCTTTTTCTGTTTGTCTGCCTTATATCGTTCTTTCCTTCAAAGTTGTGCCTTTGCTGTCAAATTAATATTTTGTAATTGCCTCCAACTCACACTTCTTTCCTCACTTCCATACTCACTAGATTGGTATTTTTCACTCTGTGACACTACTGTGAGTTGCCAGATTTAATAAAAATCCTTTCTACCAGCTTAGTGCTCTCATGAGATTTGTTAAAAAAATAAAAAGGCAGTGAAGGTAGAGGGCAAGCTCATAGTGGCACAGGAGATGGAGCCGAGAGAGGTCAAGGAAGTGGATTTACACTCCCTGAGCTTAGAAAAAAATCCTTCCACCCTGTATATACTACCACTTGAGGATTCTTTTCTTGTTTAGGCATTTCAAAGTCCTCAGGTGAGGACAAGTTGATTCAGACTGTTCTCATTTTTGGGACTGGAAGGACATAGATTCACCAGGAATAGGTACGAAGTGTTCACTTCTGTGGGAGAAAAATCAGTACCTCCCCTGCCAAAGCCTAAGGTGTCTTTGCACTGTGGTGGGCCCTGTTCCACGTCTGGGCAAGAAACAGCCTCAGGAGTCACAGCCAGGGTGTCCCTGGGCCAGCCCTGCGTTGCAGCTGGCCAAGTGTCCTGTTTCACTCTGGGGCAGCTGTGAACCCCCTGCAGCTGGGTTGGCAAGGTTCAGAGGGACCAAGGCTTCCAAACCCCAGATGTTTCCTGCCCTTAAGGAGAACTTTGTGCTGGAAATTGTGCTTTTGTGAACAGTCCTGTGATCTTTCCTTTGTGTTGATGCTCTTGGGAGGAGCCGCTGGGCACCTCCTTGGGTTTTTTACCACTGTTTGTTCTGCTGTTTTCTTGAGAGGGCAGGGCACTATTGTACTCAGTGCTGTATAAACACATCGAGGTGATTCCTGCTCTAAGGCATCTCTAGTCTAAGGAGAGGTACTGGGAGAAAGGATTTATGGATAGTGCTCAGAAATGGGATGCAGTAAGTATCTTGCAATAAGTGACCCTGCACGGGGCACTAGTGAAAACACAGCTCAGTAACCATGACTTCCAGTTCTGTACCTTGATTTATCTATAGAAGAGCTTGTACTTTAATTTTGTATCCCTTTATCCCTTTTCTTTTTCAGATTGATGATTTAAAATCTCTATAAATTAACATACATCAGTAAAAATTAATGTGACTTAATTATCTTCCCTGCTTTTGCAAATTGAGTTTGGCCTCTGTGACCATCTTTAAATGATCACTGCCTGTCTGACTTACTCTGTGAGGAACCAAAGTCCAGTGGTGCTAAGTCACATCCTAAAATGATAATAAGCTTCTAATGTGGAGAAGGTTTTGAAAATTCATTCCACAGAAAATTACTAGCTGGGAAGCAGCAAAATTCAAGTGTGTCTTGGTTAATGGCCTGCCTATTCCACAATGGGCATGAAAAAGAAGGAAGTGTCAGAAGGTGAATTTGAGATATCATGGAAAAGGTTATAATTGGAAAACTCCATTGCATCTCCTCTATCAGCTGATCAACCATGCCTCTGAGACAGCCCTAGAATCAGCATTATTTTGGCAGCAAATAATTTTAGAATTTTTAAAATTTTATTTCCTGCTCTCAAAAATAGTAGAGTATTTTTGCTTTGGCAAGTGTGGGCTGTGTGCTAATATCTATAAAGGCATTTTGTTGGCAGGCTTGGTTGAAAAAAAAAAGTAATATCAAACTTTTTTTATCAGCTAGCTCTTGCTATCCATGCTTAGATAAGAGCTGTTTGGGAAACTTCTGAGAATGGTTGTATTTTTCCTCTGCAAAGCAGCGATTTGTCAAACCAAAATTTTTTACTGTAATGTGTTGGTCTGATATAATGTTCTGTGCAAAGGTACTGCCTAGACATCAGATGAGATGGAAATGTGTGACCCTCATGATACCCCCGAGCAGTCCCCAGCCCAGTGTTTGGGGCTTGCAGCATTCAGACTGCCTGGCTGCTTGTGCTAAAAACCAGGCTGCCCTAGACTTGCTCTGCCTCTCCTCTCTGCACTGCCCTGTTTTGTTTCTCTCTTTTATCCCTTCCCCAGACCATGTCTCCCACAGCTCATGGTGGCCTAGGACATCGGCTCAGATTCTTCTCCAAGTGACAAGTTATCTGTTAAATGGAAACAAGACTCTGGAGCGGGCCATCTTTCCCAGTGGAGAAAGAGGGAGCTGGTATCCAGTCATTTTTACCGAAAAGTCTGATTCTTTGCAACAGTCAGTAGGGCTCTTCATGAATCCTCTGGGTGAGGGGCTCTGGGAGGGCTGGGAATTAAAACCAGTAAGAGAAAGGTAAAAGACAGCATGATACTGGGCTGTACCTACTTTCTATACACTTCACTGGGAAGCTAGCCTATACCAGAAGTTCTTTTGATAGCTGGGAACCATATAACAAGAGCCAGGAGCTGGAAGCTGAAACTGGAGATGTCCATCCTCAAAACAAGATATGCTTTTTTTAAAAAACCCCAGAATCCAGCACCCCCCCGTCCCCCCAAAATAAACCCAGACATTAATTACCATGATTGTTTCCCAGAAGATGTAATGGATCTTTATGGACTTCAAATTTGAGACAACTTGTTACTTTGACAATAATTGGTCTAGGTCTGTACAAGTTTTAGAGGAAGATAGGAGAACTGCTGTGTGATATCTTCTGCCCATGACAGAGGTAAAATTAAGAGTTCATTCCTGAATGCCACTTTATACCTAAACTTTCAGTTCCTCGATCTCCTGTTAGTGTTTAAGTACCAGTAATGAAGTTTTATTGATACTTTTTATATTTTATCAAGTGCATAGTTATTCTGTGTGCTGTGCTGAAGAGCTTAAGCTCTCCATATCTACAAAAATTGCATAATGCAGGCCTGAGAGTAAAAGTGTTTTGCATGGTCAGTTTGCCTTAATTTGATTGATTTTTTTTCTTTGCTTTTGTTTTGCTTGCATTTGATTTAAGTGCCCAATGTTAGACATATAATTGAAACATTTTTTCTCGTATTTACAGTCATATCTTTCAATGCAGTCTCTGCTGCTCCCTGTATCTCCTTGCTCACGTAGATGCTGCTTTCTTGTGTCGTGTCATGCAATACAAAAACACCCTGTGCTGTCACTGTGTGGAGGGAGCATAGAAGGGACTCCTCTCCAGTAAGGGGAAACAGGTGTCCCTGTGCTTGGGAAACGACTGAGTTCCACCACAGCACCAGCGCCCAGACAGAAAATGCAGAGCTGGCTGTGAGCAGGTGGACAGGAACCAGGGGGTGTGCGAGTGCACTTCTCTTGCTGGTCACAAAGCTGTAACTGGGCACAATGATGCCACCAGTGCAGCCCCTGCAACCAGATGGCAGGTGGGCTTTAAAGATGTAGCTAAGCAGTAATAAACTGTATCGTTACTGAAGATCTCTGCATAGGGGGGATGATGGTTTGCAAGGGGAGGAGCTGCATTGATCTTCCTTATATGGGAGCTTTGTGTTAGCAGTCAAAGAAAAGAACCTACAGACCTGTTTAGTTTGGGTCCTCTTTGCATTTAGCATGGAGCCATCCCTACCACAATTTAGGAGGGAAAAAATCCCAGCCTTAAAACATTGAACTAAAAATTACATCCGTGTGCTGGGAAAGCACAGGGAAAGCAAATTTGTATTATGCATGAAGTTAGCACAGTGGTGCAATGAATGTCGTAGAGGACTTGGAAAAGTCCCCCCCTCCACCTCCAGGGTCTGAAAAAATACTTTTATTTCTATCTGTGGCTCTTCACCCATAATCTGTGTCATTGTAGCAAGTGACATGATGTGAGCCCTGGCTTTCCCCCCGACTTTGTGCCTCATTCGTTTGTGATGTGCCTCCTCCTCATTTGGGGTAACACAGTCAGCCAGGACAATGGGGTCCTTGTCCTTTCCATGGTTTGTGGGTTGTAAATTTCAGAAGGAGAGACAGTTTGAGTGAACCTCAGTGCTGTCAGTGGCTGTGAATATCCCATTTTCATAAGATAATAAGCACCCTTGCTTTGTGGCACCAGTTCAGCCTCTCTTTCCGTCTCCCACTTGCTCTTCTCGCCTTGACCTGAATCCAGACATCCCCAACTGCTCTTCAAGCTGCCTTATGAGTGTCAGTCCCATGACTTCTCCAACAAGAGGGACTTGCAGGGAACCAGCTTTGCTGGGAAGCTTCAGACACATCTTTCTACCTGAAAGAAATGGGAGACAGCAGCAGGCTCAGCACAAGCCTGGACTTAGTAGCAGGTGTACTGTGTGAGGAGACATGTGGAACAGCAGTTTGCTGCTCCTTTAATGCATTGGAGACCTTTCCCAATCACAGCTACAGGGTCCACTTTCAGTAATGAAGGATAGAGAACTGGAGCAGTAAGAAGAAAGGAATTCACATATCTGAAGCAGGAGGATTGGTGATGTCTATGAAATAATTTCTGCATGGCATGTTTTCATAAAGCTAAAATGCTGAGTTTCCTGAAAGGTAGAATCTCTGGAAAAAGGAGCTTTCACTAATTATTTCAAAATAATTAAAGCCGCCAATGGTATGATCCCTCTTTTGAGGAGAGGAAATAGTAGGTATTTGTTGGTTTTTAATTGAAAACCAGAGTTAGCCAAAACTAACTTTAACACTAAGGGCTGCTGCTAAACTCAGTGGGAGTAAGATGATAATCTGCACTATTGAATGTTAAATCAAACCGTTGGGACAAGAGAAGTTAGGAATTAGATGCATACTATCAGCAAACTTGACTTTGAAGAGTTTGTCCTGTCTGCATGATACACAGTTTGTTGTTTGTTTTAATCAAGCAATTTGTAAGAATTTGTTTCACGGTGGTGCAGTATGACTTCATACCCCAGTTCAGATTAAGTGTTCGGCTGAGTTATGTTAAATACGGAAGATATGGTAGAAACAAGATTTTCCTTGGTACGTTTTTATTAATAGCTTCTGATGGAAGGATAAGTTCAGGCAAGGACTAAATGGGGGAAGGAAAAGCAATACAGTATTTTTTGCACGAGCTACTGCAGTGGAAAGCCAGGATAGTGAGGAACTGGTTGGAGAGAGGTTCAATGGTAGACTGGAAGGAGCTTTTCTCCATTGTGCCGAGCTTATGTCCCTTTGGTTTTACTCCTATAGATGTTGCAAGTCTTTATTAGTTAAATATGAAAAGAAATGAAATTTTATACTTTTCCTATTGCTTGAACTAGTTGTTTTGGTATTGTTTTTGATGGTATTGACAGTGTGCTCCTTTGAATAGGGTTAATACTTCTATTTATGTTTTATTTTGATCTAAATTACCCCACGTTCTGAAGATGAGGCAGCTTGTAACGATGCAAGGAAACCAGACTGCAGACTTATCATATGTCCCATTTCTGTGCTTTGTGGTTTTGCCATGTATCCACATGGGTCTCAGCCAGTACGAGTCTGTGCTCAGCTCTGCTGAAGCCAAGCTTTGCTTCAGCCTGTGTGCTCAGTACTGGCTTTCTTGAATTTTGTGTGGAACAGAAGAGACTAAGTGTTTAGGTAAGAGAACTCTTGGGGGCCACTGCACAGCCAGAAACATGAACTGGTTTAGGAAATCGCTTTGGTTAAAAACAGAGGAACAGAGGAATTTTCGCAAGGTTCTGATATGTTCCTGTTCTGATATCTATCTTGTTCTTAGTGTTTTCTGGGTATTTGCTCAGGGTCCCTCTTGGAGACAGGTTGCAGGGTCAGATGGACCCTTCTAATCTTCGAGTTTGAGCATGGGAGGGTTCAAGAGTATGCAGGGCTGTGCAACAGGTTTATCTGGGCTCCACTGGTCATGGCCATCTGCTCCAGAGTGGTGGTAACACTGAGCTGAGTAAATTGGACCCGAGGAGGCTGCTGGGTGCTGCTGATGGTGCCAGCAAATGATGCCACGAAATGACCTGGCTCCCTGCCTGAGCATGGCTCATCTCAGCCCTGGCACACACACCAGCACCAAGAGGGGCTTGTGCAGTGCTGGTGATACATGGGAAGGAGATGGGTGACCCCTGACCATGGGGGATGTCATCCATGGGGATTTTGGTATTGCTCAGTTTGGTGGGTTGGAATTGAATGGGGTTCAGGAGAGCAGCCATCCATTTAGACACTGCTGACCAGGAGCACTGGTTTAATGAGCATCTCTTGGTTTCTGCTCAAAACATTTTGGTCTGAGATTTTATTTTCTGCATGCATTGAAAAAAACAGGGGTATTTGAATATTCAGATGGCTCGATTTACTGTATAAGACAGTTGGCAAGTGTACTTGCCAAACACCATTTGGATTTGATTTTCTTTTTTGTTTTAAAATGTCTGTTAAGTCACCACCATTGTACAAAAAAGAGGACAGGTTTTACTAACTATAAACCCTATATTGTCTATGCCCAGCGAGGGAGAAGCTGTGACTATTTTCTCAAAAAAATCTGAGTTTAGACGATGCATTTGTCACTTCTGTGCTACTAGATATTAGTAGACTACTGCATTCTTTCCAATTATCTGAGCAGCCCTCAGGTCTTTTAAAATAAATAAGATGTCAGGGTTTGCTGACTCCATCAGGAAAGTCTGTCCATTTTTAGTTTTAACTATCAAATATGCACCTTAATCTTAAACATAATTTAAGCTGCCATTATAATCTAGGAGTCAATAGTACCATTAAAATTTTCTCATCTTTCCAATGAGGAAATAGCTTAATTTTTCTCCTTGCTGTTTTGGTCTATATGGGAGTCACGCAAGGCTGAGAAAACGTCCTCCATTGAGCAATGTGTTCAATGTGCAGTAGAGATAAAGGGCTGGACTGTTACGGGAGCTCAGCTCCCACTAACCACGCTTCATCTCATTAAACACCTTGATGTGGTAAGAAACACTGTCCCATTTGAAAAAACAGATGTTTAAACAGCTGAAATCAAAATAATTATCTGCCATGTAACTCTCTATGGTATTGCATTATTTTGGTATTTGTACATTGCATGTCTGGTTTGCACACAGCTCCCCAAGGAACTTCTGCCCAGGCTCCCTCTGAGAAAACCTGAAATCTTCCCAGTTAGAGCTATCTTCTTTCCTTCTTCTGAAATGGACTTCGTTTCTCAGTCTGCCTTTTCTTGTTATGTAAAAACTGACATGTTGTGAGGAGGTTTTAAATCAGGACTAGCCAATCTTAATTTTATTAGGAGATAGGAAAGAAATTATATCAGACTGCCCATCACAAAGAGGCCCTGGACAGAAATGGCCTTGGCACATCTGCATTAGTAGAATCACTGTGGTGCTCTATGCTGGCTCCAAAATCAGCTGCACTTTTTCATGGTGAAACATCACACATTTTTTCTTGTGCTCTTATACTATCATGATTACTTTACTCACTATAAATCTTAGAGAGACTTTTGGATTTTGAAAGCGAGAGATATTTTCACAAGGTACCTGATTTCTTCTGATTACGTGAGGCGAGTGTCATACCATAAATTATCCTGCCTGCTATATCAATGGCAAACATTGATTCCAACTGCAAGGGCATGTGCTGCTTATACAAATGTCTGACACTGGATGCATGCCACCTTTTTACCATGTTAATTGAAGATGGATAGCGAGGACCTGAGATCAACAAATGGGCCTGTTTATCATGTTGTTAAAACTCAATCTGTCTGACACTGAAATGTTTTTCGTCTCCTTAAAATGAAAGGGAAACTGTCAGCCTGAAAATCACATGTCTAACAGAGCTGTCATCTTTTCCTTTTCACAGTACTCCTTGAATAAGAGCTCAAACACTGTATCTGAGGGAAAAAAAATAAAAGCTAGAAAATGCAAACTTGCCTTTTATGGAGATGTAGAAAACATTGTCCAGGTTGGATTGTGGTGGAACAGATCCATAAGCACTGACCGAACCCTGATCCAGTGTTCCTATGCCAGCCATGGCAGTGCTTTTGGGAAGGGCAAAAGCTGGATTTTGGGGAAGCTTGGGACAAGGGAGACAAGTGTGCACAGAGCTGTGAGCATTATCCCTCCAGAAGTCCCAGAAAAATGCCTCAATTTTCATTCGTGTGGGATGGCACAGTGTAGTTTCATGTCGATCTTTTGTTAAGCAATGGTCCCAGGTACTGCTGCTTCCCAACCTGAAAATTTTATTGTTAGATGATACACAAATGTCTGTGAACTGTGAATAGCTCCCTTCCTCCACAGGACTGATGCTGCATTCCCTGCTGTATTAAGATCTGGCATCTAGGTTGTTGGACTCTTGTTTATCTGCTACCACAAGTAGCCCATTTATTTGTGTCACTATGAATGTTAAAAAGTCATCCTTGAGTTGCTTCTCCTTGCAATGCTTTTGAGGAAACTTGAGTTTTCAATTTATAAAGGCTTCTGAACAAACTAAAAAAATCTCTACAATGAGTAGCCCAAGGGGATGCAAGCTAATTTTTCACTAGTAGCTGATGGTGAGCTAGGGAAATTGCAATTATTTGGAAAATAATTTGTAAAACATTGACTTTTGCTTCTCCCCACCCCCATCTCCACGGGTCCCCAAGGTGAAAAAATCCCTTATGCTGTAAATGCTGAGGAATGGATTTCTGCACAGTATTTGTCTTCTCTTGACTACTTTTGCTTGGCTGTGTCTCCCTTGGAGGGTATATGAGCCCTTCACAGGCATGACTGTGTGTGTTCTCTGGGCTTCCTGACCTATGGGTTCTTTTTTATCTAGACATGCAAAAATAGGATTACGTCTCTTAAGCTGATTTATCCCTCTCAAGCAGAATGTTTCTTTAAATCAAGCGAGCACATTTAGGAATATCTTAAACCAAGAGATTTTAACGTATGCGTTCATTAATTTTAATGCCGTTCAGTACAAGTCTAAGATGTTTCCCATTCATGCCAGTGCTACCCTCTTGCTGCATTACACTGAGCTATGAAGTGGCAGAAGAGATTCCGAGGGATGTGCACAAACGTGGATAAGTTGCTGTAGGTCTGGTGACTTTGAGAAGGTGTCTGATTACACCGGTCACAGGTCTGCCTTCACTTCCCATCTACATTAACGGGCATCCGGCTCCCCCAATATACCATGAGGAAAATTGGTAGTACAAAGATTAACACTAGGGTGATCATAATATCCACTGGTTGTTGCAATAAATCTGTTTATCAATAGGCTCTAGACGCATTCAATATTGGTGTGTTTCATAACAAATTACTGTAAGTTGCTGTTCTGTTTTATTCCCTTATTGCATTTTCACAGCACATTACAGGAGTGATAAAATTCTGTGAGCCATAACTCCTAATGGCAGAGATGATCAATTTGACTTCTAATTTGGGAAAAAAACCCATACACAGTATACATTCTGCCCTAGTGAGGAATAACAGTTCTGCTTGTCTTTCTGGCAACATTGGGACATTAGCAGTAATGATTAGCAGTAATAGCTTTTAACAATAATTTATTTCTAGGTATGGAATGTATTTGATTTATTGGTCTTGGAACTAATGCCAACAATATCCTATAAGCATGTGAGAATGTGCATCTTTCAATACATCTATTATTCAGAGCATACCTGGCATCTTTTTAAGGCACAGGAAGAAAGTTGTGCACAAGAAGATGAACTTTTACCCATGGTCTGTTCTACCAGTGCCAGGTAATCCATGAACAGTCTGTGTGATGGGTACCTGCAAATCTACTGCAGAAAGAAAATTAAGGAATTAATTTCTAACTTGAGCTTGCACTGCTCACAGCATCATCATAGTTCTGGATAGATAGGAGGGATTTTTTCTTTTTAATCTTTCCTAAAATTTTCATTGAGAAGTTGTTTGAAGGCTGATGGGCCACTATTGAGCTGGAAGCTCTCTGGAGCAAAGGTTAGGAGGGTTTGGATGTTTCTTTTTTTGCTAACTAACCAAAGCAAATGCTACACTGAAGCCTTCCAGTGAGTCCTCCATAGCACTTAAAAGTGCATCTCCCATTTGCAATCTATTGTCTATTCAAATCTATTTCATTTACAATTAACGAGACACCTCTTACTCTTTCAACTTAATTAAAGAGCTACTGACTCGTAGAAGGATTGAAATGTAATAAAGAAGATAACCTAGTTAGGGTATAATTAAGGAAATTTACGTAAGTAATAAACATGGTATTGCTGCCTTCGAAAAAAAAAATTACCCTGAACTTGTGTTAATTTCTAGAAAAGCTTATCTTAAAATAAGTGTTCAGACATTTAATTAGAATAAGGCAAGGTAGCTATTGCGAATTAATTATATGTAATTTCCTTTAAGTAACCATTGAAAGCATGACATACCAAATGGCCTCTGTGTGATCTGTCAGCAAGCCAGGTTTCAACCTCTGTGGCTTGGATTAACCCCTTCTGGGCTGCTGCTGCTTTTAACTAAATCCTATCAGTGCCTACTTCACACCCTCCAAAGAGAGAAACTGGAAAGTGATTGGAAGTGTGAAATAAAAATTATCTCCTTGTTTAAACACTCACTTGACCTCGGGTTAAAAACAAAAGAGTTCATTTTTCAGGATTCTGACTGGAGCAGGAAGTAAGGGACTAAGCATTCTTGCTGCGCACTGGTGGCCGGTATTTATTTTGCCATGAGTGTTATAAGCCCAGTAAGCATAGCTGCACAAGCTTATACTAAACCAGAAAATATTCTTATTGAGGAAGAGGATTTTGTTGCCAGTCCTAGCAGGGGTATCTGCCATGAGTTTCAAGATGTAACCCCACTTTACTTTGAAAATTGTTTGGCTTTTTGAGTAGGGGAGAAAGAGTCCAAGCATTGGTAAGTGAACACCTGGTGCAGAGGTGAGTCTGCAATGTGTTCTCTGGTGCTGCAGGAGAGTGTGGTGGCTCCTTAAGGACCACCATGGTCACAGCTTGTGCGGAACAAATCCCTAAAGCACCGCAGTTGGGTTTCTTGTAGCTCAGCTTCTCCTCGAGCCACTGAGTTTGCAGCTGTCTGCTTGGCCAGTGGCGTGTGAAAGTACGGTCCTGAAGCTGCTTCACCACCAATGATGGTAATTACTTCGATCCCACGTGTGCCTTGCTGGATGCAGGGTACGCGCCGTTTGTTGTACACAGGGACTGTGGAGAGGGAGACTTGTTTTTTTGGTTCCCACACACTAAGCTGGGGATGAAGGTAGCTCAGCGACACATTTAAATAATGTGACTGTGGCAGTTAGAGCTATTAGTGCTGGTGACAGAATGGCAGATGCTTTCTGATTAAAACAAAAAAAAATCTCCCCCACAAATTACTTTAAGCCCCTCTTTGCATTTTGAAAGGCAATAAGTGCTTTTACACCTGCCACAACTGTCAGCTGGCATGTGCTGACTCTAACCAAGCTGACTTCTGCAAATTCATGATCTGGGCTGGTGCTTCCACACACAGCCACGCTTTCCCCTGTTCTGAAAAGCTCTTGTCTTGTTTACTGGCTGTGCTGCATGCAGGCTCAGTCTGAGGGGGGAAATTAGGACTTTCCCAGGAAGGTTCATGTTTTCATCTGCTTTTAGGGACTTCAGAGATGCCTAGTTTTAGTTTTGGAGTTATTTCATGTTTATTAAGGGGGCTATTATACTACTTATGTTTGAACTGAGTGTGTGATGTTTCTATTTCTACTCTAAATTACGGTCAGAGTGTAATTCATCTGTTTCTGTGCATTGTCACCTAAAAAACCCCTGAAGAACAAACGCTTCACTGCTGTACTCAAACTAATCTTGTCTGGACATCCCATTTTAATTGGCTGAAGTGCCTTGAATCGAAACAGATATTTGGAGACCATCAGGCCAAGTCTTCTGTCAGTGCAGTGACACTGTTTTGTTAGATGTGGGACTCAGAATATATTTACATGCCTGGTAGCAATGTAACAAAAGATGACAGATTAATCACTGTTGGAGTTGGGCCAAGAGGAAGACATGGTACTCTAGCAGGCCCCCCATTCCCCATGTGATAGATCATGTTTGTTCAAGCACTCAGAAACTCATTCAACCTGAGTTGTATGGTAGGAACTTACTTAGGTAATTGCTGCTGCATTGTTTGGGTGAGCTTGTGTTCACAAGACATTTGCAGGAGGGGTATTGGGGTCTGGCAGGCTGTGGGACTGCAAAAGTTGTTCAGTTGAAGGGGGTTAATCCAACTGGAAGCGTAAGAGTTACAAAACCCAAGGAGAGTTGTCCTTGGTTTAAGTTTCTCTAAATAGCCATTTGGTTCCTTTACTGTTACAAATGTCCAAAGGAGAAAAGTTGGAGGGGTAACTTATTTAAGGTCAGGTCTTTTAGAGGAAGAAAAAAAGAAAACCAAGAAAAAAGAGAAAGGAAGAACTTTCTTTGTCCCAGCACATTTGGAGCAGAAGAAGGAACCTGAGTGAGAATGTGTTGGTACGGCATTTGCTCTGGAGTTGCCTTAGACAAGGAGGCAGGAGCACTTTTCATCCGTGCTGTGGGATGGAGGACAAAGGTTGGGGGTATTTTTAGTGGTACAAAAGGGTGGAGGTGCTGCTCACCTTTCCCCTCTCTGCCATGCTCTTGGGAGATTTCAATATTTCTTACTCAGGCTCAGATGCTTGTTCTGCTCTTTTACCTGCTTCAGCTTAGTCGTGGTGCCTGCCCACTGCAATGGAAATTGTCACTGGAAAAAAATGTTTACGGGAAGGAGCACAATAATTTATTACCAAAAAAAAAAAAAGAGAGAACATTGTTTCTCCAGTCAGATGTTTATTTAGTGTTTATTTAGTGGCTGCATATCAATTATCTGTTTGAACAGGTTTCATTACAGAAAGTGCAAAACCCCTGAGCATGTTTTAAAATATGCTAATCCTTACTCAGAAAAGAAATGGAAAAGGCTCATTTACAGTTTAATTTCTAATCCATGTGGGTTGCCATGTTGTATGCTGGGGCATAAATAGAAAAGTTGGAAAGGACATCTTGCTCACAATAAACAGGTGCTGTTGCTTTGCTTTTCTGCTTACTCACTCTGATCATGTGTCAAAGCACAAGCCACAAAATGTTGGGCACAAACTCCGCCAAAACCATTTTATTCTGTCTGTTCTTTTCCTTTTGAGGGATAACATATGTTCAAGAGCTTGTAAATCAACACTGATGAGGAGGGAACGAACAGGTTCCTATCTGATTTGGTGAGAACCCGCACAAAGAGCTGCTACAGCCCTTTCTTTGGCTGGCCATGTTAATGGAACAGGATCAGCACACAGCCCCACAGAACACCCGCAAAAAGCAAAACCACATCTCCCGCTCAGGTTCCTGCTGCTGCTGCAAATGTGCTGGGACAAAAATTCTTCCTTTCTCTTTTTTCTTGGTTTTCTTTCTCTACAAAAGTTGTGTTGCACTAATGAGCTCCCCCTCCAAGTTTTCCCCTTTAATAGTTTATAACATTAATGAAACCAACTAATCCCTCTGATCTAATATTTATTCAGGCAAGGCTACCAATTTTGCTGTCAAGCCTCCCATATCAGTGTTTAATCAGTTGCCCGATGCTGTTGTCTTCTGGGTGAAACAAATATTATCCCCTACCATTTCAGACCCAGGCTGTGAGCTCCTCCCATTTGAGATTTCTGGAAAGAAGGAAGAATTGGCAAACTTTCAAGTGCAAATCTTTCTTGAAATACCCATCTCCACAGTTATTTGAAAATCAAGAGAGAAAGACATGTCAGGAGCCTGGGAGGGAAAATCCAGCTGGATTTTCAGCAGGAGATCCAGCAGGAGATGCAGTGGCAGTCCTGGGCCCAAGGGGTGAACCAAAAAGGGGCATCCTTTTTTCAGGGACTGTTGCTACCACAGCCCTGGTAGGGCAGTGACAGATATTTGAAGTGATGGGACAGGGTATATTTGATATAGAGCAGCAGAGTTTAATTATGGACAAGAATCAAATTGATATTCATAGGGTGATAAATAAATAATGTGTATGCACTCACACAGAAGGACAAGAACATTTTTCTGAAGTGAAAGAAATAAAATCAGCAAAACAGAAATTAAAAATGGATCTATTTAGCAGAGTTTCTGGTTATATGATGAATGCATCAGTTGGTGGGCTCAATCCTTCTGTTTCTCAAGGAGTCACTCACGTCTTGGCTAAAGGCTATGATTTGGGGTGGGGTCACATTTCTCATTCTCTGATCTCTGCTCTGAGACTTCCAGCTAGCATTTTTTCTCCTCAGGGGGTGAATTGAGCCTCGGGAGGCTTAGCAGCAGCCAAGAGCTAAAAGGACAAGAGGGAAACTGGAGGAGTTGATTTGATGGTGATGGAGAGAGAAAGGAAAGTGGGGCAGTATTCTCCCTGGCTGGCTGAGCCAGGGGTACACGCCAGCACACACCTATTCAGCAGGAGGCTCTTTAATATGGGTTAGCTTTTAGTTCAACCTTTTCAGAAAGAGCTGGGCAGTTCACGTAGGAGGATCAATGTATCAGTGCTACAGCTGCTTTTTAATTTTCCTAATTTCAGGAAGTATGTCCTAAACAGTTGGTGCTTCTGACACAGTTCCTCTCTGAAACTCACATGTTTCTTCAAGATTAAGTCTCAACTTTCACACATAACCTGATGGTTTTTGTATTTGCAGCTATGGACATAAGCTTAAAAATAGGAAAGAAATTATCTGAAATGAGAAAATGAGTGAGGAAAACAGCACGTTATGCTTTCAACAAAATGATTTAAGTTTTACTCGTGGATTTGAGGCCTCACCTCATAATGATTTCATTATGTGGCACTGTCAATATTGTCTTAAAAAAAATGAGGGAACTGTCAAAGACTGACAGAAAATGGCAGCTTGGATGTATCAGGGACTTGGGAGATTTTTATTTGTCCACTGAGCACCTTTGCATGTTTCAAAAGGACTTATTCCCAGCTATGCCTGAGTTGGTGCTTTGCTAAGGACCAAGCAGCATTTATTTCTAGAGATAAGACAGGAGAAAGATCACACAAAAAGAGAGTGTGTATGTGTGTATATATCTGTATGCATGTATAAGCTAAAAAAAAAAAGATATAAAGGGGGCCTTAGGTCATGCTTATTTTAGCTGTAACTCAATGGGGCAAGGCAGCTTCTTAATGTTCCTTTGCTTCCCTTATCCCCTGCACTCAGCGGCCGCCTGCCCCAGCATCTGGGGGAAAATCTGAGAAATGCTGCCTTGGCAGAAGAGAGCTTGAAAAGCATGGAAGAATTCATTTTTAATTAATTTTCTTCTTGTTTAAAGAAGACACAGAGAATGTAGCATGGAAGAACAAGATCTGAAACAAATTGCTAACTGTAGTAATAATCATTTTTGTCTTGGTTATAAGTTTGGGGTTTTTAACCTTGGCTGATGGACCTACACAAATGTCCTGTAGCAAGGATTAAAAGAGCAGGCAAAAGTGTGATAGAGGCATTGCTTTATTTTCAAGTGACCTATGAGGTTTTTCAAAGTTTTCCAGGAGGTGTAAGCAGTATTTTAAACCTTTCATTTTCAGTGATGGAGATTTCTGACAGTTATTTTTCTAAAATAAAGGGCAGAATCTCATGCTAAGGAAATAGTAAATGTCATCATCCAGCCTCACCCCTGAAGAGATGGGTCCTTGCTGCTGGTTAAGGCTAGGTTTGCAAGCTTTTGGGCACTACATATTTTGTCAGGGTTTCTTACCACCAGACTCTTGGCTAGTGGGCTGTGTTGGCTTTGTTTCCCTTCCCGGGTTCTTGGTAAGCATCAGCTCTGCAGCTGGCTCTGGAGATCTTCTTGTTAAGTCATGGGACTTGGCAACTTCCAAGTCCTGCAGAACCTGAGCTTTCATCATCATAAAGCAAATGTTTGCCCAGGTCCTGTGAGAAAAATCTTGAAAAATATAACCCTGTGTGAATACATCAAAAGATAATTAAAGTAATTATAAATCCTATTTCTTTTTTAAAAGAAACAACCAACCCTGGGGATTGGAACTACTGCTTTTTGGATGAGGGGAGAAACAGCTCTATTTATACATCTTTCATTGTCCATAGCTGGCTTTCATAGGAGCTGTTGGGATAATCTGATCCAGGTTCTCGGCTGGTGTAAACTGGCAGAGCTCAGCAGGCTTCACAGAGGCTGAGCCAAGTTATACTGCTTTAGAAGCCAGGAAAATAATCATAATGACAGAGAGAACACTTTCCACCTGAGGATCAGAAAGGAGACAGGAAAGCCCATGGAATCATCATGCCATGCATCTGCAAGGGAGAGCATTACTGGAAGTGGCACTCAGTTCAGCATCGTGCATCTTTTTGTGATAATAAAAAAAAGAGGTGGGAGGATGCACAGCCATAACCTGATGCAACTGGGAGCAAAAAATGCTGTGCTTTAAATCCTGCTGTTGGTTGATACAGCAATGTTAGTGAGAGACATAGGTGATTTTGCCAGTCTTAGTGTTTTCAATCTGTTTTTACATGGCTAATTAGTAAAGAAAAAAGGTAATCAGTGGAATAAAAACTTGACAATATTTCATTTCAGGGCTTGCTGTAAGAAGGCCTTAAAAAAAAAGCACAGGCATTGCAAGGAGATAGGGCTTTTCTATTTCAGAATCCAGCAGAGTCCAATAAAATCAGGCAGATTGACAGGCACAAAGAATTACAGTCAATTTACTTTTGAAAATGAGTACTTTTGGGTGGATAGTGGGTAGATTCACTCACTAAGGTCTGCTTTGGGACTATTTGATCCAACTATTCTATGTGATCATAGATATAATTAAAGTATTATCATACTGATGCATGACTTTTCACATTGCAATAATTAAGTGCTGGGACACTTGAAAAGTGCTGGAGAGAGCTTGGACTGATCACAGAAAGTATGGAGCTAAGAAAGCTGCACTGCTGTGACATCTGTTTTCTTAACCTCTTGTACTTGGTTCTGGCAGGATATTTTATGAAATGATCTTTTAAAATAGGTCACTTGTGTAAATATAATCAAGAAGTTTGCCCATGAGTTAAAGTGGCTTATAAAAAAAAGCACTGCACTGTTCAAACCATTAGTGGCCAGCACTTATGGTTTGAATAAATCTGTTGCATAGGATTGTGTGAGATGGAAGGTCCTCTGCAGAGTGTCTGCCTGAGTCTTACCTCATGCTAGCAGGTTTGGAAAAACAAGTTGCATCAGCCCAGAACTAGTGGAGCCTAGCCAAGTCCAGCTCTCTCGCATGTGGGTTTTGTCATGTCTAATAAACTTACCCTTGGTAGAGACACTGATAAGGTCTTTCCTGTCAATGCCAGCTTGCAGGAAACTTGAAGGAAGTACATAACAGAAAAGATAAGCTAAAACTGGTCAGTGGGCTCAATACATGATCACTGCACACACAGGAGCTTTGTTTCCCAGAAACTCAAATTCTTTTCATGTCAACCTCTCAGCTGAGAAGCTGTCTGGAAGGAGGAAGAGGAGAAGAGAGTGCAGGATAAAACCCAAGGTTAAGATGTGCATTAACGGGTTCATAAGGGCAAAGAGTAACTGTGTGAGAGCAGAAGCGCAAGGGGAGGTTTTTGGGGAGATTGCAGGAATCCGATCTCTTTCCATCATCCCTTTCCGGCCTTTAATCCTGCTTGACAAATGCACTCTGCCACGCTTGGCTGGGGTATTAAAGAAGTGGGGATTTTTTTCCAATTTTTTCTTTTTACTTCTTTTTTCTTGCTTTTTTTCCCCCTTGCTGGATGTTCTTTCTCCGGAGCATCTCCTCTCAGCCTGCCTCAGCCCCGCTTGGCAGCAGTGCGCCTGCGTGCCGCAACGCCCTGAGCCGTGCTTAATGTGTCCCCAGGAAACCTGGCCCCACGTCCACTGGGACTGAATTTCAAGGCATATCCCTATTAGCTTATTTTGATGTTTTTATCTTTCCGTGATCGGGAACCATTCTCTGCAGCCAAAACAGACACTTTCCCGATGGCATCGAGTGAATTTTTAGCTCTCCTCTGAGGAGAGGCCTTCAATAAAAGATGAGCCGCTTGCCACGCTGACTGGCTGGAGCTCTGTGGCGTCTCCGGCGGTTCGTGCCTTTTGCTGTGAGTTTACACTCGTATGAACATCGGCTCGGCTGCCCTGCGCTGCTGTAAGTGGAGGTTTGCACGCAAACATGGCCTCCGCGAAAGCCACCTCAGGCAAAAGCACTTCCCGATGCAGTGTTACCTGGCGTCTCCGGTGGGTAACTCTGCCAGCACTTTGGCAGTGGGGCATGTTTTAGTCATGAGGGATGGGGGTCCCTTCCCTCCCGCCTCCCCCCTGACCAGGGAGCGTGGCAGGTTTGCTCAAAGGCGCTCGAGAGCAGATTGCCTGTGATTTCTGAGGAGGGGCGCATCACCGCAACGAAGTTTAACTCAGCTGAGGGAGTGTTTGTTGAAGGTTTGATACACGCAAGCGTTGTGCTCTGAAGAAACACCATGGAAGCACTGTCCCCCTCCTTTAACTCCTGAGCTCCCACCTTCAGTTGCTCCAGCTATGAAGAACTAAAATGCAAATAAATCTGCCAGTTTTCTTCTGCAGCCTGAGAGGTGCAGAAGGTCTGCGAGTCATTCAACTTCCTCTTCTACTGAAGCCGAAATGGCTGAAGATCCGTAGGAAATTCCAAAATGGGGGGGACACACATGCACAATGAATCAGGTTATGTCTTGCACCTGCTGAACCCTGCTGGGTTTCTTTTCTTCATGGGGCTAATGCTTCTGTCCTTCTGCCCTTAATTACAGGTTGGGAAGCTCCTTGTTGCTTCAGGGCCACCCCTGCTCTGTGGCACAGATTAAGTGCTGGAAACGTCCCTGGGGTGCAGCAGCTCTCACCAGCATATGGATTTTTTGCCCAGAGTGTGTAAAATACAGGTGAAAAGATGGAGATCCTCCATGCCATAAAAACCACAACTTTTGGTTTCACCCAAGTTGCATGTTTTATGGAAAGTGTGTGCAGAGGTGAGGAGGCTCCACAGGAGGCTTGGGGCAGAGGCGTGTGTGAAGAGGGCAGGGAGAAGAGAAAAATCACTGTCCTGGAAAAGTTCTGTGATGTTGGTGGAACCACACTCTGAGCTATTTCAGCACTGCTGTACCCAAAATGGAGAGTAATTAGATCTATGTGCCACTTACTTTCTTAGAGTTTCTACAACTGCTTTATGGGAATTTCAAACGCAGGCTGAGACTGTCTTACATGCCAGGTGGAGAGAACTTGGCTGCATAATAATTTCCATGGGCTGTCCTGCTTATTTCCCTGTACCATACAGCCATTTGCATCCAAGTCCTGGGGGAGGCAAATTTAGGAGACGTATTCGAAGGTAATGCTGAACCAGGTTACCAAAGGAGAAATGCTGGAAATTTTCAGGAGATGAAACCCGGGGTGTTTTAGGAGGCTGCAGGGCAAGGGAGCCACTGGAAGGGAGAGGGATACCGGCAGCAAAGAGCCTGAAGCTACTTAGCTAAAGGGGAGATGATTAGCTTTGCAATATGTTTGCAGGAGGACTGACTTTTTGGCCAAATATTTAATTTTTCTTTAGCGGCTTATCCTTCCACAGCTGTCAGCACTGCAGCAAAGCATGTGGGAAAATGCTGCCGCTGAAAATGGGAGTTGATAAGGGGAAACTTTTCACAAGCATGTGGCTCCTTGGGGTCCCAGGACCCACTGAGTTTCAGTCAAGTTTATTCAGTTACTCAGGGGCTTTTGAAAAATTACTGAAAGTCGCTCCTGTCTCATTATCGTGGGCTACCCAGCAGGTAGCTCAGGCTTCTATAATCCTTAAATCAAATATGACAGCTTCTCTCCTGTATTGGTTTTCATTTTCACACCAACTTCAAGATGGATATTTCTCTTACTCCTTGTTGCCAGTGGACTGATGTTAACCATTTTAAAAGAAGCAACAAATATTATCTGGTTTTGTATTCAGGCATGCCAGCTAATGCCAATTGCTGCAGCTTTGAGTAATTCTGGAGATTAAAAAGGCAGTGCTCTAAAAGGAAAGCCAGATCCATGCTAAATGCAGTAGTATTATTTATGACTGTGTTTGCTTTCTGTTTTCCAAAATCTCCTCCATAAAGTCAACACTTGGCATTAAAATCTATCTTAAGATATCAGGCTGAAGTGTGTAAGGAAAAAAACAATAACTTCCAGCAGCACATTTTCATTACCCTGGAACTAAAAAAGTCCACTAAGAAATAGTGGAATGTTTCCTTGAAGCCTTTTTTTTCACCTTTCCATACATATTTTCTCAAGCAGTTTAATCAGGGAAAAGCTTACTTTATCATTATCATTTGACTTTTTTTTTTTTTTTTTTTATTCCTACAGTGGTTCCTGACCTTTTGGGAAATTGCTTATTTAAAGTGTTGCAAAGAAAGTGCTGTCAGTTATTTATCGGGTTTTATGTCATGATTTGGGAAAACAGACCTTGATTTACTTGTGCCATTAGAGACTGCATGAAAGGAATAAACAAGCATTTTTCAATAGCATTGCTAAGTAAAACCAGTAAAGTCTGTCAGCCACTTTTTCCAGTTTGTGTACTTGAAAAAGTAGGCAAAAATATTAATTGGCTTGTTGATTATATTGATAGATCAAAGCAATTTTAGATACCTCGACCTGGATAGTGAATATTTCCTCACTAAGATCAGTATTTAAAATTCTTTCCTGTATAGCACTGTCCAAACTGCATAACCAGGAACAGGAATGGAGAGGTGCTCAGAGCCCGGTGCTATGGGAAGAGGTGCACTGGGGGATTGAAATGAAAAGGCAATTTTTTTGTTTTTAAACCGCTCTTTAAATAAATGCGAAGCTCTGCAGGGTGCAGTGAGAATCACCTTTTGGGGTCTGGGAGAGCGAGCGCTGCCACCGAATATTTCTTTGCTCAGTTAATCCCTTTGGGAATTCTTATGTGCTTAAAATGAGGTGCCTGCTTGAGTACCTTCCCCAGTCACAGCCACGGCCAAGGAATGACAATGATGTCGATAGCAAATGCAGCAGGAAATAAGCTGAAGATCAGGAGTGTTCAGCACCCTGTGGCTACCTGTGTTCCCAGGCATTTGCACATAATTTTTAAGACTTCCTCTTGCTCCCCGCATTTCCCTTCCACATGAAAGCTTTGGGCAGAATCCTACTTTCCTTTCCCCTAAATAATTGTTTCAGCATATGGGGCAAATTTTTACAGTAGGAAAAAAAAAAAAAAAACCAACCTATAAATACATCTGGCATCCACTTCTCCATCGTTCCATCCATTCCTCATTGATTAGGAACTGGAGAGGCTAAAGAGGTGTTCACAAAGGGCTGATTACAAAGTCAAGGAAAATGAGACATTCTCCAAGAGGGCTTCTCATCTGCTGCTGTTCGTGCTGCTGTGCTTTTCCTGCAACTCTGGACCATGCCTGTAATAGCTTTGCACCTTTATTTTTTTTTTTTTTTCTGAATAACTCACTGAACAGGATGCTTGTTCTGGGAAGCTCCTTTGAGAGGCTGGAGGTATTTTTTAAGAGTCATTCCCTACACGTTTAACATGAGCAAACATTTTAGAGCTCCACTTTGACAGTTGTAAGTAAATATAACTCTGGTTTCACTGCACAGAAAGAATCTGGACGTTTCACCTGTAGAATAAAAGAAGTGATTTTCTTCTAGGCATTTATAACCCCTATCCTCTGTAAGCAAAACCTCTTTGCATTTTGTATTTTAGAAAGAGTTTACAGAAAGTGTTTACAAATTGCATCGTGTGCAGTCTGAGGTAGAATGTAGGCTGGCTGTATTTTGTGGGCATGATAAATACAGCTTTTGATGAGAGTCTTGGCTGTAAATGTTAAGTGAAGCAGAACAATAACAGCAAAAACTTCAAATTCATGTACTTTTACCTTCTTTCCAGATTCTCACTGGAGAATGAAAAATCAGCAGTAAAGGCAGACAACTGGACTGTGTTTTGCAATAGCAAAACATAATGTGGAATCTTCTCATTCGGGCAAAAAGAGGTTAAAAAATACCAGATTGTGGCATAATTACCAAATTACGACATCTAATTTGTAGGTTTAACTTGCTAATTATGTGTGATACATGTGTTGTGAAGGAAGAATACCAAGCACTAGAAGCTTTCCTTTTGTCTTTGGAAATTTGTTTTGGTTAGGGGGAGGAAGAGGAAAAAAATCTCTCTTTACCACATGCAACTGAGCCTTATTCTCTTGTGCCAGGTGGAATAAAAAATAACTATACAGAGTGGTGGGCGATGTGTTCGTTTTAAGAGAAATAGAGGGTGTGATAGGCATTTTGCAGGGTTTAGATATCTCTAATGTATGTACATATGCTTTTGTGAAAGAGAAATTCTTAGAGTGAAGACTAGCACCCTGAAGTTTTTATTGCTAGAGTGTGTTTCCAATGGCTGTCAGGAGTGCCAGTGTTGATATTTAAGATGAATTCCTGTGCCAGCCCTGTCTGCACAGTTGCTCCACATTTTTTTTTTTTCTCTGCTTTGTAAGTAACTGTCAGTATTTGCTAGCCAATATTAAGCAGGACTATTTACCTTGTCAAAAATGCATGCTTTTAAATTAATTTGGAAGTAGGAAATACACCGTTGTCCCCTGCAGTTGATAGGCAGGGTTAATATTCTCGCAGCTGAAATCTGGAGACTGGAGCAAAATGCAAATGGCCACGGAAGAGACAGCTTGAGAAAACGGCTGCGTGTGAACTTGACAGTGAGAGAAGCAAGAAGGAACAAAATGACCTACATTTTGCTAGGACGAACCCGGTCGTTAATGAAAGAGAAAAGCATACAGTCATTTGTACTTTTATGTGTGTACATTCATGATGCTCACACTTGCAGCAAACCCACAATCTGTCCTGAAATCATTCTGAGGTATTAAATAGCTTTCTATACAGCAGATGCATTTGAGCTGAATCTTTTAGGACTGCAGCAGTGGACTTGAAAAACTCAGTCAATATTGGCAAAAATTGAAGCACTGCCTTTTTTGCTCGTACACATGAAAATATTTTAGTTGTTAAAGGAGGTGCTTCTCTACAGCTTTTAGCTGTGTTTTAGTTAAAAACAAACCAACCCAAAACAAAAAAATCCAACCTAAACCTGGCACCTATTTTCATTTGTATTTCAATTTTAAGACCTTGCACCCCTTTGGAGAGGGAAGGGGGAATGTTGCAGCACACACTGATTAACCATTAGGAATAACACAATGCACTCAAACGAAACCCTCTTCAAATCAATAGCAATCCTAGTGGAAGACAGATTTAAATTCACCTGAGAACTGTATTTTACCTTGGAGATAAGGGAAGTGGTTGCACTGAGCTTAGTTGCATTAATAATAATAATTACATATCGAATTAAATACATTCTGCCCCACATACGGCACATTGCAGCAGCAAAATCTTCATTAATAAGAGATGCAGAAATGAGTTGTATGGAAGAATGAAAACTGAACAGGGATTACAAAGTCACTGTTTTGTTTGTCGGTTACCCTGACACTGCTGTTATTTTTTTCCTCCCATAAATTCAAACTCTTAAAGAAAACTGATTATGACGGTATTTATTGTTACTGGAAACAATAGTTACAGTTATATGAGGTACATATTGTTGTACCTTGGAAATTTAACCAGCTCACAGTTTAGAGCACATGTGGGAGGACCAGTACAGTAATTAAGGGACATCTCAATCATTCACAGCAATCTTTATTTCAGGGAGCAGTATCTGCGCTCAAAAGCCTAAGAAATAAATATGTATAGTTTTGGAGAATAGGTGGCAAATGTGCATTCTGAAACAGAGGAAAGGCTGAAATTGAAATGTCATAACCAGACAGGCAGATGCAGTTTCCAGCGTGCTCTTGTAATGGCAGAAGCGTTCTTGTGATAGCAGATCCACTTTCTCAGTCTTGCTTATTTTCTCTTTGGTCTCGTGTTTAGAGTCAGGAACACCTCAGGTCAGTAATATTCTTACTGTCAGAAGAGCCCTGCAGCTGACTGCAGCTTGAAGGGGGTGTCCTTTCACAACAGGGGGGCATTGAACAAATATTTAAAGGAAAAGGGGGAACAGAGAGCCTGGAGAAGCTATGCTGCAGGCAAATAATCTGCTGCTATCTAAGGGAGCAATGAGGCATCCTGGGCCATTCCTGCCTTTCTCATTTTTCTTTATAGGCTGTGGATTTCAGGGGTGTAAATCTCCTTGGCTAAACTCTTTTGTTTGTTCATTTATATGCAATATTCTCACAGCAGGGACAGCAGAATCTGAGAAGATTTCCAGTGTTTGAGTTGCACGTGTAGATACCCTCATAGCTCCATTTTCCCTGGCTAATATTGATTTCCCCGTGCAAGCCATGTTTGCACAAGGAGGGTTCACCTTTCAGGGACACCCCTCATGTCCTCTACAGAGAAAGGAGAACCATCTCCTGGACACTGTTGCTTTAATAAGGGGAAAAGCTGACCTTCCAACATAGGTCATAATTTACCCATTTTTTTTCCACAGTTTTACTTTGCATGGCTCAGCATGAGTGGAACATGTTTGATTTGATCCTAATTATTTTTTTTAGATATCTTAAATCTCAGATGTTGAGATGATTTACATTAATTAAACTTCAGTTGGCTCTAAAATTGTCATGTATCAATTTCAGCAGCATTTATCGAGAAAAAGATAGAGGATTTAAATTACGCACCATATGGGGCAATGCTAGGGACATTTGCTATTGTGTTAATTGCTTAGAGCTACGTTTTCTGTCCTCCTTCTGAGTGAGACATTTGCTCTCATTCCTGCTGAATTAGGTGAAGAGTTTCTTGCTTAAATGGAGTAAGCACAGATTTCTCCCGCTCCTGCTGGCTTTTGCTATGCTGCAAGGATCAGCTTTTTGGAGGAGCTCTGCTGCCATTAGCACCAGCCTCACTTCTGCTTTTGCTGGGAGGCAAAGGTGTCTGAGGGGTCCCTGGCTGACAAACCAGGATACCGCCAAATCCTCTTGGGGATAAAGAGCCTGCTAACTATGAAAATAAGCAGCCTTCTTCACTGCCAAGGTGGAGAGAGGCATGCTTTGTTGGATCCTGAAATGAGCTTGAATTTTCCAGCCACAGTTCTGAGAGCTGTCATCACAGTTGTGTCTCGGCTTTGTTGGCACAACAGGGACAAGCCCGACGAGTGATCCCCAGCCTGCTTCTGCTGCAGGGGAATTAACATTTGCAAGGCGCAGATACCAGTTTGCAGGTCTGTGTTGAGTGTTGGCAAAGCTGTGCCAGACATGCCTCTGGGAAAGGGGCTTGAGTCAAAACCAGCGGGCTCCTATGGATGGATTTCTACAAATAGGATGCCACAACTGGTCTGGGAGGAAAGGGCTTTCCAGAGGCAACTGCAAGGCAGCGTCACCCTTTTCCTAAAGTTTGCAAGTGATGTTTTGAGTGAGCCTACTGAAACAGAGTGTTTTAATTTGGGGGAAATCATATTTAAATGCCTTAACAACTCAGAGAATATAAACTAGTGAGTAGCATCCTCTTGAGAACTTTGGGATTAGGGATCCACTCCTTGGTGCAACATCTCACTTTTCCTTGTCTCTTTAAAAAGGTCCACATCCTTCTAGAAGTAAGAGACAGAGAATGGGTCAGATAGTTAGAGTAAAATTATTCAGTATGCTCAGCAAAGCTTTCCTCCTTGGAGACCTTTCCAGGTGAGCCCTCAGAACGTGAAGAGGATGAAACCAGAGGTCTTAGTCCCAGTCTGAATCCCTGCCAGACAGAAACTTTTGCAAAAAAACCCTTCCAAATATCAGTACAAATCAATTTTTGCCTTGCAAGGTCAGAAAGCACTTGAAGGTTTCCCCACAGCTGGCTTCAAAGAAGTGGGGAAATAAAATGCAGAAAGATGTTAGGGAGGTGTTATGTGCAGCTGTATCTACCAGTTTGCAGAACCTTTGCTTCTGTCTGGTGCTTCCTGCTTGGCAATATTGTAATGGGATTCTCCCATATAAATATTTTAAACAAATAAATAAATATCTGATGAGATACGGTGGATCTCTGCAATCTTTTAATAAATTCCATGCAAGGCAAAAAGAGAATTAAAGATGAGATTAAAACAGCCTGGGTGATGTATTTCTCTGGGATGTGGTAAAGTCTCTAGGTATTTATGCTGTGCCGTTGATGTTACATCTATATTAAAAAGCATGTGGGTCTCTCTCTCCCTTTCTCTCTCTCTCCATAAAGGCCATGCAGGCTGTCTGTTATCGAGGAGGATCCCGATTTCTGCTAGAACTGTTGTGATAATAATGATAGTCCATGGCAGCATACTGTTTTTAAAGCATCAATAGTTCATATGCTTTCCCTTAATTTGGGTCAAATCTGTTTTAGCAAAAAGTCAGCTGTATGAGAATCTTTTCTTCCTGATATTTGGGGGAAATGTAAAGCATTTTTTTCCTCTCTGGATCTGCATTGCAGCGTCCAGTTCTGGCATGAAAGGATGCTGAGCTTTTATCCACAGTTAGTGAGAAGCGCAGGGTGAGAAAAGTGATGGAAAGAAACCCCCCTATCTCCATTAATAGAAGTGGAATCTCCAAAAACCTGTCAAAAATGCTGCTGTGCTCCAGGACAAATACTAATATTAATCTCAACATTATAACTATATAATTTAGCTGTTAACATAGATTGCACCTGCTACACTGAGTTTATTCATACAATGAAGTCCCTGGTTTCTGCAGGACTGTGTAGGAGCCTCAGGAATGCCCTGCATTGGCCTGACTCCTCCTAAATCAAGAGACCTGGCACAGACCTTGCCAGGGCCAGGCATTTAGACAGCTCCTTCCCCTTCAATCCAGATGTGCTGGAGATTAAAGATTTGGGGTTAAATTCTGCTCCTTCTCAGATGTGAACATTTCTGGAAGTCCAGGACCCTATTCTAAGTTCACCTTAGTGCTAGTGTGAAGAGGATTAGTTATTTTAGGTACCACCACTGCATCTTGAGAGTTTCTTCAAATGAAGTCAGGTGTGAACTGAAAAACCTTTTTTCATCTAGGAATGAAATGCATATTTTTTCTATTTTTTCTGCATGAGAAAATACATTTATCTTTCCCTGCGGTACAGCACCATATGAGTTTGTAGGGGACTGGGGGAAAAGGATGGGTAACCCCCAAAACTTGTCATTTATAGCTATCTCTGTCATGTCAGCTGTGGCACAACATGACCAAGATTTCTTTGAGTAAATTCCGTATTTAGGTGCATTATTTGTTTCCTGTATCTAACATGGGATTCTGTTCAATATTTCTAAATGGCAAACATTTTTCTTGATGCAAAATGTACAATTGACAAACTGCCGTTGGGAAAAGCAGCGTTATTTTCACCAGGAAAACTCTTAATAAGAATAAACTATGACATTTAGTCATTTTTCAAAGTGTTTCTCACCGAAAGTTTAATAATCTCCTGCTACATATCCTAAGTCATTGCTCAGCACCTACTGTGAGCCTTCCTACCAGGCAGCTGTGTTTTGCAGGCAGATGGAAAAGTCTCATCATATTTTGGCCAGGTTCTGCCTTTGACCTTCAGCTGCGTGCAGACAGAAAGCTCCCAGCTCAATGCTGAAGGCCTGTGGCCTCCAGAGTCATCAGCTCCCCCGCAGCTGGAGCGAGGAGCCATGGGAGGGGATAATTGCTGTGCAGTTTCCAAAGCATTTTTCTGCTATCTGCTGCCATGTTTGTGCACCACGTTTCTGGCTACCTGTATTCATCAAATTCACGCTTGGAATAGGCTATTGGCTGCACGCTAATAACCCCTTGTTCTTTAATGTTCTCTTTGTAGTTAATTAATCTATTTATGATAATAGTGTGTCTCATTTTGTGCTTTCACTCTAGAGGGTGTGTTTGTATTATCCTGCTGTATAGTGTTGACTGGTCCTATTATCATTTATCATTAAAGGCAGCAGCAACACTCTGGCCTGGCCTGCCAATAATTTTTCAATTAATTGCTTAGTGGTTGTTTTTTCTTCCCCTTTGGTTTTTTCCAGTGAATACAAGGTCTTTAAGCTTTCCATCTGACTTTTTTTTTTTTTTAAACTTTGCAACTCTTTGCAAGCTTTTTTTATGCTGAGGTATCTGAAGCCTGTGGTGTGTGGAAAGGAGACACAGGAGGGCAGGCAGGCAGAGTGGGCTGTGGGGATGCATCCAGGAGGGCAGGCAGTCAGGCAGGACTGTGACCCAGCAGTGCTTTGGGTTACACTCCCAGGTCTACCCCTTATGGAAACTGGAGCCCACAAAGGGCAGTCCAGCAAGCTGAAAGCACCACGTCTGTGTCTGGCAGGTGGCACATTCAGGCCTGGGGGTGGGATAAATCATAAAAGTTCAAGGGATGGCTGCAGCCATAGACATTACCATGGAGTGTCTGAGAATGGTGTTGCTAAATGCAAGTCCCTGGATTTTGCTTGTAGGCGATCCCCCTGTGGGACAGGGTGGCAGCAACAAGCTGTAGGTTTGTATGTTCAAAGCTTTGCTTTAGCCCAGCTGTGGTCTGTCCCCCTTGCCATGGGGCAGCTGTTTGCATGTTGGGTTCCCATTAACACTGATCACAGAGGGGCAATTTCTAATGTCTGCACCCACCCTGGATTATTGAGGAACGTTAAACAAGGGCACGCATTTGGCACCAGCAGCGCATTTCTCTCAACTTCCACTCTGCCATGGCGGCACACACGCTGCGAAGGAGCACAGCCACCACCTAATGCATCTGTGCCTTGGCTGGCCAGGCTGCTGGATTAATGCTTGCATTTCTGTACGTTTCAGCCCCCTGGAGCCATCTCAGAAAGGATGACAGCACATGGGTTTAGAGAGCAGAATAGCTGCAAGCCACTAAGTACATCTAATGAAGGGGTGTTAGTGAAATAATTGGAGCTGATGATTAGTAGAAATGTTTGGATTTTCTTTGTTTACAAGCACTTCATTATAGGCTTGACCTGCTTACCTTAAATTAATTTTGTTTCCAGCCACATGACTACTTGTTTCCTTCCACATTCTCCCAAGTGTTTTATTTTTAAGCAGATTCTTCTCTGGACTATGTTCATGCCAAGTTTTGTCTTATGTTCTTTATCAGTACAACAATATGAAATATTTAATAAGAAGTTATCACTGTGGCCAATATAAAAGATTAAATAGGTTTGTCAGCCTCCTGAAGGAGGAAACCTGGTAAGCAGAAAGAATCAGAAGAAACAGCATCAAATATATGGATGTAGAATTGGATCAAAACACGGGAAGCTCTGCTTCATGCCCAACAGCCTACCCCCTTTGTCATGCCAAAGGCAGGGGAGAAGGAACAGAGCTGTATTTGAATCTAAATTTGCTGTTTGAAACTAAATCAGCCTTCCCCTGTAGAAGAGGGGGCAGCATAGCAAGCCCTTGTGCACAGAAGCACTGCAAACACGTTGTCACCTTGTCGGCACTTCTGTGCTTTTATCCTGGCTCCTGTGTTACCCTCAGCCTTTATTTCTGCCCGGGAAATCAGCTGGCTTTTACCCACACTCCTCTGGGACCCTGCATCAGTCATTTAAGTCTCCTTATTTTATTTTTTTTTCTCCTGTTATGCTAAAACTCCCTCCTCCAAAAGGTGCTGTCAGTGTGTGTATGACAGCTTCCCGGCATGTCTGGTAGAGGCCTCTTGGGGGATTGATGGGCAGGAGATGGCTCAGGCAGCTTTGCACAGGCAAAATAATGGTATGTCTAGACAGGAGAAATGCTGAAGCAACATTCCCAGCAACAGTGGTGATGCCAGATAGCGGAGCATGCCCAGCCCTGCTGGGCATCAAAGGCCCTTTCTGTGAGCTGCTCACTCTTGTGCAGACACCTGCCTTTCCCAGTGGTTTGTTTCAGCCAGGAAGGAGCTTCTGTGTTGGCTGCCCCATGGAGGGAAGCTCTTTATTCCCAACACGGCTCGTGCCGATGAGCTTGGTGTATGCTGGCAACAGTGCACGTTTCCAGCACGTGAAGGTTAGGAAGGGGGTGGCTGTTAAGAAACTATGCAATGGTTTCAGTACTTTGTAGCTATAACAATGTTTTAATTCTTGTAAAATAACGTACATGACAGACAGAGACGGCCTCAGAGAGGACTGATAATGCCTGCAGTGGGATAAGGTATACGTTGAGGGTTTTTTCCTATTTTGCTATCCATATGACTCATAGAAAGACCGTAAAAATCATATTTAAATTTTCACACACTTCAGTGTATGGCTTTTACTGTCAGTAGCCTTTCATCATCCATGTAACTCTTACATTCTTGTTAGCATGCTTGATGTTTTCCTTTGTATACTAACAAACAAAAGCTGAAGTCTACTGATTGCATCATTATGTTTTAAAAAGCATTGAACAAGTAAATGTTATAAAGCTGTGATAATTTAAAATGGCTACCATGCAAGTTGGCTTTGTATGTGTATTACACTAAGATGTATTTATTTTTTATAGGTCAGCTGTGTCATTGTTGAAGTGCATCCATGTCAGATTGCTGAGGCATCTCCCAGCACATTGAGTGCCCTGTATATAAAATGTGTATGGAGCATGTAAAGAGCCTAAGTAGTCAATGTTAGATGTGCAGGTTTAACCCTCACCTTCTGTAAGCCAAGCCAGCCAGTATTTGGAAAAAAAGCATCCATGCCTTTGGGCATGAAAGGTTTCCTTTTTTTTTGTAGTCTGGAGCAGTAGTAGTAAATTCTAAAGGAAAATGTAAGGTGAGTGGGAGCACCCCATTGATGAGCTCTGCAAGTAATTAAACATTTCTGCAGTAACAGGTAGCTGGTACCAGCAGTGTGGAGGGCACTTTAGCAAAGCAATGCCGTGACAAAGGAGTTGTCTCTTAAGGAGACAGGTAGTTCGTCTGGAAATGCAGTAAACAAGCAGCCTTCTGCATTTGACAGTGGCTAAAACCAGATTGTTAAAGACAGATGCAGCCCAGAGACACACCTCTGCTACCTCCCTCCCCTGTTCTGTTCAGTAGGGAGGCACACAGTTTTCACCTGGTTTTGAGAGATAGGAGATCCCTTTTTGGCAATTCCAGGCTTGAGCAGGCAGTGCTGCAGTTGTTTGTTAGAAATCCAATTGGGGAGCAGCTGTGCTACCAAGGTCTGATGAGAAGCAAAATTATTTCTAATTGGGGAGAATGAAAGTTGCTGCATATTCTTTCTGGTTTTATCTCTTTCTATTTTGTGCAGTGACACCTTTCTTTCTGTCACCCCATCTGCCTATAGAGATGGAGCAGGAGAAAATGAAAGTTGTGCACTCACTACTCAAAGGCTTAAAATGCAAAGGTTAGGGAGGAAGCATTGCTGCTGACATGGCTTTCTGTAACGAGAAACTGAGGCCAGAGTAAGAATGGAGGTCACACCCAAATGTTTACGTGTGATAGTGCTGGTAAAGCACTGAGTGCAGGGAACATTAAATGGCACAGGAGGGTCATGCTGCTACAGGACCCCTGGCTAAGACAGCTAGTCAGTGCCTGGCCAGGCTGTTTCACTCCCATGAGGAATCAGGGTGTATCACTGGTCTGGAAGCTGCAGGGATGTTGTTTGCTGTGGATCTGGTCTGGGCAGTAACGTGTCATGGTCACACACTGCCTGGTTTCAAAGGCCATCTGCCTCCTTGAGTACCAGCCCTTGGGGGTGATTGCTCCCTGCCTAGCTGCATCAGTTGTTTTTTCCTATGAAGAATCCATGGGAAAAGAAGTAAGGACTAGAGACTGGTTTGTCTGTTTCAGAGAGATTGATTTCAATTTTGCATTAAAATTTTCATAGTTTTGAAAAAAACAAACCTCATTCCCCTTCCCATTTTCAAATCACCACCAGATTCCACTGCTTTAGAGGAAGTTTGCATTTTCAAAAATTCAGGACTTTGAAATTATATTCAAATAACCCCCTTCTCACTCAGGAATTCCTGAATTTTTGAAAACTAAAGAGAACTCAGGGGTGTTGGCAAGTGCATGTCTTCAAAACAGTCCCAATTGCGCAGATTTGGAAGCATTTATGAGTTGTTTTGATAATCCTTCTGCTGAGCTACTTTATAACTTCAGGTTCCAAAATACTTCCCTGACTCTAGCCCAAAAATGAAATTTGGGCACTTAAATCGTAAATCATTAGGAGAAAAAATTCACACTGGTAATGTATAAGCCCTGTTGAGAGTATGACTCCGTGTCTTCAGCAGCAAGTCCATAGAACCCACACGTCAGACAACAAAGCAGCTTTTGCTAACAAGAAAATCCCCTCAACTTTGAGAATTAAACTGCCGTGACACCCTACAAGTCATGTGCTCTTTGCAGCAGCCTGTCATCAAAGCCCAACATCTTATTCAGGTCCCACACCGGTAGAACAGTTGCCTACGCAAACCAGAAGCTGCTCAGGAACCCCTCCAGAAAGAGCGAAGCGTGACAAATTTCTTCTGTGTCACATCTCATGCAACAAAATCAAGGAAGAGTTTTAAAGCGGTGCGCAGAAACAAGCAAAAATAATTGGCATAGCAAAGTTAGATGACCTACCTAATTACACAGTAATCAGGTAATGCTTTTGTATGTACACAGGGGAGAGGAGTTAAATACAGATCCTGAGTTGGATTCTTCAACAGGAGAGTGTGGTTGTTTGGCTGGTTTTTGCAGGAGAAGGGGAAACCACACAGTGAGGCAACTGCAAACATGTCAAGTCGTAACTCTGTGTGTGCACTGCACTGAGGCTGCATCTAGAAATAGTTTAGATGTTCATTTTGCCTAGACCTGGATGTCTGCTGTTGCAGGGCTGGCAGACAGGAGTACAACCTGCAGGAGACAATTGTCTTTCTGGAGAGGCAGCCCAGTGCCTGGCTGGGTACAGAACAGGGGAGACATTTCCACCCTCTGTCTGCAGCCTGCCTAAAGGTCAGTTGGAACAGCTCAGCACATCACAGACTACAAAACTTACACAGAGTGTTATGATAATGTCCTTTTACCTGTGCATCTCTGTCTACTTTCCTATGTGGCACGTGATGGATGCATCCTATCCAGCTTCCTTCTCTAGTAGTCCAGGAGCTTCTTTTACTTTCACATATATACCTTAGGGGTGAGAAGAAAAAGAAAAAGCCATCAATGATCTGGTATTTCTTCTGTATCTGTAATATGTGCTTGGCCTGGGGGCCTCTTCTTTTCCCAGACTTGGTGCTGAGTGGATGCCATACATATATGTAACATAAAGCACATAGTTACTGATTGAGGTATGAGTTGGTTATTGAGCGTTGATATTTACAGTGTATTCTTTTCCCCACAGTACAGATTGCTCCCATTAGAGAGCCCCTGAGACAGTTTGCTCCACAGAGCAGTCATGGAACAGCCTTAAAGAGAGTGTTTCAAAGTTTTATCTGTTCATCAGTCATATTATTAACTCTTTTTCTGTGTCATGGATTTTACTCATCAAAACCACCAGTAATACTTTATTTCAGGAAGCTTTGTAGCCTTCACATCCCCTCATCTCCTGTCATTTCCTTGTTCCTGGTACACAGTATCACATTTTTAACAATAATAGAATCATAAATTATTTTGTGTTCTAAAAGAACTTTAAAGATCATCTAGTCCACTCTCCCTGCAATAAGTGAGGACATCTTCTAATAGATCAGGATGCTCAGAGCCCTGTCCAACCTGACCGTGACTGTTTCCAGGATGGGACACCTACCACCTCTCTAGGCAACCTGTGCTGACATTCCACTACCCTTATTGTAAAAAATGTCTAGTCTGAATCTTTCTAAAGTATTGAAAGGCCACAATAAGTTCTTGGAGTCTTTTCTTCTCCAGGATGAGTAACGCCAACTCTCAGCTGTTCTTCACAAGCAAGGTGTTCCAGCCCTTTGATTTCTCATTTCTGTGGCCTCCTCTAGACTTGCTTGTGACCAGAGCACAGCAGAGGGGCACAATCACATCCCTTGGCCTGATGGCCACACTTCTCTTGATGCAACCCAGGGCACATGTGGCTTTTTGGCACATTTGGCTTTTTGGGTTGCAAGCATGCATTGTCGCCTCATGTCCAGCCTCTCATCCACCACTGATGCAGTTCAGCTCCAGCCATGCCTTGCTCTTCCTGACCCAATTCCTACACAATCAGGCAGTGTCCCTATATACTTCTCAGGACACCTGTCCAGGCTTCCACCGCCTGTCCATTTCCTTCTTGCCCTTCAGTTCGACTAGCAGGTCTCAACTAATCCATTCCGGTCTCTTGCCATCCTTTCTTGATTTCTTACACCTGGGCATAGCTAACTCTTGTGGAGGTCCCTGAGGCCACCCTGGCCAAGGGGACAGGCCTGCGCTGGGTCACTGCCAGGATGCTGCCTGATCCTGCCCAGCTCCTGCCACCTTCATGGGGCGGGGGGAGTTCCATTCCTGCTCTCTGCAGCACTGGAGGGGCCTCTTGACATGGTTGTAAATAAATTGTTGTGATCACTTGATTATAAGTATCATAGTTTAATATTGAGTATGTGTTGAATAATCAACTTACAAGTATACAAATAATAATGAATTACTAGTTTACAAATATTGGCTGATTATTAAACACTTAATAATTTGTTAATAAACAGAGAAGGTATTATTCAAGTGTAACATGTGAAATTGAAGATGCTGTTTGACTGTTTTCTCGCTGAAAAGTGCCTTCCTTCCGAGGGAGGGAAGAACCAGTCCAGTCCTGGGTTCACCTGCAGAGAGTGAGGGCAACTAGGCCAGTGGTGCTGCCTCACAAATGGCTGAGCAGGAGCCACGCATGTGCTGGGACCCATCATTCCTGCCCTTGAAAGGAGATGGGGAGAGACCTGCCCAGGTTTACTGAATCCATGAGGAAGAAGCCAGGCTGCCTGTGCTGAGGATGAAGCTGCTGCCTGCTCTGCTCCTGGCTGGGGACAGCCCTGCCCATCCCTAAGCTAAATTACAGCTTCTGCTTATTAGAGCAGTGGGGGCTTTGACAAGATTGTAAGTCAATCACTGTCCTAAGAATACGAACTGTCATAGTTGTGCATTGTCTAAATATGGGCCAATGAGTTAATGACAATTCCAGCTGTTGTGCACACCTTGAATAAGGAGTTGGGCCCATGAACACAGTGTGAAAGGCCCAGGCTCCAAGGGGCTCTGAGCAGTCTGGTCTACTGGAAGGTGTCCCTGCTCACGGCAGGGGGGGCTGGAACTAGAAGAGGAGGCTGCTGGCACGGAATGGATCATCGGGGTGACCCCCCAGCATAGCTGAGCGATATGAGCGGCGGTGCAGGCGGAGCTGAGCCCAGCGGAGCAGCAGCATGACCCAGATTGGATGGTGCAGCTCCCAGAGGGTTTGTCATTGTTTTTCATTGTTTTGGGCTGGGGGCAGGAAACATTAGCTGTGGGAGCTCCCCCACCATCTCGCCTTTGTTCCCGATGGCCGTGGGACATGCTGTGCAGGAACGGTCACCATCTGATCTTTGTCTGGAGAAGCCACATGGACACAACCTACGACAAGCATCCAGCATCTTGTTTTTGTTCCCAGGGGTGGACATCTTTTTGTAAGTAAAACACTCTCTTTTTTTGCATACTCTTGTTCTTAATAGTGTGGTTGTTACTGTGCATTTCTTATTCCATTGCTTTGTGCTTTCAGTAAATTGTTATCTCATTCCATAGGCTTTGCTTTTGTCCCTCCCTCACTGAAAGGGGTGGAATAAGAGGAGTGGCTTATTTGGACTTTAATTTCCTGCTGGTAATGCATCACGACTTTGAGCAGAAGCTGAAGGACCAGGAGTAACCTCGGTAGCTTGAATAATAGTGAGTTTCATATAGAGAAACATTTTTTCATTATTTCCAGCACTTCTCTTATTCTGCTGGGCTGTGGCAATAAGGACCAGTTTAGTTTCCAGTATTCACAGTCAGAAAGCATTAGCACAGGGTGCAGCATGAGCCATTGTTTGCAATGAACACATACAGACACAGAGGTTCAGAAATTGCTTTCAGCATTTGCTCACCCAGCAGGGTGCTGTGCCACTTGGACCTGGTGGACATGGGGCTTTTCAGCCACACAACCCTACTCCTATGTAGCTATTTGTGTTTAGTACAGAGCAATTTTCTAACAGGCCTGCTTTTCTTAGCCACTTTCTTGAAATAATGGTGGTTTGGGATTTTTCTGCCTTTCTTTAGCACACACAGCTGCAGCATTTAGTGTTTGTACGGGCTATGTAGGCTGCAGTCATGCCATGAAGTCCCACTCTAGACCCAGACCCTGAGCATCCACTAATCCTCTTACCAAAGTTAATATCCCCTGTACTTCCATGATAAGCAAGAGTGAATAGAAATTCTTAGTCTGCTTTATATCTTGAAGTTCAGGAGACAAATTAACATACATGTATAATGAGCTATACTTATATAATAACAACGTTGTTTTTAACTAGAAATATGTTTGTGCCATTTTCCTCCTATAATGGTATCTCCATTTAGCTCCGCTTTTAAAACTTTCCATGGAGGCAGACATCCTTTGATGCTAATTCATGAATGCTCAGTGAATTCCCATCACTCCTAATCCCTCAGCCTCTCATTCTTTATAAAATGTCTTAATGCCTTCTACAAGGCCCATTAGCACTGGAAACATGGGTTTTCTTGGCCCCCAGCTGTATTAAAAGGAAGCAAAAGTGAGGGCCTGTTTATAGGATAATCTTGTCCGCCATCTAATCCTCTTTCATTTGGGTTTATTTCCTGTTGGGTTTTTTTACCTCTTGAATAATTGCGTTCTGGCACCAGCCAGTCAGAGCACATTTCTCTGACTCAGCCTGGCACCTGTAATGCCACCCCCTGGCACAGCTCAGGCTTTCTGATCAGTACCCATCACTACTGCTGGTCCTCGTGCAGGCAGGTAGAAACAGCACTTCACTGTTACAGGAGGGAAAGCTGCTCACCTGCTAAGCTGGGTTACTTCCAGCACAAATGCAGCCCCTCTTCCCATTTCTTCCTGTACTTTATCTTTGGTTTAGGCTTGTACAGGCAATTTTTAATTGCTGAGGGTTCATGTTACGTGCAGTTTATAAGCAGCTCTTGTGTTCCAAGTAGGAATAAAATGATGCAGTGTTAACATTTCTCAGTTGAACAAGGGAAAATTCATCTATGATACCAAGTTCGATGCTACCAGTTGAAAACAACTGTTTTCAAATGAATTTTAAAAGTCAGAGCTGGCATGTAAAAATCAGTCTTCTCTTCCAGATATAAAGCAAACAGAACCAAGCCAGACTATCAGACTTTGTCTACTAAGTACATAGTTTTTATTCTGTAAAACATCATTATGCCAAGTCGAGACAGGAATTTATAAGTTGCTTACAGTTGCAGTTGTGGACCCTCTTAAATGTCTAGTCTGGTGCTGATTAATCAGCACTGATTGCTCTTACTTTTAAGGAAAAAACCCCAACAACCTCTCTCCTCTGCTGAGAGTTGTGACAACTCATTGATTTCAAGGGCAGAATGGACAACTGACTTGCTTATCCTATTCCATTAATCATGGACCATTGTATTTTTCTAATTTGCTATTCTCCTCATGGTTTTGTTGAGTAGTTAATTATCCTTAGTTAAAAAAAATAAACAACCAAAAGCAACAAACCCACAATTAAAAAAAAAATATAAATAGATATTTATATAATAAATGTTATAATATTATATAATAGATATTATCTGGCTTTGGCACCCAGATGTTTTTTTTTTTTCTATTACACCTTTTTTAACTGGTATCCAACCCTCTTGGTGGAGATTCTTAAGAGCCCGTTCCCATTCTGTGTCAGAAGAATGTACAACAGCCGTTGTACCATGACAGTCATTATATAGCTGGGATAATGTCATTTTGATTGTGTTTGTCCTTTGTTAGAAAACCTTTGCTTTAGCACAGGATGGTCAGATATAGGTTCCCTGTGCTGCAAAACAGAATTAGGTGCCTCCACAGTGGATTATCCAGCACTAGAATCACACTTGCTGAGGTAGCACTCTCCCTCTGTGCTCTTCATCAAAAACCTTGGCTTCTAAAGCTGATGGAAGAAATTCTGGTCCTAAGGCCGTGTCTTTAGGCAGAGGGAATCCAACTGGATTTTTAATCCATGCACCAAATTATCACAAAGTCTGAAGGTTGCCAGGCTTGCTGATGCAGCAGTAATGCTCAGTTTTGATGGTTTGAATGGGATGCAGAGAGGTTTGGGCTTGAAATGCATCCTAAATTTCAATGGGTTTGTGTACTGAATTTTCCAATGGTCATTTGGAATGTAACAACTTATTACAAATGAATATCCGTGCATCATATAAGTATTTCATTGAGGGAATTAGCAATTGCTGTGGTTGGAGTGTTTAAACATCTGATAAATCAAGTGGGTTTCGAACTTCAAAACAGCACTTTTCTAGATTGACACTCATTAGCAAATGCACACTGCCAATGGTTAGCTCTTAATCACTATCAGTCATTAACACTACTTATTCAAACAATTAGTCTTTAACAATCTTACTCTAAATTAGCCATGAGTGTGAATGAGGCTGATGCTGTGTAGCTAACACTGATGCAGCTCTTGGTGCTTTCAGTGGCTGAAGTCCTTGAGATCAGATTCAAGAGCTCTTCCAGAAGGGAAGCTGGAAGGGAAGTTCATGATCTTCTTCTTCCCTGTTTTGCCTTATTACCCTTTCAATTTTTTATGCTACTCAGCTCTCCCCAAAAAGTGAAGGGTTGGGAAAATCACCTCCCAGCATTATTTTTCCTATTTTTAGGATCCAAGTCTCCCTCTTTTCCCATTGCAATTCCAGGCAATTTAAATGCTTGTGCTCAGCTGTGTCACGAAGTCTCACCACGCTGATGGTTGTTACTGGTGGTGTTACTGTGGCACAAAACACTTGCACACCGTGTAGGTCAGGCCGGTTTAGTGTGTTTATGTTTGGGTTGAAGGCAAACAAATCTTGATTATGTTTTTTCTTTGAATACTTGTAATTTACACTTCAAACAGGCCCTGTTTTTCCTGCAAGCTCTTTTGGTGGAATTCGGATGGTCAAGTTTTAGTTATTTAATGTATGAGTGCACACTGGAATAGAAACTTCTCCCTCAATAACTAAGGTGGGGGAGGTTGACACCTCCAGAAGGTGGGACAATTTATCCCATTCGTGTAAAAGCATAGATTAGGGCAAGATGTGTCTTGCACTAAACTCCTTTTAAAGTCTAGAGATCCTGTTGATGTGGTGGTTTCATGTGAATACAGCTCAGCAAGATTGGGGTTCTGCACTGATTTTTCCCAAGCTCATGCTGCCTGAAGGCTGAAATGAAGCTGTCATTGAAGGAGCCCACCAGGTTAGGTGACTGCATATCCTCTCTCCTGAAGTATGACATGATTTAAAATCAAAGCTGATACTTTTGAAGGGCCCAGGATTTTGCCGACTCTGTGTCAGGCTGCAAACAGCTAACATTTTCACCTTTGTCACACTAGATTTAATGTATCTGGGAAAACAGGCAATCTGATAACGTATTGCTACTATTGACTTAAAGGAAGGTGCAGGAGGCGTGCTCTCCTCACAGAGATCTCCTGGGGAACTCAATATTTGACTACAAAAGCTGTGACTTCTTTTATCCAGGCACACTTGATTTTAGAGGTGATATGCAGAGCACCAGCCTTGCTGTACATCTTGCCCTCAGTAAGTTTTAAAAGTCTGCTGTTCCATGCTTTGCTTTGCCAAGTGAGACTGTTCCCTGCCTGAAGTAAGGCATCAGTAGCTGAGGACTAAATTGCCCAAATGCCAAATTTCTCTCCTCTCCACCAAGTGTCCCCTTTGCAGCACTACAGAATTGCACGTGTTCCTGTTGGGGCTTTGGCCAGCAGCTCTTGGCTTCCTGTACCTTCCTTGGTGTTACAGCCACTTAGGTACCAAGGGGATGACAACCTCTCTTGCCTCTGTAGCTCAGATTTTAAACGAAGGATTCAAACAATAATGAAACTTAATGACAAAAAGTATTCATGTAAAACTGAAGTGATTTGAGCCTGCAAGCACCCTCTGAGTATTTTTTAACAGAATACAATGCTGTTGTTCCCAGTCATGAAGCAGTAACATGTGGCAAGGGCTCTGTCGGTGTGGAAGGCCTTTGTAAGTGTTTCCCTGAGAGCTGTTATCCTGAGGAAAAATTCTGAGCCAGCATGAATAAATAATGTGCTGATAAGTTTGTCCAGCAATACCCACTCTACAGTGAGGAAACCTTAGGTGATCAGCTGGAAATCAGCGGCCTTTCAAGAGTGTGTTGATGCCCAGAGCAGAGTCATAATTGTTTCTTTCATTGCACTACTGTAGGTACACAATGCTAAAACCACCAATAGTAAATGAGAATGAACCATGGCATATAGACAGTGTCAAATTCTTTTTCTGATGCTAAAACCATCTGTATTGTGGTGCTGCTCCAGTGAAAAGCACCAGTGGAGAGACAGGTCCAGATAGAAGGGAGTGAGCTGTCCTGGTGCTAATGGCAGTCAGTGCAGAGCTGTGACCTGCAACACATCCTCTGGGTGTCAAAGCTGAATTTCTTTCCTGAAGTATGTTAGTGGGCTTTTAAACAGCCTTTTTCCCTTTGTGCCAAGTGGGTGTTTTTAGGGAAAGTTCTGACAACCCTGATGGTAGGATCTCTACCAGCTAGGGAGAAATACAGAAAGAAAAAGGTGTTGTGGAGTTTTTAAGAAATTTCATTAGCATGTGCATTAGCTAGTGACAGCCTGGTTTTCTGGTTGGGAGCACTCTGGCAGCCAAGGGCTGTTACTACCTTTGCCACTGACTGGTGATGGGGGGTGAGCAACTTGTGTCCTCTCTCCATATTCTCGGTTCTTGAGCTTTATATCCATCAAGTCATTTCAGAACTATTCCCGGGAGCCAGCAGTCACTTGCTATGTGTTTGTGTCTTGCATAATGAGAGGCTGCAGTTGCTTGGATCTTTAGGCTCATAGCAAAGCTATTAGTAAAAGCCAAGTTCATCAGACTGCTCTGGACTTCAGCTTTGTCGCTATCATTTCTGAAATAGCAGTCAGGGGATCCCATTGACTCTTTCTTCCAAATTACTTGCTAATGCAATGCAGTAGTTGAGCACATTTCCAATTAAATGCAGCTACTTTATAAACCAATGTTTAAGTTGCTGGCCTAAATTACTCCTTAATTAGGTCATTTTTTCCTAATTGATTAAAAATAGGATTTCAAATTAAAACAGAGAAATTGAGTAACATCACACAAATGATATTATTCAAATCTGAAAGGAAAAAAAAATCATGAAAAAGGAAAGAACCATTGTATTGAATTGCAGATCAGCTGTAGATAGGACTTTTGGGATTGTTCTCTAGAAAATCTATTATTTTCCATCTTTGAAATTAGGGCAAGGATGAAATCAAATAAAAAAGTTTAAAGCCCAGAAGAAAAAAAACATTACAAGGCAGCTGATCAAATATGAAACTATTATTATTATTATTATTATTATTATTATTTTATATTGTTTGTAGTATGATAGTACCTCAAGACCCAGACTAAGGCCCCAGAGAATTTGCAGTTAAAGTCAACAAGATAGAGGATGAGGTAAAAACCAGAGATCAGAGCTCTAAAACCTGTGAGAAAAGTTGGAGGTAGCTCAAGAAATACGGCCAAGAGGCCCATTGGCCTCTTGTGTCTCTGAAAGGCCACAGCTTCATGCTGTTGTGTCTACCAAAGAGTGCTCCAGCACAGAAATCTGGTGATGGAAAGGCTCCAAAATACCCTAAACTATGCTCTGTACTCTAAGATAAAACACTATAGCCTGATCTCTAGTAACTTTAGTTCCTGTCAGTGTCATAAACAAGTGGAGCCACAAAGAAAACTCTAATGTCTGATGAGGCTGTTTAGAGATGGTTTGCAGTGTGGTGATTTGGGGTTTTTTTGGTGAAAGAAAACAAACCTAGGCTGGCTGACTGGGATAGGTAAAATTTGATGAACCTACACTGATTTCTGTAACACTAGGCAATTCAGGTATATCAGTGTTAAAGTGCATTGACTTTGGTGAAGAGCTGTCAGATAGTTGATTCTCTGGCTTTGCTACTGCCACCAGGATTTATCTGAGATGAGAAACTAGTCCCTGATTTAAGCTCAGTTCTATCAGTTTAGCTGATGTTTCACAGCAGGATTTCCATAGCAGAGCAGAAATGCAGACTGTGTGTTCCTGATTTCTTCTCTTCCAAAGAGCTCTCTCCTGGCTGTGTCTTCAGTCAGTATCCAGCAGAACTTACGTAGGCTGGTTGTTTTCACGGCTGGATTAACACTGCATCTCTGCTGTGCTTACAATTTGGCTTCAGCCTTAGTCTTGTGTGTCAACAATGAGTGTCCATCTGTTCCTGTCCCCCTGAACTTACTATCTTCTATTCTTACTATAGTCTGGCTTTTCATTTTTCAACCTCCATGGTTTATGGAACCACTCTGGGCAATTTTCTGCCATCGTTTTTAGCAGGTCATGCTATGCCCACGAATGCAGAGTAATGCTTCAAGAGCTGTAGTGTGAAATATGTGCTGCAGAAGAACTTGGCCTCAGCTTGTAAACACACCCAAGTGCCTCACCTACCAAGACAACAGCTCTGCTGGGTCAAACCAGAGCTCCCTCACACAAATAGTCAACACCAAGGCAAAGAGAGTAAGTAAGTGTACAGCAATATCCTTGCAGCCTCTCGTGATCCACATCTTGGAGGTTTTCTGAGTTAGCTGAGTTAGCATCTTCCTTTCACAGCCCTTGAGCTGTTGTCCTGTATGAGTTTGTACACTTACACTTTGCACCCATGTGAATTGTTGGTGTACTGGGGAACATGCTGAGTTTTTTCAACAGCACGTGGCAAGTAGTTCTTTGGTTCAAATATGTAGTATATGTAAAAATATCGGTCTGTTTGTTTATAATCTGAATCCTGAACATGTAATGTAGTAGCCTCTGGTTCTTGTATTCTGAGAAATGCCAAATAGTAACCATTTTATTTCCCTACTCTGCCAGCTGAGATCTTTTTCCACATAAACCCCCCAGTTATCTCTTTGCTATAGTACCAAAGCCTAGTGTATCATCAGTCCTGGACAGGAAGCTGTCCAATTCCTTTGATTAGTCTCGTAATCCATCCAAACTCTTTCCAGTTATTCTTCGATCCTTGCTGAGACCAGGACCAGAACTGCAGTTGGTATTTAGAGTGCAGGCACATATTAAGAGTTGTACAACAGCACAATGTTGTCTCTTGATCTGTTCTTTTTGACTTTCCTCTAATTTATTGACTTCCTGGACCAACACTGATGTATCTCTTTCTTAAGTTTAAGTGATTTAGAGCATACCACTGGGCATGCATGGCTAATACTTTTTTTTTTCCTTCATGCTTTACTTTGCATTTATTGAACCTAACCTTCATCTGTCATTTTTATCTGCCAGTTTAAAACTTTGAATAATTTAGGAACATAAGCAGACTTTGTTACCTTGTTGTGCACAACCTCTTACAATAAGCTGAACCAGTTCACCCCAAATAACTCTGAAGGAAATCTAGCAATAAGTTGTCTCTATTAATTCCCACTTCTTTTGTCGACTACTTTAATCAGTGATCTATGAGAAGACCTTTTGTTTATTACAACCAAACACAGATCAGAAAGAGAAACTATGAATGTCCTTGAGGCTGTTTGAGTTGTTCCATGGTCTTTAAACAATGTTAACATTTTAGACATCTTTGATTATTGTGTGTCTGTCAATTTAGATATTCCTGTGAATTTAACTCTGGGCACTCAGTCAGTGAAGCTCAAATGCCCGTGCAGAAAGCTGATGATTTCCCATGCAGAAATTTGCTGAGAATATAATTCAGAGAATGTGGGTATCTGGGAAGGATAAATGCACACCTCTCAGGCTGCAGTTTTGAAGAGGAACTCCCACCTGCTGAATATTTTTTGCAAACTTTAAGTATTTACAGGGTTATCTTGCACGTGTTTGCTGTAGAGCTGTTAGGATGATGCACTCTTCATAGCCATGAATGTGCAGCATGGATTGTGTTCTTGTACCAGCAGCAGCTTCTCCGTGTTATGTGTTGCTGTCCAGACTGTTCTTTCACTGACACCTTTTATTTGCAGCCCCCATCTTATCACAAATATGTATCACTGCCTTCTCTAGTACATCTGGGCTTTCTGTTTTGGAAGGCAGCTGTCATGCACAACAGCTTCAACAGTTTCCCCAGCAAGATCTTTCTGTTATCTGGCCCCACCTGGCTAATCCCACAATAGACTGGAAAAATCTGAGCACACTTGTTGGAATGGATCTTGTCTGCTTTTTTTTAGAGGTAAAATTAAGTCCGCAGAACATGTTGAATGGCCAAAAAATCATACTCTTTAGGATAGTGTTCAAATAAGTCTGTCTGTCATGATTTAATCTTTCAAGCCAGTCCAAAAATAATTGATTTATATTTATGAAATTCCTTTCATCGCTAAGGATTTCATGTGCTTTCCAGAAAGATATATCCATTCCAGCCACTACTGAAATGCAACCTCTGCTTAACTTCAATAGTAGTTTACAGCATGAGGAAGAGAAAAAAGACAATCTTAAAATACAGCAATTTTCATTCAAAATTATGCCTTTTAGGAATAAAAAAACCATAAAAATCTACATGATTTTGGTGCATAAAATTGGGCCAATTACGTGACATTTAAGGGGAATAGTAACATTTCTTATCCCGAGAGCTATAAATACTTTTTAAATGTTTTTTGTGGCATCTTTACTTCACCCTCACACCCTGAGATTTCTGTCATCTGAAAAATACTGTAGTTGTTGTAGCTACTCAGTAAGTTCTACAGTGTCTTCTAAGGAAACTTTGCTGGTTTATTGCATCAGAAGCCTGGGCTGTGGGTAAACGTGAACTGGGCAGTACAGATTAGGCTTTGTCACATTCTGTAGTGCTGAATGTGCTACTTGTGTGAGCCACCTCTGTAGCCTTTAAAGAAACAGCTGGGTTTCAGTAGTAGGTGAAGTATTCCTAACTATGTCTTTTCTTTTTAAGATGTGGGTCAGGAATTTAGTTATTAGTCATTGTTAGACTTTGTCATTGCATTTATAGGTATTTATATACATTTATGCTCAAAGTAAGCTCAATGCACACACAACTGGTGCCAGTGGAAAATACTGCCATGAGCTCATGTATGACTGTAACTCCAAGGGGTCTGACTTACACAATGTCCTTATTTCTACTTTAACAACCTGATGGGATGGCAAACTGAATCACACACGTTTGCTTTTATTTAGCTCTGGCTATCCCTCCAAATCTTCTCCTGCCTGCTTCGTAATTGGATTTAAATGGTTTTTAATTACATTGTCTGAGGCTTTGTTAATATCAGCCCCTAAGTATTTGTACTGTATTTTTGGGTGCCCACTTAAGATTCCATGAGGTGAGCAGGGCTGAAGGGCAAACTCCAGAAAGCTGCATCACTGCAGTCTCAGAGTCATTAATTTTGTGCAATGATAACTTTGTACTCAGAGAGCAATATTCATTATAAGCAGGAGGGGAAGCATGTGAGTCCTTAATTAACAGTAGGATATCATCAGCATAAAGTAATAGTTTAATGTTCTACAGAATCAGTGTTATAGCCTTTTAGACCGTTGGGTTTTCCATTTTAGACAATGCCAACGTAAGACTGTAATTGACTGGATGCCATTACCTGGCTCTCATTATTACTCTCCAGGCACTACCCACAGCACCCCATTTCCTGTCAGTGACCCACAGCTTCTGTTTAATGACCCAGATAAATGTCCCGGTTTCTAAGAGACCTCCGTTTCCATTGAGCACATGAACAGCAACTGACTTTTTCCCAAAATCCAACCCAACCTGCTGTCTTGCCTCTTTACTTGGCTCACAGAGGAGGCAGATCTCTGCATCAATGGACAGATTTGCAAAGTGAACATGTGGTTTATTTTATTTGTAGGACATGCTGCATCGAAGGAGAGCCACCTTCTCTCCCCTGCCTGGGTGAAAAGCTGAATTTGTGTCTCCTTGCCAGCATCACCCTGAAAACAGCTAAAAGAGTAACTTTCAAGGAGTTAGTTCCAGCACTAATGCACTTGTACCAACCACCAAGCTCCAGAGCCAAGTCTCTGAGACATTGCCTTTAAGAGCAGCATGAGGAGGCACTGAGCAGGCCTCCTCACGTTAGGCAGTGACATCTGCAGGGACAAAAAAGCCCTGTGGATTTTTTGCCCCCATGCAGTTCATCACATATCTTTACTCATACTCTTTTGCATCCTTTTGCTTTGATTTTTTTTTCACAGACTGGAACGAGGCATCTAGAAATCTTCACGTGGCTGACACTGCATGAAGGAGTGCATGAAATGCACGAAGAAGTGCCTGTTCCACTGGTACAGGTGTGTAAAGACAGAAAACAAGTAATAAACTTTCACTATTAAAAAAAGAAAATGTAATTAATAGCTTACACAAGAGGAACAGTTTGAACCTGGTATTACTTCTCAGGGGAGAGTGGCCACTTTGTTCCTATGTGTCCAAGGCTGTGCATCAGCGAGGCTCGGTGGAATTTCTCAGTGGAAGCAGACTACATTAACACTGCCTTCTCAGCCTCACATATGAGGATTAGGACTCCTAGGTTTATTTCCAGTGAGGCTTAGAAGAGACAGAAAGGTGTTTCAAGGTTAATATATTTGTTGCACATTTCAGAGAGTGAGGGAAGAAATTAATTCCCAGAAGACTAATTCTGCGTGAAGGGGAGCGCTAATTTTGGAAATGCCATACCTCTGCTCTGTGGGTGTAGCTAATACTTGTGGGTTCTTCACAGAGCTCCACACTGTGCTTCAGCAGAGAACTGACATTGAACCCATATCTTCCCCTTCCCTCTTGAAAACGTAGTGCCTTTGAAGGCAGCTTTTGTTGTTCCTATGAACAAAAACTATCAGTATTAAACTGCACATGTTTCCTGTTGCTTTTTGGGAATATTTAGAATAGCTGGAATGAATGTGTCTCAGACAAGGCTACATGTGCCTTTTCTGCTTCTATGCCTACCTTTTCAAGGTAAACTGACACTTTTTTTTTTTCCAGACTGAAAGATCTCTTAAGGAATCCACTCCTATTTATTTGGCCAACAGGTAGCTTTTAGTTGTTCTTTGAAGCACACTTAAAGCATAACTTGCTCTGGCAATGTATTCTCTTTGATACGAAAGGCCAGACCCTGAAGAAAGTGAGGTAAACTCTCCATGTCATGTAGTGGAGTAGGCCATAGGCAATTGCTGAAAACAGTGGATTTGTTCCTTTTTTAAAAAAAGGTAGTCTGTTATTGATCCGTTGTAGTTCATACACACTTTTGTGAATGCTTTGTTTCAACTATTTTTTTTCTGAGTACTCTGTCTTAAGTAAATCCAGCTTGTTCTTTTTTCCTGAAATAAAATGCTAAAGTGTATTTAAAATTATGCAGTGTTGTTTTCAGCCCTTCATGACCTCTACAGATAGAGAAGGCATATGATTATTAGAATGCATATTTATACTTAATTCTGGCCAAAGAGTTTCCTTACACTTACTGTGTAATTAGAAGAGGAGAGAAAAGCTAAACATTTGAGCTAGAATTAAAATTCTGTGGAGTATTTATCCTAACTCTTAACAAAGGGCTGAACAGCTTCAAATATACTGACATTTAAACATACAAATTCTGAGGTTACCTGTAGTGACTTTTACACTTTATATCCTTGACTGAAAACAGGTTTACCCTCATGAGGATGGCTGCTTTGAAAACTTAGCTACATGAGTACAGAACCAAATATGAACAAAAAGCAGAACCACATCATTTACCTGTGTCCAGTGTCCTGGAGATCTATGGGGGCTACTGGATGTAGTCCCAGTGACAGGCATTCTACACCCAGCAGACAACTGTAATTAATTTTCTGTTTAGTGATGTGCTCCAGGCCAATGACTTTGTCCTGCAAGAAAAAGGTAAGAGGTAATTTGATCAGAAAAGGCATAATCCAGAAGCTGACTGAAATGGGTAAATAACTTTTAATTTTCTCCAGTAGAGTCTGGCTAGGTCTGGGATGAACTCATGCCTCACATGGAGCTCGCACTGCAGGGCTTTATCCAAGACTTCACTGGACCACTTCTGCCAGTATGGCTTTTTTTTATTATTATTATTAGAAAAAAAGCCAACAACCCAGACTAGAATTTTTATGATGTATTGACTGTAGTACTACTTTTTTTCCATCAACTAGTTCTAAATCCCATTCTGATTTTTGGATTTGGTTTTGGGTTTTTTTTTTCCAAATGTTTCATCCATTTGACTGATGTAGCTGGTCACCACTTCAACAGAATTAACTCAACTTAGTTACACCCGAGGAATTTATGACAATCAATTGACTTGGTATTTAAACTGTGCTCACTGAAGTTGTGTGCTGACACAGAAAACAGTGAAAATATCTCTGAATTCTGCCTTGAATTTTTTTTTTATTTGATTCCTATTTAAACCTACCTTACACCAGCCCAAACTGCGGACCAGCTTCACTGGAAAAAACGACTGTGTTTTTTCATAAGCCAGATGCTTAATGAATACACCTGTTTTTTTAGGATTCATATGTTGGCAGAGATGGGAGCTGGATTTACATCTGCAGAAGAGAACCAGTTTCAGAAAACATTGATACTTCCTTGTGTGATTCTTGCAGTATGCACCCAAACCCACAACACTTACTGAACAATAGCAATATCCAAATGCAAATTGAATGAATTGCACTACCTCCCATTATGAAAAGAACGTGTCATTTTCTCTATATGAAATGGAGTTTTCTGTCTGTCATTCATGAATTATACTAGTAGAATATACTCTGACATTCAAATATTTACATTCACAGCTGAACAGGTCTTTCAGATACCTGTATTGTTTGAATGGATACATCCACTTGCTGACCTGGCTATTTGTGGGCTCCAGTGCAGGCCAGAAGATCCAGGCTAAAAACACTGCTGAAGAAAAGCAATAAAGGCAGCAGAAGCTGCAGCACTGGGCAACTACAGTCCCAAGGAGGGAATCTGGCCATTCTTATAAAGAATGCTCAGGCTGAGTCACTTGAGAGATGACAGGCCACTTCTACCATCCCGCTTACTTTGGCAGCCTAGAGGAACAGTCATTCTTCCAAAAATTTATCAGGAAACAAAGAGACACAGATTTGCAACTCCCTTCTACAAACAGACCTGAATGACAGCAGCATCCCTACAGTCACCAAAACACGTCTTCAAACATGTCACCTCACCTGTGTGCCAGGCCAGTTCTCAGCCCTTGCCACAAAAACAAGGTGAACACATACAAACTTATTCTGGGAAGGACTACATCTGTGCCTCACAGCTGTTAAGCTCCTGCTAGCACAATCACTAGCACAACATCTTCATATTGAAAGGACACTTGAATAAATGAACTAAAAGATATTCTTAGGAAAAGCAGGAAGTGCACTCACACAGTCAATTTGAACTTGGTCAATACAGCAATGCCTCTGAAACAAGAGACAGATCCCTTCTTTTTGATGGTCTCAGTTTTTTCATGAAGCTGCAGGATCTCAGGCATTTTGTGAATATTCTTAAAATTGTCATGATTAATATGTATTGCTGGGTGCTGGTGAGGCACCAGACCAGAAATCAGGAGAAATGGCCTCTTTCCTGGTTTCCTCTAACAAGGTTCAGGGACACATCTGCGATTTTCTGGAATAAATAATTTAGATTATCCATCTTGAAAACTAATCCCTGATCCTCAGTTCTGAAAGGAATAGAGAACAGCTCTGTGTAAGATGAGACACCAAACCACAAGTACCCCAAAACACCAGTCAGATTTAGCATACTTTCTTTTTACCAGCTTGCATCCTTATTTCCTGAATTTAACAATGCTTCCTTGTAAAACACTCCAAGACTGAAACACAGAAACAGCTATTAAAGCTATTACTATTTTTGTTTTGATTGTCATTTTCTATTTCTGCTGCTCTGTTGTTTGATTACATTTGAGACATGGGAATACAGAAAAGAATGCCATTATAGCTGCTCATTCTTCACAAGGTTACTCTGAGGCGTGCTCGCTCGCACATGCAGCCACACTCCCATTACTGTGAACATTCCTAAGGCAAGGAGATGTGCTGGTTTATGGGCCATCTGTCAGGTGGCACCAGGGCCCTGTATATTGATGCCATGTTTGTTGCTAGCCCTTATTTGAAACAAAGTTCAGTTCAAAGCACTTCCAAGTACAGAAAGGGGAGGAAAAAAAAATGTCAGTCTGTTTAGATTACATTAAAGTTTTAAGATTAACTAAAAGAAAGGGAGAAAACAGTCTGCTAATGGGTAGAGCTCAGTGAAGAGGCATTATTATATTACTTCTAATGCACATAAAGCATCTCCTATTAAAAAGGGATGGCAGTTTTACATCCTATTAAATATATCAAAGCTGCTCTTCAATTACAAATCCTTTTATATGCATGTTTTAACAAATATGTCTTTGATAATAGAGTGCAGCAGTAGTTTTTTATATGCTAAACAAGATCCCTACAATACAGCACAACGATAGAAAAGGAAAAGTACCAGAAGAAGGTAGGTCTGTTTGGCAGGGCAGGGAGGGACTTATTTCAATATTTTCATTCTGTTTGTAGCTCACAAAACAGAGTATTCACACCATTCCAATGTACATATTAAGACACTGATAAAATAGCACAACCTGCAAATGGTACACTGAAGGAGTTTGGCAAGATGCTATTGTTTTTCCACATCGTTATCTTTGAAAGCAAGCTGTGTGCTAATAATGCTAGGAACAACAAAAATAAAAGCAAGCCGTGCTTGGCTGCAACCTGCTCTGAAAGCATAAAATTTCATCCAGGCCTGAGAAAAGCATCTTCCCCAAAGAATGGAGAATCTTCCTGCCTGGAGAAGGCAATGAGGTGACAATGCACATGGTCCTGGCCCTATGGACTTACCCACAAACATCACTCCACAAGCCACCAAAGCCCTGATGCTGCCGGTCTGGCACTGTCTGACCCAGGGGCAACAACAGTGTTAGGATGATCAAAGAAAACCAGAGAGGGACCCAGTGTGATCCTCAGTTAAGTTATTAAGCCCCTTCCGCCTCTTCAAACAGTTGCTAGGGCTGGGTAGTGCACTTCCGATTTTCCCAAGCCCTCTTTGTGCAAAAAATCAGCCTCTTACATTGCCTTCCAGTATCTGGGCCCCTGGGAACAGAGCACTGGCATTTCAGATTTCAGCCTTGGAGACACAGGGTTGAGATCCCTGTCTCTCACCATGCCCACTCCTGGCCTTACAATTATGCAAAACCCAAACTCCATTCCTGCTTAGGAGAACTGGAGTCACAACATTAATTAGATTGGGCAGCAGGCTGCCACAAACCCAGCTCCATTTGCATGGATCAGGTATTATTGACATCTGGTGCAGGAATGAGCCTGTGCCTATGGAAATATATGAACACACAATTAGCTTTTTCAGGCTTCTGATGAATTAATTGAATGGAGGTTCATGAATCTTGCAAAGAAGACAAAAGATATGATAATAATAAAGAGCAATAATAAATTCTGCTTAGCCTTTTGTCCCTCTGGTTTCATGGTTATGGAGATACAGAAAGCTGGAGAGATTTAGTGAAATGAAGTCACTTAGCTAGAAAATAAAGATGAGCAACAGCACTGTAGTATCATAACTCTCATGTCCGCACACTGAGCACCAGGGCTGTCACTGCACTCACGGAGCAAGGTCTTGCCTTGCCTGTCCTCTGCTGCTGTTTAGGCCTGTTTAGGCTCTGCAGAGCACCTGTCTTATGCCCAGTCTGTCTCCTCTGCAAGGTGAAAGGGAAAAAGGGATACCTAGAGCCAGGTTAAGCCTCCTCCCTTCCCCAAAAATAATGCTGTACAGCAGCAAACGTGTCTGCAGAAATCTGCACAAAGGGAGTCAGTACACTCCGAGAATTGGTCCCAGAACTGCTGTAAGATGGCACCAGCTGTGAAGCAGAAGGATAGAACCAGAAGAAATTGGCTGTTGTCCCTGATTGCCATCCCCTGTCTAAGAAAGATCCACAGAATGATAAAAGTCTGTGGTACCCCATGAGCAATACACGCCACTTCTAGGACAACCAGGCTGTGCAAGGCAGATGCTCTCCGCCTTGGCTTGCAGAAAGATGTCACCCAAAGGAAACACTACCTCCCTTTGTCTCTGGGCCAAATCCTCTGTGTGATATAGATCAGTATCACACCATTGAAGTCGGTATTACAGACTCCAGCTGGTTAAATTGGCTTCAATCCACCCAGTCAATGAATCAGATGCTCAGCAGGTGATATACAGTGTTTGACTTGCCTAAGCAATCATTACATCCAGAGACTCGGAGATATATTCTGGAGTCTAAGCAAACAAGACAAAATGCGTTCCTCTTTTGGCCTCATATATATCATTTCACATTAAAAAGATTTCTTGGGTTGGAGGCATCAGCATTACTTCCAGCAGTTCCTAGTGGTAAAAACTGACAGTACTTATGGCTGTGTTTATTTGTGCTGAATTTTTTTTCTTTTTCCAGCTGCCTCTGTTAGCACAATGGCTAAATGCAAATTGAAATCACTCTGGTGATTAACTGCAAATACTGCTTTTTGCAATGGGTTTGGTGTCCCAAGCAAACAAAGGACCATTCTCCAGTGCACTGCAGACAGTATGATTGTGTACTTTACAGATGTCATTGTGCAATCACTTTTTCATTACTGGCCTAAACATAACTTTTGATAGAGCTGAGAGGAAAGAGTGGCCTGCGATGGGAAGCAATAGTTCCCTTACCTGGTACACAGTATTTCTTCCCCTGCAGACATATTGATTACTGAGGGGCTGCTGAATGAATGAGGTGCTACTCAGCATGAGCATGGCTGGAACAAGCCCTGTATAATTAAAGAATGGAACAAATGACCTGTCCAAAAACTTAGAGTGACTATCCCACAGCCTTGTAATTCATAGCCAGGTGCACTTGCTTCACTTTTTCTCCACTATTGGTAAAAAAACCACAGCTGAAGGGTAGCAAATACACAAAAAAGGAAGGAGTTGTTTCTAGAGCTAAGGAGATACTGGGGAAGAAACCCCAACTCCTGCTGTCTCCTGAACCAGGAGCTAAGGCATCTTTCCTCAAAGATGTGAAACCTACCTTTAAGAACATTACAGATGGGCTGTAATGCTACACAAGCTCCTCAAGAACTGAAACAGTTCTACAGAAATGGCAGAGCTGACCAAATAACAATTTGCAGGGCTGCAAAAGGCAGAAATGAAACGCAGAGTCTGTTCTCTCTATGCACAGTGAGCAGATTACATTGTCATGACTGAGAGATTTAGATTAGACATGTCTTGAACATCAGAAAATCATCTCTGTGCTTCTACTATGGCTCATTTTTCAAGGCTAGACAAACACGTTGGACAAGAAAAAGGTAGAGCTGTTCTCACCTTGAAGAACAAGAAGACATTGTATGATATCTTAAAGTACCTTCTCATCTTTTTTTTTTTATTATTATAATCTAGTGTTGCATCGATAGGGCCTTAGCACCTGGAAGTCAGAAAACTCCCATCCAGAGAGAACAGGAATCCCTGTGTTGAGAAGAAAGCAGTGGATGTGCATCTGTGCTACTGCTCTGTTGGCTTCCTCATGAAGAAAGCTGTTTGTGCAAAATAGGAATAAAGGGACATCGAGGAAGCACTCAGAACTTATTTAATCACAACAGTAGAATCTGTGATGCTTCAGCACATCCTTATGTGCCTTGCTGGAATGGAGATGCAATTTTCAAGGCATGAAGTTGGAATAGTAGAAGGAGAAAGGCAGCCCTGCACAGCAAACAGGAACATTGCAGGATGTCAAAACAGCCCAATATGAATGACTGTAAATAAAAGGTAAGAAAGTATTTTTAAAAGCCAATAAAATACTAAGGAGATTTTTAAATTCATAGTCCTGGACTTCGACACTATAGGAGAGGAAATAAGGCTGAAGAGAAATTTCTGTTCTAACATGCCATTGTTTTGGTAAGTCAGCTTTTTTTGCAGCAAGGGGTGATGAGAAGACAGAGAGAAAGGTGGTAGAGATGAAAAGAGATGTGGCAAAAAATCACACCCAGCCACACAACAGAATCTGCTGGTAACATGATGTGCCACTATAACAGTAACCAAAATACATAGAAGCAGGAAACATAAAAAATGTTTTGAAGGGATTCCCAACTGCTCCCAAGGCAAGGACTTGGACCAGGCCTGTCAGGAAAATGACTGAGAAAGATACAGTCTATTCCTTATTTTCTCAGAAGCCTTCAGTGTGGCTGTGCAAATAATTTCCTCTTTTTTGCCCCAGTTTCTCCACTATTTTTTATATTCACTTTTTACAGAACATTGTGAACAAATCAATAAATTAATGATCAGAACTGAGAGAGCACAGTACAGGGAAGCAGACCATCCTCTGCCTGAGACTTTCTCCAGAGAAGTGCTATGAAGGTAGCCCTTAATAAAATTTCTTAATATTGATAAAATTCTGACAATAAAAGTGGGGCTTCACTATCAGAGAGAAAACTGTGGCTATGATAAAGATCTCAATGCTTCAAGGTTTAAGCAGTCTCCTAAACACCTTTTTTTTAAACTCCATCCCTTGCCTTGTAGCCCGGAACAGTGAGAAAGAAAAAAAGGAAACTATGTGATCAATAATTAAAGGGCTGGAAATGAACAAATGGAATTAATTGTTCCAAGAATGGCGAGGAAAGGAACCTGAGAAATATCATCTATCTTTATCTCTCAATCTGGCAGGAAAATTTACAAAGCATCTTTAGAAAGAGAGATTCTGAGGTTATATATTCCCTGCTTCAGGTTTCTGAGTGATACAAATTTAAAGGTTTTTTTCAGGTTGGGTTTTTTCTTCTTTCTACATTATGCTTTCTCATTTTATGACACTTCTCAGACTTGAATCACTCACAGCAGATGGCTCCATGAATACTGGATATTTCCATAAATAATGACAGATTTCCCTCCAGTCTCCCCACCCTCCTCCACTCCACATGCCCAAGTCTTTTGTGTGCTATCTGCAAACACGCATTCAAATTCTGGTCAGCAAACAAGCCTATCTAGTACCATTGTCATTCCTGCAAGCCCAGTAGAATCAGTAAAACAGTGAACTCGTCATCCCATCTGATTCAAGAGCATTTTTTTCCAAGAAATTCAGAGAAAGAAGGGAGAATCTGCTAGGCACTTAATGGAATTGAATACCTCCAGGGGTAACAGTAGAGGACCACTGCAGAAAGCATCCTGGTAGTCCACAACACTGGTGAGACAGATTTCCTGCACACTGACTTTTAGTTCAGTAATGGCCAGGAAACGTGCTCCGGTCCTCTGAACACCCTGGCCACCAAAGAAGCTCCAAGCATTATAGCAAGTGTGGAATTGGCCCTGAATTTAGCTATGGAAACTCTGCACAGGAAGAATTTCTAACAAAAAAGGAGCCTCAAGAGCCAAAAGGAGCACAAAAATCCTTGATGCTGGGGCTTAGTATTTTTAATTGATATACACACAATAAATGATATGTGATGTTACTGTCCTAGTAGAAAAAAAAGCAAGGTAGCTTTTAGTTTGGGACTTTAAGAGGAAAATATGGAAAGATTCTTATCAGAGCAAAAATTTATGGTTAATTTATTGCTTCAAGTGCTCATAATCTGCCATCTATATACATTTCTATCAAATGACCCTCTAAATAATTAATAGATCTAATTCTGTCAGTGTTGCCAGGGCAGGTTTCCCTGTAGAAGGTTAATGCTATGATTTAATTCTTTATTTATGTGATTAGCAGCCCCGGTCAGGCTGTTTTAATGAGGTCGCAGGCAGCAGATTATCACAACCGACGGGCCTAGCAGGAACCTCCAGCACTCTGTGTCTGAGTGATTCCACTGCACAGTCCAGGTTCCCACAGGAAAATGCCAACAGGTATTAGAGCCAGGTCCTTAGCCAGGCACCAAATACTATTCAACCCTTCCCATGGAATAGTACCAAACCACTGTAGTCCAGATAAAACATGGAAACACAGGAATTGCTAAAGTTCATCAGCTCCACAGTTCATTCTCTTGTTTCAGAATGCCCAGAAAAGCATGGACAAGAGTATCACTGTAAGAAGATGCAGGATAATTTGTTACTACAGCAATGCTCATCTGTAAGAGTTAACATTTAGGCTCATCTGTAATAGTTAGCATTTGGATTCAATCCCAGTGATGATCCTCCCCATGTCAAAAGGAGCGCCTGGCAGTTATGAGATTCTTCACACTCAACACTAGGGAAGGAGCTGATAGAAGTGCAGCATTTTAAGAGCTCATATATCTGCATTTCTATGCATTCAAAAGATTTAAGCACACAAAGATAGCAGAACCAGCGCGCCTTTCTTTCATTGTCTTGCTCTTTTTTTCCATTTCCCCCCAACACGCTCCAGCTCTCTAGAACTCTTTCCAGGCTGCTTAAGGTATCAAGGGCCAAATGCCAATATTCATTTTCATAAGGACACTCGAGACCAGAGCATTCACCTCGCACTCTAACCTCCTACGGAGCTGGTGTCCTCACTCCTCAGGAGAAGGGCTATCCAGGGACACTTTGCTCTCAGCAATTCTGATTTCAATGGGTTGACAGCGATAAGGGAGCACTGAAAATGCACGGCCTGCCTGGATAGGAAATGGTGAGATCTCTGTACTTTATTATTCACAGCCTCCATTCAGGCTGGTTGAGAAGGGCAGGAGAAACAGCTCAGATGTGTCTTTTCCTTATTCTGCTTTCACTCTTCCTCTGTCAGCAAAGGTGTCTTTCTACCTCTTTTACTGACCAGCCTTTTTGTTCTGTTTTGTTTTCTGCAGGGTTGGTTTTTGTTGTTGGGTTTTGTTTTTTTTTAATTATTGAATGTTGTTTCCCCAGCCAAACTGCCTTCAGCTTCTGTTCTGTTTATTATACTTGGCACAGAAAGGGATGAAAAGGAATGAATCTTGGAAGAGAAACTAAAGCCTGCAATAAGCTGTATTCTGAATTACCCTGTAGCATGCTGACTGGGAACAAGAAGACGTGCCATGCTGATACATACAGCTGAAAATTGGGTTTGCCATGTACGGCAGTGTTAAATGAAAGCCTTTCACTGCATCCCTCACAGACTGCCACTGTGCTGTGCCCTTCATGAACACTCCACTGCTTATTGGCACAGGTATAAAAATGTCCTTTGGATGACAGACAGCTCAGGTAAGCTCTAGAGAAATCAAAGCAGGAAAGCACATAAAAGGCTAGCGGTATTTCTATCACTAACTCATGGATAGGTTTTTTCTCTCTAACAATTTCCACCTTGGAAAGCTCCAGGTCACTAAATCAACACCCAGAACAATGAATTCAAGATATTGAAAAAGATCACATAAAATTCAGTGTTCTCACAGAAATGCAGAAACTCCTTCTATTCCTATGTGTTGGCTAACCCCAGGCTTCCATCAGGTTGAGCACTTTTCTGCCTCACTCACACACTGCCTCGGGTTTCTGTGCAAAATCCCACTGAAAAGAATGGAAACTCGGTGTACAAGATAAATGGCATGAATTTTATCAACAAATGGGACCATCCCAATCCTCTGATCTGATTCCCAGGAGGCTACAGACCAAAGATTCTCACTTAGGAGTTTCCATGCTATGTGTAGGGAAAAAGGCCTGGTTGTCTGCGGTCAGAGACTCGACATCACAATCCCTGGTGGTTTAAGTTACCACTAAGGCTGCAAGCCCAGTAGCTGACACATCACCAACCAAATCCCTCTACACAAACCCCAGCAGAGGGGCAGGGATGGCAACAGCAGTCACAGAGTATTTAAACTGTCTCAACAGGAGTGGGAGAGCATACAGACCACTGTCCAATGATCTAGCTGCTGAGCTGGTAATATTCCCACCAGGAATCCTCTGCAGGGCGCAGTCCAGTGATGTAATTTGGGTTTGGTATAACTAAGCAGGACTAGGTGATGTAAAGCTACCTGCTGTCTGCAAAGTTGCCCTCACCCTTATCCTGACAGGGAATGTTGGCCCCTTGTTTCAACGTGTTACTGCTTTCCATCGTTTTAAAAGGAACCACAGAGGTAGAGGCAATGTTTTCCCTCGACAGGCAAATAAAAGAGAGGAAAATGCTGAGCCCACCAGCACTGTCTACTCAGGCTGCAGATTATTGCAGGACTCTGGAGAATAGCTGTAGAGAGCTTTTCTAAAGACCCAACTGAGGCAGTGTCACATCCAGAGCAATGTCCTCGTTATTCTCATGCAGCCGCAAACAGCTGCAGGGGCCCCGGGGGACTGGGAGGGAGGGAGCGGAGCATCCAGGCTTGCCTCTCACACATCCTCACCTGCAGCAGCTCCAGCAGCGGGCAGCAAGCCAGCCTGCACCGACGGCGGGGAGGCAAGTTCTGCCCTTCCCGTTTGTGCTGGGTGCTTTCTGGGGTTTGGCTTACACTCCTTTTTTAAGGAAATGTTTATCTTCTGCCAGTTTCCTACTTGTTTTCTTTACAAACAAAACCTCTGCTGAAGATCTCTTACTCCCACAGACCTCCTTTGCTTTTCAGCTAGGGGAAGAATGAATCCTGAAAGCAGAGACTGAAGAGAATTCCTTTTCCCATACCTGCCACTAATTCAGAGGGCATGTTCCCCTTGATCCCTCATGTCTTTAAAAGCGTTGTTTGCAAAGTGCTGTTTTCTCTGATAATATGTCTTTTAACATCTGGTTTTATCCCCTGTAGTTACCCCACTTCTATTTCACATCCTGGTTCTCTTAAAAACACATCCCAATCTCCAGGCAGCTCCAAATGATGATTATTTACAGTTCTGCATCTTTTTTTTTTTAGTAAGGTACTCACTTCTGTGCCTGTCTTCAGATTGGGAGATACATCAGTGCACTGCAGGACAGTTTGGAGATCAAAGCAAGCACAAGGCCTGGATCTGTGCCCAGGCTAACCTGCAGAAAAGGGTAGGAGTGCCACCCTGCCCACACATTCACTCCCCCAGTGCCACCCAACTGCTTAGTAAATCATGACTTTTAATCTCAAAACCCTGTCTGGCTTTTTGCCACTATGGTATTTATTGACGCTCCCATTCATTCTGTTATTATTCTGTTATTATTTGAGCTTCCATCAAGGTATTTATTATAGGATTCTCTCAGGAAACAGTTTTAAAAAATTGTGTTACACTGGTCCTTATCCTCTGGTACCAGAACTCAAGCTAGGGGATGATATAGTTACCACATGACCTATTTCATCCCTGCTGTGGGAACGTCTCCATGTTCTTCCACAGCAAAATCACAAAACTTTTAACTTTTCTGAGCACTCTTTCTGCATATTTATTGTTTACTGAGCCTACAGGCTCCAGCAAGCTTCTTGCTTCACATGTTTGACAGAGGACTTGTTAGGGATTTTTTTTGTGATTTCTGCAAATTTCTCCAACTCTTCTGGCCTTTCTTATTGCATTTTCCCCTATAAAATGCCTGAGTTTATGAGCCTACTTTCCTCATTTGTCAGGGCCCAGCTACTTGAAGAATGCCTTCTTGCTTTTAGTATGTTTTACCTGCTCTTCAGCCATTTCAGCTTCTTTGCTTTTTTTGTTGTTGTTTGGTTGGTTTGGGTTTTTTCTTTGTTTGTTTTCTCAAATCAATGGATAATTTAGTCCTAATGTAGCATTTTTCCCATTGAGGCCTAAAACTTACACCTGAGTTGCTGACATGGCTAGTTTAGATATCTAATTTGGTTCCAAGCCTTCATGAACACAAAGCACCACTCCTCCACCAGTACTTGACTGCCTTTCATGTACACTGTACTCCTTGGTCTCACAGTGCTCCTTGGCCCTCCCTCCTCACTCTCTGAGGCTTGCAAAGGCTGGTGTGTCTTGAAGCTATTTCTTGGGCACCTACACAGAAACACATGATCTGCTGCTCTCACCTCCTGTCTGCAAATGATTTCAATGACACGCTTGGCACCAACTGTTGATTACCATTCTTGATAGATCAGTGCCGATTTCTGCCCTGACCTTTAATTTAAGGACATGGATTTCACCTCTCAGAGAATGTATCATTTCAGAGCACATGAGGTTTCTGGAAGGAACTGGTTTAGATGTAGATCCTTAGTTTAGTGAGATGTTTTTCTGTGTCCTTTAGGCTTAGTCCAGATTTACAAATTTTGTGTCATAATCCCTAGGGACATCAGGGATAACTTCATCTTGTCCTCCATGCATTGCTTGTACAGATCACATCGTAAAAATCTTCTCTCATCTCCTCTTTAAATGACGAAGGGGCAAAGAGCAGAGATCTTACCAGACTGCTTAGTTCTTATCAAAGACCACTACAATATGCTTATATTCTCATGCACCCACTGATAATAAACTCATATCACACAGACAGATCTAAAAGAACACTACGAAATGACATTTAGGCTGTGAAGCCTTAATTTAGGCACCACAATGATAAGAGTGTTTTAATATCATAATAACTGATAAATAGACTATGTGTCAGACATTTCATTCCCTTTTAATCAAAACTCCTAGTCTGCTAAATTAATCACCCCCTTGGGGTACAGTAGCAGATTTCCAATTTAGTCATAGAGCATCATTAATAATGAAAAGTTCTGGAGGCAAATTCTGCTATTCATGTTCCTTTGTATGATCCTGCAGGTTTAAAGAGACAAGACAGAGAAGGTAGAAGACGTCAACACCTTGCAACAATCCAATAAACAAACATCATTTTTTGATGTCAATCTTCTAATGATTTGCCTCTTTGAATATTAAGGATATCACAAAAAAACCCAAACCAAAATAGAAAGCAAGTCAGAAGAGTTTTACTCTTACCCAAAAGGTGTTACCAAAATCAAAGCTAAAATGCATGAGGAATGGAGAGCAATGCTGCATTTCGAACAGATCCTCTATCATGGTGCTGTATATTTGGTCTCTTTAACTGGCTAATTTCAGAATAAAGCTGTTTCTGAGCAAGTATTCTTTATCTGGTATGACTTTTATCACTTAAAAAAAAAATCATTAAAGGCGTATTATCTTCTCTTTTGCCTAATCATAAACAAATACTTGCACAGAGAATAAATTTCTGCCCCACCCACTAATGGATGTGCTTCATTTTCTGTTCAAGTGTTGTCTAACTACGTTTAAAAATTTGTGACATATTTGATGATAGCAATATCTGGGGAGAATTAGTGGCACTGATTATGCTGAGCTAATGGCAACACTAATTTTAGGGAAGCATTTTCCATTGCCATACATACTTGCATCTTCTAATTCATGCAGAATTTCAGGCTGACTCTGAGCCTTTTCAGGACACAGGTAAAGCTACATTTTAAAGTGCCCATTAATTTCTTCCTATCTCTTATGTGCAGCAGTGGCACAAGAACTCGGGAGTGAGCTCATGTAGCCATCCTTTGCCATTCCCACAGTGCCAGGCCTTTTTCTTTCAGCAGTTCTGACAGAATAAATGTAGGGAGACCAGAGCTTTAGGTAGCCACCAGCTACTCTAGGTTTACAAGCTGACAGTCTCCAAACACTTTGTTGCTTGCAGCATATATAGGGCTATCACATTTAGTACAAAAAAAAAAAAAAAAAGCATATTCACACCTTGCTTGTGCTTGGATGTCAGCCAAAGTAAACACAGTGCTGATTCAGACACGGCTACAGTTGTTATCCCAGCAAGTATCTCCATACACCTGTATCTGTATCTCAGCTGTCTGTGGTGAGAGATCATTTAATCCTGAGGCACTGCTTGACTTTTTGCCCCACGAGGAGCAGGCAGGCCTGTGCTGCATAAGCGGGAGAGCTCTACCCACAGGAACAAATTACTGATTAGAAGATTTCTTTTTTCTTCCTGGGGCTTGGGGGAGTTTCTCCATGTGCATGAAGCTTTCCCATAAAACCCTCCTGCAAATCACTCTGGTGAGCTGACAGTGACACCACTCCTGTCCCTCCTCCACTGGGAGACCCATAAAAGTCCAAGGCCAGAGACTGCTGCTGAACCAACAAGCAGGAAGGATTTACAGCTGACAGTAACATCTGACCTCATCAAACTCCACTCTGGGCCATTTATCACTTCTCCATAGGAAAGCAAAAGCATTAGGATTGAGAAGGGATCAGTGGAGACAGAAGGAAGGGAGAGCAAATCACAGTCACTTTAGCTCCACTAAAAGTTATAGAAAAACCACGAGCAATACAGACAAGTGCCGAAATGCCCTTGAAAACCAGTGTCTCAGGAAAAAACCCTAGACATTAAGTGAAATGGATTTAAAACAAATGCTGAAATTTATCAAATAGCTGAGCAACCCCTTGTCTCTAGAGCTACACAGCAAAGAAGAAGGATGCTTAGGACAAAAAGTGAGAATACCTGCCATAGCAGGCAAGAGCATGTGAAAGAGATGGTCAAAAAGCCTTTCTGTTGAGTGTCTGTCACAGATAAGTTGACCAGTGTGCCTTTGTCCTGAGGGACAGAGCAGGCAGAGCCTTGCAGGTGGACTCAGTACAGGAAAACATAAGGAAACACAAGGAAAACAGGGTGTCTGCACCCTGTCTCAGTCTCACTGTCATGGTGGTGGTAAGGACCCAGCAGAGACCTGGAACTTGAACTACGGTGTTTCAGCATCTGACCTGCTAGCACATAACACATTCAGACAGCATACGTGCAGCCAGGGTGGCTGGCTCTGGGTGGGCAGGAAACAACTGACTGCCTGCACTGGACAAGACCACAGACTGGTGAAAGAAATAAATTGCAAGGGAAAACCAGTGGGACAGTTGGACTGTGTCCTGCAAGAGGCATAGAACAGAGAGATCTTAAAGGAACAGCTTGGAAGAAGTCAATCAGTCTGATCACCTGAGCCTTTTACTCAAATAAATGTTTTCCCAGAGGAACGTATCTTTACATTTGCCCCATCTGTGATGCCCACACCTTGGCTGCTCTTCCTCTGCTGTGTATTCTTGAAAAGCATACACAAAGAGAGCTAAGGAAAGGTTCTTTAAGGGTAAGCGCAGAAAATCTCTGTGTACAGGGAGCAATAAACGGAGAGCAAAGACTTAATTAAAAAAACATTCACTTTTTTTTCAGTCTCTCCTTTCAAATTTCAAGCCCTCCTCCCACTGATGCATTTAGAGAGGTGCCTAAGAAGAAAGGCACTCCAATCCTCTACTGGCTTGTAAAAATCTCAGGTTTGTGTTTTCTCAGAACAATGTGAAGCTGAGATGCACCTTCATTTTGCCTGAAGGTAACTGCTGAGAAGAGGATTGCAGGAGCACTTGCCAGCCCTCTGAACCACACATATTGGCTTAATTAAGGCAGCTGGGACTCCAGTGGCTATTTACACTATCAGAAGATAGAGCTGTTCTGCATCATAGCCACCTTGTTCTCATCACAGCATCAATTTCTGATAAACCAATGTTGAATGTTAAGGTACAAACCCACTGACATTAACAGTGAAATCACAAGTTCTCAAAGAATCCCAAAGGGCTGAGGATGGACAAAATTTCTATTTCACAGCTGATTTACTCAGTAATATGTAAATAAAAAATACTGACCTAACACAGTAAATTCGTGTGCAGCAGTAACAGGAGGGAAAGATGTAAAGGTTATGGTTTAAGAGAGACAGCATGGAAATGAAAAACCATGTAAAAGTAAGGCAAATATAAACAATCAAGAACAAAGAGAATTCCCCCCAAATAAACACTCACAGAAAGTGATTGGTTAGGAGAGAAACATATGTTCTGTAAGCACAATAAATAGTTCTCAAAGAGAATTTCAGCATCTGCAGATGGAAATCTCTAACACAAGCTCAAGGATGAAGAATTGCACTCAAGCTACCAGATACCTCTTTTATTGTCTGAAATTTTACATTGCTAGCAGATGGGCTTTAAAATCTTGTTTTGTCTTAATAAGGCATAATATATATGGGCACTGAGGCACTGGAGCTATTTCTGTTGATTTTCTGCACAGAAAACCTAACACATTTCTTGCAACCCCAATATTTTCTGTGTCTGTTACTTCTCAGTAACCTAAAAAACTCAGTTGACTTAAGCTTTGGCTACTCATATTCACCAAACTACTACTTATGATTTTTGTCTATTCTGTCACTGGCCTAAGACACCCAATGCTTTTCAGCAGTTTCTTTAAAATAAAGGATCATTTATGAATGAAAAAGTGGTTTTTTTTCTATGAGAAAATTTTGCTAAGGGTATGCAAAGCAAATTTATTCTTAGAAAAATTGTCTCTAAAACTGAAAGCTGTCTATATAGAAACAGTACTTTGAGAGGTGCACTTTGTGTTTCTCACATGCTGATTGTCCCCCATGGTTCTGGTGAGCACAGCTCCGTTTCTGAGGGAGAAAAACCCACTGTAATGCAAGGTCTGAGGATGGTGCTGCACAGCAAACACAGCCTGGCTTCTTGAGACCAATTTAGATTACAAAGAATGAGACTGAGACTTCAGAGCTGCAGCTTCCAGAAAGCACCATCATTAAAAAAGCACATCACCTCCCACCTCCCCCCCCAAAAAAAACCCCAAACCCAACTGTTAACAAAAGCCAGGAACACAACATCCCTCCCCAACAAGATTTCTAAAAAAAAGAAAAACTCCACTCTTTCCCTAAAATATTTCCCTTATTTAAAGGGGAAAAAAAAACCCCAAGAAGGTATTTTCCATCAAAAGTCAGCACTGGCTGACTTTTCAGTAATCCTAGCACCAGACAAATTACAACATTCCTCACAACAGCTTTCCAACTGAGTAATCCTACAAAGAACTGTGCAATCAGAATTTTAAATGCCCTGGGAACTGAGTTAATACCAGATGGTATCCAGCTATATTCATCATTATAATTTCCTAATATTACACTAACATTTACTAGTTTAGCACTTGAATCATGTAGCACGACACTGCTAAAATCTATGTCCTGAACTCAGTATCATGCAGAACAGTTTCCCCTCTCTCTCCTAGGCTGTCATTTCTTCAAGTTTTTAATAATCTTGATCTTTTAACGTTTTATGGCCTAATGAAAATGCAGACTTCCACATATTATTTTGTCTTTTCAGTTACAATTACAGAATTAGATCAATCTATAGGTGCTTCTGCCTTCTCAATAGATGCCACGTTTTTAATACCATGAAGATGAAAGTGTTGCTTTCTTTCAGACAAAGTAAAATAGGATGTATGAGTCAAGTGTGCGTTTTCTGCATTGGGGGAACTATCAGAGTTGTCAATTTCCTTATGTTTTTCTTCCCAATACTGCATTAGGAAAGTGCTGGAAATCTCCAATTGCATGACTCTCTCTTCTCCATGTGCAAGTTTATGACACTTAAGGTAAATAGCTCTTATCCTAACTTCACATCAAGACTAATTCACTAAGTTATACTTGTCTGAAAGGAGTTAGAGTGATCGACTCTTTTTACAGAGGAATTTGGTTTTTTCTTAATCATATCACACGTTTTCAAATTTCTTCGGTGAACATTTTCCTTAGAACAGGTCTACTTTTTTTTTTTTAGCATTCGGCTTTGTTTGGAGAGAAAAAGCGTTTTTGTCTGCTACCCTTCCCACCTTGTGCCTCTGGTGTGTGGATATAATCAATTCAAAGCTTGAAGAGCTGACTTAATCCCTGCTCTCCCAAGAAATGAGCCCTTTTCCAAAGCAGAAAAAGAATCAGCTCACCAAGCAGCATCTTCTTGGCTTTCAAATCACTAGCACAGTATTTTGAGCAGTTAAACCATTTCCTTTTCACTGTGGTATGAAAGAGCTTGTGAATAAACACTGTCTAAGGCACAGGTTCATTTAAGCTGTAAGACAGGGTATGACACCTGTAGTGCAAGGCATATCCATTTCCCTGTACATACACGGGAAATCTTCCATATAGTCTCTTCCAAAAATATCTATTCATTGTCACTAGCAAAGCTGAAGTACTGAGCATTTTCTACTTGAAATTATGCTCTTTAGGAATAGTGCCTGTGAACACACAATACTTGGTGCCCCCTCTTTGCCCTCCCACTTTGTTTACTCCAGGCATGCTACACTTGCACAGCAATTTGCCTGGTCAGTGGAATTGTATTGAATGTGCATCAAGTTAAGTCACTTCTTCATGTGATTCCTCATTTATGTGCATACCAAGACTATCCCAATCTACCATCAACATCAGAAAACACTTTGAAACAATTACCCAGTGTTGTGCTCCAGGACATAAATTGTTCAATTACAGCTCAGCAGAAGACTTAATGTAGATGATCATGGGAATACATGATCATCATTGTTATCTGTTTACAGCACAGGTCTTAACCCTTCCACTGGTATTTCTGATTCTGCCCACTGCTGGAGACCAGCTGGGCTTTGGGTTTGATCCAATCTGGCGGTTCCTGGGAGCCTGTGTATTTAGATAAACTGTGACCCAGCCCAGTTAGCCCAGTTAGAGCATAACAGGATTTGTATTCTCATTAGAAATGCCATTGTTCCTCCTTCAATTATCGTTCTACCCTTTGACCCTCTTATTCCCAGCATGAAACTAAGAGGTACATAAGTGATACCACTGTGCACAGACCTGGCACGTGAAGCAAATGTGGTCTCTGCCAGCCTGATAACCCACTGGTCAGCTCCTCTGCTGGGCTGCACTGCTGTGCTGCTCGGGATGGCAATTTACTTGGGGGATGATGTGACTCCATAATGCTATCTCTGAAAGAAGATGCATAATTTAACCGCACACAGATGATTTCAGGGCTGGACGATACTACTGTGATCACCCAGTCTGATGTATTACAGATCATTTCACTTGGTGACTCTTAGATCATGGGGAAACAATGCGCAGAAGATGGCTTTGAAATCATGCAGCAGTTTCTAAAACATCATTCTCAAGCCCATCAGTAATTAAAAAGAAAATTGACAAAAGAACATGACATCAATTTTTTCTCTGAAATGGGGTTATCAATAATGCATTATTTGTTTTAAAAGAATGGATGCAAAAGTACACAGGTAAATGGCTACAGTAATTTACTCTGCTTTGTTATTGCAAAGCAGGCTAAATCCACTTTTTAAGATTTTTTTTCCTGCAAGCAAGCATCTTTGCTATTGTGCCTACTATGCATTATCTCGGGGAGTTTAGCTCAATCTCCTGTGACATAAGGAAGTGAGTAGCCTGCAGTACATACCCCTATATTTTAAGGAGAATTTTGCCAGTTCTGTGCTGAACTTAATGAGATATTAATGGCAGCATTTTCAGCATGTCCATGCAGCTTAGGAGCCTAAGCTCCATTGTCAAAACTGAAGTTGGTAGATAGGGGCTTCGAGATCAAAATAATTAAATTGCAAGAGTGCCATCTTAGCTCAGCTGCCTCTTGAAAGTACAATGACAGGTGGACAATCAATAAACTCGACAGGAACCTGGAGTCTTAGAGTGCCCCAAGATCCATCCAAGTCAGATGTCTGTAAGGATCTAACTTGAAGATAGCTCTAAAAATGGCACACTTAGCACCTAAAATTTCTTAGCAATTCCAGAAAAGTTTGTTCCAGAAACCACGGGGATTCAGACATTTCAGTCTGTAGCCTCATTGGCATGGATAGCATTGGCAATAGCTGGGATATGATGTCATAGTCATATTTTATTGCCCTTTTGCATGCAATGTATTTCTGGTCTGGTAAAATGAACAAAGAATTTATCAGAGCAAAAAGCATCCTTGTGAAGATAGACCATGTATATTAAGAGTGTATCAAGTTTGCATAGTCACTGTCTTCTGCATCTTCAGTTTCATCTCCAAAAGACTTCTGAGATTCTCTACCTCTGAATCAGGCATCCTTTGCATCACGGTAGAAGATGACCACCTTTCCTCATTCAAATCCATCAGGCACTCCCTGGAACAGCACTTAGCCCTTCTCACCATTATTCTGGATCCCTAAATTCTAACTGGGCAAACATAAAATGTTACAGTTTGTTAAAAATTAGAAGAAAAGAAAACTTGGTGGAAGCTGGTAGCAGACTTGGCCTGACAAGGGTAACAAACTCTGAATCAAGTTCCTGCACCATGAGTCTGTCTGAAGGTGGCAGGTACTTCCTGCAACAGAGCAAGTTTTTTTCTATTTCTCTTGCTGTCTTTCACTAGCATAAAAAAAAACCCCACCCCAGGCACTAATTTGGCTGGAGGACAGCAGAAGAACCAGCTGGATAACCTACTCTTGATGACATTCACTGATACACAAGACCAAGGTTTCAGTCCCTATTTTCCTGCACACCTGGTGAGTAACTCCAAGAGATCAGATAAGAGTAGAGGGGTTAATTAAGAAGTAGCAATTTGTGTTATATACCAGCATGATCCACAGTCCACTAAAATCAATGGAAAGGATCCCTGTAGTTAATTCAAATTAATTAACCCAACTCTGACTCTCGAGTGCAGCATGGAGCAAACTGGAAACCAGAAACAGAGTTATATTTTGAATCACTTTCTGTGGGAGGTTAAAAAGTCTATATGGTCAGTACACGGGAAATAGTATTTTCTACATGTTCTTAGAGTCATGTGTCCCTTTGCATACTAAATTTCAGCTGAAATCCCCTAAGCAATTAATATAAGCCACTGTCTTTTGCAATTAACTAAAAATAAACATGCCTCTTTTCTTTTGGAGATGAACACACTTCACTGAAAAAAATTCTCATCAAATAATGTCTGTAGTAACAGGAATGGGAAAGCAGAACTTAAACTTGCCACTTTGAAAAAATATTCTTTGAATGTGCAATTTCAAAATAGCGCAGCAGTATCTAAACATAAAGCAGCCCCAAGCATGAATAGAGTGGCTCAAAATGTGCTTTCCCTGCTAACCAAAGAATCATGATCTGTACACTAAATTGTTGGAACGATGCTTATAATTCATAATCAAGTGATGAGAACTAATAGCATCATGCTGAGTCTTGCTCTCAGCAAGGGCTCTCAGTCTGCTCCCGTTCCACAGCAGAGTTGCTTCTGATCACAGTTACTCCTACTGCCCATCCTTTCCCCTTAAAACCTCCAAGTCCTTCCACCCTAGGTGATCAAAACTTTATTCTCCACCAAAAAAATAGCTACTGAAAAGAATAGAAACTATGCTGTTGCACCCTATGAAATGCTGCATGAAATCTAAACTTCTAGTTTAGAACTGCTGAGACGACTTCCTTAAGCATGGGCACCGTTTGGGATTATCCACCAGATTTCCCAGCCTGTCAGAGACATGACGTGCACTAGACTGGGGACAAGCCATGCACACCCTGACTGTCAAAGCCAGCAGTCCTGCATCCCCCTTTTAACTCAGTGTTAATATTTGTAAATTGGTAAATAGATTTTCCAAAGTATCGAGCAACAACCAACTTGAGGAGGTTTATCTTTAAACATCCAGAGCTTGCAGCTGAAATTAACTCTCAAGAGGAAGACAGACGCAATACAAAAGGATCTGGATATTTGCTAAAACCAAAGTGGTCGGTTGAAAAGACAGTTTTCATTAACTCACCCTAGTAAACAAAATTCTATCAAAACTGGTTCAGCATCCTGCTTTTTGTCAGGCTGACTACTACAGAAACCAGCTGTGTATGCAGCCTTTGAGTGCCCCTCTCCCAGGACCAGGACATTCAAAGTCTCTGGGAGTTTCTAGAGGTCTGTGCAGTTAATAAACATACTACATCTCTATAAACCCTATGTCTATGTCTTTTAAAGGAGATTGTGAAAGCAAGCTTCAGTTTTGTATTTTTTTTTCCTTTAACAAATACCACACAGTGGGAAAAACACTATGGAGGCTTTACATCCAAATCAATGAGCAGTTACTACCTCCCCAAGGTCATTCTGACAGTTTTATTATCAGTGACACAGGAGCAAATGTTGCAAAAGCAATGTGGCAAAATCACCTACGTATAATGCTTCTGTGCATGGTCTGAAGCTAAATTACTTTGGATATTGTGCCAGTGATAGTTCTGATAATACATTTTGAGACCAGACACGGGTCATGTCACATCCATGGATTATGTATGGAACTGTCAAAATTTCCAGAAAACCTTCTACTGCTCTGTGTGCACATCTGTGTAGTGGTAGCCAAGTCTGCAGTATTATTTATAATTAAAAAGTACCAACAAGTATAAACATGGGAATACATTTAGGATTTAGTCTTGCACATATTGAAAAGCAACATACATTGACTTCTAGCTGATCATGACAGACCTTAAAAATATGTACACTTTACATCTTGAGAAGCATAAAAAAGGGAAGGCAAAATTAAAAGGGGGTGTGTATAATCCAGTACATATAGAGCCAATGCAAGGTTCCTCCTATCTAACAGTGTAGTTACAATGAAAAGCACCGCGAGGTCTTGACAAAATTTTCTTACTGCAGACCACAAAATGCTGCACTAGTTGGCTCTCCAGCCCTAGCCTGGCAATTCCTTCTGTGGATGAAGTGTTCCACTGTCTCCCTTGTACGTATATGCACACAGACAGTGCTTGGGCTTGCAAACACACCAGCTTTACACAGGTTTCTTTTGAGAGGTATGCCCAAAGCAGATGGAAATATATCCAAGAGCACTACAAGCAGTTTTATGGGGAAATATGCTGCTGGAGTTGAGCTGGGTTGATCTCTGCTGTTAAAGGCAGCAGGGGCTGTTTTGCTCCTCTCAGCAAGTAGCAGGGATGCCTGATAGAGGGGAGATCCTGCTCTGGGAACAACTGAAAAACACTGGGATTTTCTCCCAGCTCTTGCCTCCATATACTTCCTCTACACACCACTTTCTCCAAAGAACTTTGTTGTTTCTCCAGCTGTGCTCTAGTGCCTGTCAAGGCAGGAAGCAACTAGGAAGGTGCTTTTAGCACACAGAAAAACATAAGCTTTGACAACTCTTGTCTTGAAAAACAATAGCTCCCTTCCTTTGCAAATTAATTTTAATAACTCTGGCTAGTTTGCTGTGAGTTGAGTAGTTTTGCATGAACACACACAATTAAATTAATATGCAAATGCTCCCATTCCTCTGAGAATACTGAAGCATTCTTTACAGCGTGTGAGACAAGGAGAAGGAAAAGAAAAAAAAATAGCAGCCCCAAAAGAGTCTTGTTTAGGAGGATGGGATGTCTTTTCTTTGGCTAAGCCACTGAAAGGGGATTCAAGCCTGACTGAAACAATGCTTGTTGATGAAGCAGAAATAAAGAAGGAAGAGGAGCCTTTAGAGACAAAGGAAAGAGGAAAAGACTGGAGCATCCCAAGTTGTTAAAAAGATTTAGACCTCAGCAAGTCTAAATCTTCACAAAGGTGGCATTTACTATGTCGGGCCTCACAAAGGTTCCCATTCTTTCCTTGCCTGTTGGGACCCTCTCCTTCTCCAGCCATGTTTGAGCAAGGGCCTCAGACAATTAGCACAGCCCCTGGCCCTTCACCCTTTGGCTGTCAATCACCTTCCCAAGCAGATGGCAGCAGAACAAGGAAAGATGGTTTCCAAGAGGCTTTGCCCTTCGGCTCATGTCTATGAGCCGGGCCCCTGGGAATGGCGGCCTGGCGGGGAGGGTGTGGGATCCCTGACAGCAGACACCGCTGCTGCCCGGGCAGGGCTGCATCCAGGCATGGCTCTTTGTACAGCTGGAGCATGAGAGTGGGAACATGGACAGGCTTCCCAGGAGTCTCCATCCTCAGCCACAAAAGACCCTCGGGAAGCTGAGGGGCCAGAACAACTCAAGAGTCACTAAAAGTTATTATGGAAAAAGCAACCCTTTCACTTGCGCTTGCTGGCTTTGTAGGCTTAGACAAAAACAACTGCTATCCAGACAGCAGCTATATCATAGGAGAGAGTGCATGTGTGACAGAAAGATGGATTAGAAAAGACTGGGAACATGGAGGCAAATAGATATAGATGTGGATCACCAGGGAAGGGGGGGGGAAGAGATGGGACACAAAGGTGGCCCTATGCTGCCGCTGTTCTCAGCATAGATCCTGCCTCTAACCTCTTGTGCCAGATTTAAGGGGATGAAGACCACTGGTTACACCGCAGTGGGACCAGGTGTGAAGCAAGGCCAGGGGACCAGGAAGGAAGGAGGACACAACTCCCCACTTCCTCCCCCACAGGCCTATCGCAGCCTGGGAACAAAAGAGAGGGAAGGATTGTGGGATGTGTAAAAATGCATGAGCAGGAGTGCAAATCCAGCCTGGTAGGCAGGGAAGCACTTCACCCTTATCTGAACAGCAATGGAAAAGCAAGTGGAGAAGGAAGAAAAGCCTGTTTTGAGATAGGATGAGCCAGTATAAGTCTGAGATCGACTGAATGGCATGGCTCTGATCTGAAACTACAAACCCTCTACAGATGACTGTTCAGCAGGTGCCAAAGGATAAATCGGGTAATTCTGCTCACCCGTCTTGGCCATGAAGGGAAACAAAGGGGATGGAAAGCCCCCATATTTGGTTGCCTGGCATTTTCTCCTTACACCCTTGACTTGCACAAGATGTGGAAGATCAGTGGCCTGAAACAAGCACAGACATATGACAAGAAGGGAGGAAGCGGGGCTACATGCCCTTCACCCACCCAGCACTGCTCGGGCAGCGTGACACAACGAGGATGACATGCAGGGGTAATCGCCACTCACAAGGAGCCGTGACATTTAGCACATTGTCACTTTCTCTATTTACTTTTCACACTGTCCTTTCAGGCATGAGGGTGCTGTGAAGGAAGGGAACTCAAATTCACCCAGAAGAATCTGACAGTCTAGGTTAGTAGTTGCAGAAACAACTGTACCCATTTCTTAAAATCTCATAAACATAAATGCAGGGAGAGGATGCAATTTATTAATGCCCTCTTCTTCTGTTGATGTCAACCTGCTGTCCCTCATTCTGAGGAGCCCAATACATCTGAGAATGAACATAAAAAGCTTCCCTCTCCCCCTAAAATTCTACAACTGGTTAAAACCTACTTGAGATTTTAATAAGAAGGATCCAATTTGGTTTTTATTTACCTTCTGGTTTTAAGTATTTAAGAAACAAATTGGTATGCAGCTTTGCCGGCAAAAAATTAAATCATTACATAAATTAATCAACAAATAAACTGAACAAAAATAAACAAATCCCTTAAAAAAAATTCTGACACTTCTAAAATCCCCTGTTCCCAAGAGCTGGCAGAGTAAGGAGTGCACCAGACTCTGCCATGCTCTGAGAAAAAATAGCAAAATTTATTAAGACTTTATGCATTGTTGTTGCCTTTCTGCTGTTATTACTGAGTCCATTCTACCTTTCTCCTTCCTTGCTGTGCACACATTGTCTGCTAGTAAGTACCAGGTAAACAGGAGAAGGGTCTCATTTGTTGTAGCCACAGACTAAGACTGCAGCACATACAAATTAAAAAGGTAAAGATGGCCTATGCACTAGAAGGATCAGACATGAAAGAAGAGGTGGGTAAGGAAACCTGCAGAAATGGTGAAACCATTCCTTGGCCTCAGGGGTCTAGGTTTTGATGGCAGAGGTGATGCCCTTAATTTTAATTTCTTTGAGGAACACAAAAGGAAGAAGGATTTATGACACAAATAAAGAAATTGCTATGAATAAAATGTCTCTCTGACCTACAGTGAAAAATGCCTGGCCCAGAGTTTTATTGTGTTTTTGTTTGACCTCCTCATACAAGGCAGTGGGAAGGAACAGGGGAAGCCTCAGCCAACACCTCCATACCGGCAGCAGCTGGCAAACACAGGCCACAGGCAAGAGCTCAGCTCTTATTTTGAGTGGGCTCTGAAGTCCCAAAGGGATGTGCAGGCACAGACACAAGTTTTTTAATATGGATGTGCAGGTACTAACAATATTACTTCATGGGCACTGAGGTCCCCGCTGCCCAAGACCAAATATTCCACTAAACCGCTGAGACTGAAGTAAATTGCTGGGAAATACACTATTTGCTTCCTCTTCTCAAAGTCTACTTTCTGGGGAGCTTTGTGCCAAGGGCTAGAAACCAAGACTCTAATTTAAGTATAACTCCCTGTGTTGAGGAGGAACTGCCTGGAGATGCAACAGAGGTGCAGCTCTCAGGGGTGCTCTGTCTTCTCACTCAAACATGTAAAACACAAGCTATGGTGTAGGCTCTGCTCCCCAGTTGTGTATCAGACATAGTAACTCACTACTTCATGTGTTTACAGTTAGCCGCAAGCTTAGGGGCTCAATGAACTGAGGCAGGAGCTCCTGCTATTATTTAAATAAGTTTTAAATATATTTCAGCCTGTTTGCTCCCTTTTATGATCACTGACTGTTTTTCACTGGATTTTACATGGTTGTGTCTGTACATCAATCACCTGCTGAGGAGTCAGTCTGAGAAGCTTTAGACTTTTGTAATTCAGCCTGTTACTGAGCAGCATTTATTTTTCTGCTCTAAAAATGTGAATATCCTAGAAATTAAAAGCTGTGACCTGAGTGTAGTGATTTCACAGAGAAATAAAACCTGCAATAACAGACAAACTGAGATATTCCTAGAATGGCTTTCTAAAAGCTAATGCTTCCTGTGAGGGCACTGGTAACAATCTGTAGTGGATAAAAGCACATTACTATTGCACAAAACTGTAGCTACTTATGACAAATTTTAAAGAGCAGGTGAGAATGAAGTCAATTGATTCAGAGCTGTTTGCATCTATGCAACCTCCAGGTACTGAAATCTTGACTCCACACTGGCCTGGGGAAGCTGCTCATTCATCTCTATGAATGAAATAAGCAGCAGGACAGTGACACAATGAGAAAGGACGGAGGGGTAAAGCATAACCATGGCTGTGTGGCACAGCAAAGAACATAATAAAAGTACTACACAGGGAATAATCAAGGTAGGTTAATTCAGCAACGTGGGGGATTTAGACTTGAATTTTCAGAATCCTGGGTGATTTAAACACAAATCTTCTGCTGTGTCTGAAGGGGAAGTGGGATCTGCTTCATAGCTCAGTCTTCTGGATTTCTTACAAAATGTCCTTTTGCAACAGGTGGAGGCAACAAAAAGACAGCTAAATTACAGATATGTCAGGATCTCTTTGTACTCATTGTCTGACACTCAGAAAATGGAAAATGCCAAAATCTCATACTACTCAAGCCATAACACTTGTGAGAAGAGATGGAGTCAGTGTGCTTGGGGGCTTGCACGGCAAAGGATACAAAGACAAAATTACAGAAATGCGATGGGCATTGTATGGTCTTGGTCAACGTGCACAGAACAGGAGAAAGGAAGAAAAATTTGCTCTTCCTTTTGCTTGCCAATGCTGGCCTCAGCCACACCAAATCAGGTATCAGCCAGCTTCCAGGCCTCTCACAGCCAGCCCAGTGGCTTGGCCAGGCCTCTGCCTGCATGGTTTCTTCCCCGTGCACTGAGGATGTCTGGGCAGGGATAGCACAGACTGGGGCAAGGCAAGAAAGCAGTTGGGAGGAGGATCCAGCAGTAACAAACCTGGCTCAGGGTCTGTTCCTCAAGCAGCAGCATCAGGGATAGTGATGCTGGAGACTTGCTCTGCCAAAGCTCCACCTCTCTCATCTGGATGAAGATGCAGATCCCCATGCAAGCCCCAAGATACACATTATTGTCTGTAATCACCACTGAAGTTTCAAGGCTGAGGCAACATTGCCTGCATCAGCTCTCTTGCTCACATGTGTCTTACTTCATTTACCTTCTCCCCAACTTTCTATCACTATTTCCAGCAATCATTCCTAAAATAAACCAAACCTAGAGACTTCCTGAGATGAGGACACATTATGTAGGTCCTGAACACACAGTCCTGAGCAACCTTATTTCATGCCAAGGCAGAAAGGCAGAAGGTGGTCTCGGTCTGCACCCACAGTGACCGGCTATGAACAGATCCACGACAAAGGATTTCAACCCTATTTGAAGAGCGATGTTGGTTTAATGCATGAAAGAAGGTCAGCCTAGGGAAGATGAGAGCAGTGACATCACCATGACTCAGCTAGGAAAGACATATTTGGATTTTTATAGTAAGGAAATGTTCTTGTCTTAACCAGCAATCAAGGACAACCAACAAAAATATTAACATTTCAGGTTGGGATTTTTCCCTCATAATATATAAAGTTAAAAACAGTTATTGGAATTAAAATCATTCAGTGACAACTGTGTAGAAGTCATGCAAATCTTTCATGTGCAGCAGGGAGCAAAAACATGGTAAACCATGCAAAGTCCTCTTTGAATATGTGTTTTGGCATTTTATGAAACAAAGACAGCCCAGTTGTTCTGCAAAAGAGAGTATTTCTCGTTACAGGAAGACTTCAGTTTTTCAAGGTAATTTTGAACTTCCCATCTCAGACACAAGAAAAGCAAGCCAACTTGGGACGCACCTTAAAATATATATCTGACTGCAACTCCAGGCAGTGCTGTCTATAGCAATAAAATCATGGTCCTCAAAACACACACACTTTTCTAATGTGCTCAAAAATACCCAGACCCAGCCCTGCTTTCCAACCTCTCCCTGAAGGATCCATAAATGTACAGCTGTGCTATCACACACTTCCAGGGCTGCCCTCCTAATGAGAAATCTAGTTCCTGTCATTTTTTGCCCTTCCCTCAACTCCAGCAGCATCCATGAAGAGAAGCCAGCAGGGACTGCCCTGCTTTCTAAGCACCCACAGTACCTTGAACTCTTCCAAGCAAAAGCAAACCCTGTGTGGTCCAGCTAAGAACACAACAGGACAGTAAAAGACAGAAATCTTGCTTTCTTCGAGATGGAGCAAGTCTGAGATGAGATTCTCATGAGACATGTTCTTCCCACAAAACCTCTGGTCATCTTTGTCCAACCTTAATGCGCTTTACTGCTCTCTCAAGCTTCAAGAGCAACTCAGAGACGGAGAAACTCTCAGCTTCTCTCTAAAGCCCAAGACCAGCTGGATCCCGCCCCCATCCACCCCCAATACATCCAGCCAGGGCTATGGCATCTGATTATTGCCAGAGAAGCACAGATGCTGTAAAAGGCAGGAAATTTTGATGTGAGATTACGTTGTTGATGTGTTATTAGCACAACACATCACACACAACAGAGTAAGACAGAAGACAAGCCAAAAGAAAGAAGACTGATTTATAATCTAAGCAAAAAAACCTGTCTGTTTTCACCAACTCAATACTCCCACAGTTCTCATGGTGGAGGTTAGAGAATATCCGTATCAGGAAACTGCTGGGGTGCTGCTCAACCAGGTGGCGCCGCGCAGCAAATAAACCAGATCTCCTGATAGCAACATGAGCCCCAGGTAATCCCAAGAAATCTTTTTGATTGCCCATTCTCATTCATTTGGGAACAAAATGGGATCTTTAACCCAGCGGTAAGGCCTGGCAGAGCGGAAACCCTCGAAGCAGAAAATGCGTCAACCCCTTCTCCCCTGAGTGGGGATCCATAGCAATGTTTGAAGGGAACACACCCTCACTCCTGCCTGGGGAATGCCTAGCACAGTCTTCAGCTCACTCTGTATCAGACAGTCCAGCTGCTACATGAGCCAGGCTCCATTTCAATGCAAGAACAGCTCTTCTGGAAATGACAGATTGCCTTGATTTAAACACCGCTGTTCCCAGGTGCAATAAGCTTCATGTTGAAAGCATTTAATGCTAAAATTACAGTGAATATTCAGGGCACTGCTGTGAATTATGGCAAAATAATATTTGATACATCACAAAAATAAATCCATGAGTGCATGCTTTCCTTCTAATTTTTTTAATAAGTTAAGGATTTTGCACACTTAAAATCTTAACTATATAATCTATGTGCATATGTCTAAACAACACCTTTCTGTATGTGGTCATATACATATGTACATACATAAACTTCACATGTATAAAGACATGCAGGGCTGTAGATTTACTTATGTTAATGCATCAGACGTGGCATTTATATCGGCATGGAATTTCTACCTATTATTCAGCTAAATTCACACACCTAATCCTGTTGCTCTGTATTTGTACAGAAGCAAATGGAAAAAAACAGGCAGAAATAGGTGGCTGCAAATAAAACCTCTCTGTGTGGTAAAGGGATTACATTGCTGAAGCAGGAATAGGTACCTTTTTAAAAAATATAAAGAGGGTAGGTCTTAGAAAAACTGTTTATATTATAGCAAAATAATGTTTTCCAAAGCAAGTTTCAGTTCCAAGTGCCCCTTATTAGATTCAATTGGCTGATACATAAGAAATCACCATGATCAATCTTTTAGTTAATCTCCATCGTCCTTCAAGCATCACAGTGACATGGCTGGGACATGCCAGCAGTGGCAGATGCTTCATTAAGTAGCTAATTGGCAATAGCTGTAGGGGTAATTCAATATTTTCCAAAGAGTTCAAATAGCACTTTAGGGGAAAACGTGCCCCTCCACTGATATCTTTCTGGGTTGTTGTGATTAAGCATAATTAGGGCTCACCATCTCTCTTCCAAATAAAAATAAAAATAATAATAATACATTGGAGACTTCTGAATGCCAGTGGGTATCTGGTACATCAAACCCATATTTTAACAGTAGATGTATTGGTTTTACAGCCTGGACCAGTGGAATTTAACAAGAGTGCTCTGTCATGTATTCGAGAGAATTTTCTGTGCTGAAAGCCCCACAGTGAATACGGCCTGTGTAAATAGTTCACTGGTAGTATGTAAAAGCAAACATGGATTTACTGAGCAAACTAAAAAGTAGCCATGCCATAATGTGCTTGGCTCAGATCAAATGCTCGTCTTGGGGAGAATCCCTTTATTAACCGCAGCATAGACCTTAGCATCTAGAGAGCACTTGGACTGTTATGCCTGCAAAAAGCATCGCTAACACCTACCAGAGACCGGGCACTCTTCCAGCCAGCCACACACGCACAATGGTCTGGGTGGCACCCACACTTCCACCAGTTACCCTGTTCTCTCCTCTTGCTCAAGTTGTCAGTGAAGCTGATCAACCGCTTATCACACCATGAAACAGCACACAGTTTGCAAAACAACCCTGACTTCTCGGAAAATGCTCATCCAGGTACAAGCCCGTATTTCAGAAATAAGTTTCAAACCACACTATGTATTGCCACTACTTGCTGTCCACTAGACACAGTCACTGGAGTACTTAATGACATAACTGATATTCAAGGAGTGGTGTCTAAGAGCTCTGGTCTTGGACCACACTGTGGTCAATGCACAGAAGGATGACCTGAGTCCTCGGAAGATATTGGTGTCACACACTTGTTTCCAAACCTCATGTAGATTTCTGCAATGACTCAGTGAAGGGAGCACAGAGTTTCTTTAAGTATCTTAGTGTGAAGGGTGGCAGTGATACTTTGTGCTCTAAATCCAAGAAGCTTTTGGCCTTGCTGAGTGTTTTCATTAAATCGGTACTCACTTGACTCAGAACATTTGAAAATGGGAGGTCTCTGAAGAGACACTGAAACGAATGCAGTGTTTCTATTTGTCAAAGCTTTCAGTCAAAATGAATTACATGCCAAAGATGTCACGCTGGCCAAGCTGAGTGGCACTCAAGGGCCACCGCAGATACAAGCTCAGGTGTAAGCATCAGCAGCCATGCAGAAAGAGGACAGCATTCAGCCCTCTTGCAACGTACAGCTAGTGGAAAATACAGTGCTGGTCAGTCACTCCTGTCCTTTCCTGCTAAATCAACCTGCTGCCATCAGTACCAGTGCTCTCTTTGCCCCTTTCCCTTCACAGAAAGAACAGTCTAATACATGGATTCATTAAATAAATAAAAAATGCTGGTCAGGGCACTGGGGTGCATTGCTGAAAAGAGGAGGAGGAGGAAGAGTTCACCCTAACATACTGATCAGTGAGGCTGGAGGCTGGTGAGAGAAACACATGTGCAATGAAATACTTATTACCAAAGCATGAAGGAGAATAGGATCTCATGCTGTAAATCTTTCAATACAGTAAACAGGAAAATAAATCTTTAAAAAACTATAAAAGCGAAATTTCTGGATTTGACAAATATGCTCTTCTTCAAAGTGAAACACACTTCATGGTACTTCATGATTCTTACAGACACGTCCACATTACAAATACACACCAGGATCCTCTTCCAAGTGCATATTGTGCAAGGGCACTGCAAAAAAAAAAAAAAGTCTCAGCTCTCAATATTCAGATCTATTAGGGCCTCACAGCTGACATAGGATTGAGCCATATGTATAAATGTATGCTGGGACTGTGGAGTAATTTGAAAGTATAATTTCAAAACAATAAATAAAACTTATAAATTACTAAAAAAGACTCCAAAAAACCAACAACCAACCAAACCAACAAACAGAATTAACAGAAGAGAGCAAAACTGTTCAGAAGATGGCCAGGTTTTATTAAAAAACTTCAGGAGAACTTGCACCACTTTCACAGTGGGCTGCAGAAGAACATGCCCCCACCCTCAGCCTTTTTCTGAGGCAGCTGTTTCAGCCAAGTTACAAGACTGGGAGACAGTAATACAAAGACTGCTCACAGAAAAGCTGACATCTGCTTGTGTATACTTCTTCAGTCTCTTTGAAAGTACAGATCATCAATTTCAGCTGGACTTTGTGGATGCTTAGAACTAAGTACATGCTTAAGTGTTTGGAGATTCACATCCTTAGCATCCAACTGTCTGCTTGCTATGCATAAAAAGAACGCAAATCCACTATTGGAAGTCTGAAAACACCTTCTCAGTAACGGAATAAGATAAACATTTGACCATAATAAATTTTGTTCATTTGTTTGATCTCTGAACATACAAATGACCAGGCTTGCTGATCTAACCAAGTCCTTCCAACTTTGTGTGCTGTTTTCACAGTACAAGTCTGTCTTTCCTTCAAGATATTTGACGCGCCTTTAACTTGAGCACTGAACTCTTAATTAAAGCTTGAAGGGTTCTCTATTGTCCAAATACTAGATTGTGAAAGAGTTTTCATTTTTTCTCTTTGCTTGCACTTTAACCAGTCTTTGAAGCTTCCCATATATTTTTTCAAGCACAGATGCTCTCCCTTTTGACAGAATTATGGAGAATATATTTTTCCTTATCTTCTTTTACTACTTTCTTCCCCCCCACACCATTTTGAGAATGTACTCCAAGCTTGCTGATGTATAACTCTCATTTCACTTCACATGAACATTATTTTCTACATTACAGAAACCACACACAACTTTATTTACAGTGAAATAATACAGGAATCAATTAAATCAAGACTAGATGGAAAGTGCTCCAATTGATCTTGTCCATTCAAAGTATTGCAATAGTACAGAGCTGCAGTGGAGATACAGTTTTATTCTTGTGTTATACTGACAAAATGTGCTCTCAACTTGAGCAATTAACAGCTTTACACTAATCAAACTGTACTCAGCTTTTGTTTCACTCTCCCAGCCTTTGATTTTGTCCCTAACACTCTGTCTTGCCCGCACAAAGCCCACTAAGAGAAAGACGATACAGGAGATGATTCAAAGGGGACTGATGAATGGAATGCGTTGCCTCTAAGGGGAGGCTTTGAAAACAAGTTTACTACTGAAGCTTGGACAGAAAAGCGTAAAACTTGATGCAATAATCACAGGGTAAAATTCAATAGTCTGTACTACCCAAGAGGTCAGGCCCAATGATCTCAGTGCCTTATAAGTATGAAAATTGAGAGATGCTTTAAGATTTGTGGACAGGTCAATAAAATTTACACTGTTTATTAAGTGCTCCTGCAAAACATAAAATTAAGTCTCTGCAGCTCCTTGCTCGTTTTTGCCCCTTATAATTTCTTTTCAAATCCACCATCCTTCTGCTTGTGGGTTTGTTACCATGTCTGCCGATCGCGCTCCCATCTGTGCTCAAGATGTCCTTCACCCTGCTCTGCTCCCTCACCCATTTGTTTACTCCCCCATCACCCTACGTAACAGCAGACATGAATCTCGCTCTGCCGCTCAGCTCTTCCATACATGTACACTCCCTGCACTTCATCACTGTCAACCTCCTCTTTATTTTTGCCTCAAGGGAGACACATCTGAGCAAAGACCTCTGGGGGACTGGCAGGGAGGGATTGACAGGGACTCTGTCATACAGCCACTGGATGCCAACACGTTGAAAACTTGGGTTAAATAGCTTCTGTATCCTTGCTCTCATGATTGCTCTCTTGGCTCTTTGCTAGGTTAACAGTTGGACTTGATGATCTTAAAAGTCTTTTCCAACCCGAACAATTCTATGGTCCTGAAATTAATTTGACACAGAAAGTTTGATATGTTAGCAATTTTGAAAGGAACCCAAAATTTTGGGACCACTAAACTGGAGGGACTTCCAAGGTCATCAAATTGTCATCATACAAGTGGAAAAAGCCAGGACTGCTCAGCATCTGGCTCAGGATCTGGCCATGCAAAGGACTACCCTGCAATGCTACTCTGATGATGATGAAGATGATCTAGGTAAAGAGGAATTTAATTTCAAGGGGGTTCATATCAGCTCCCAGGCTCCCACTTGCCATGCATGTGAGCTGGATACTCCACTGTACCCTTTGACATTGAAAATTTTAGCTCAGAGAGGACCTGAACAGTAACTGGGGCATGCCAGTGGATCCCTGATCAATCCAAGTGACAGACTGTAGGTGGAAACCACCACTTATTTATTTAATTTTAACTGCTTGTTTGTGATAAGATTTTTCAAGGTTACAGATAGAAACTGAATCAAATTACTGCATAATTTAGTGTTTCAAATACTTTTTCCATGGCTATATATGCCTGGCCCACTCCTCCAGTAAGTATTGAAATGAGAGAATTAGTTCTCAGGTTGACAAAAACAAAACTATAATATTTGTCTTCTAGAAAAACCAATTCCCTTTTCTCTGGTTCCCCTCCCCTCATTTGAGGAGAAAGTACAATACACTCTTGATTTGTCGAAATAGTTCACTTAGTTGAAAATTGAAGCTTCTCCTCTATGGAAGAATGTGCTTTTTCCCTTGAAAAGTTAGAAATTAACTGAAGAGAAATGTCATTCAGATAAGAGAACCTGAAATATTTCAGGGTTTTCCAAAATCCTTATCAACCTTATCCTCTCTTGGCTGAAATTATTTGACCTAATTCATAAATGCTTTTGGCTAACATGAACAAGGTATCACTGTCAGGGAAAAAAAAGACATAAAGAAAAGAGGTTTTGTTTGAATGTTTCCTTATTTCTAGCCAGAGGCAAAACTGTCACTGTTCACTGGAAGGAAAGCTGGCTTCCTGTGTCCTCCAACTCTCCTCCAAGGTTAGCAATTACCATTCACTTTTCCTCTTACGCTTGGGAACATAGTGCTAATTTTCACAGGTTTGTTTTTCTCCCCCACCATTAATTGCAGTGGTGGACAATTTAAAAGATACCTGCTTAAAATCCATGAAAATCTTTCCTAATGTAAGTACATTGGGTAAGGATGCTGACAGTTCACAAGCTAGCAAACAGATAAATACATAGACAGCACCATGCATTTCCACATATTGTGTTAGGGCTAAGAAAAGAATTACAGAAAGAAAGGAAGGGAATAAACCTGCTGAAAGTATTTGCATGAATGACATTTAGGGAGTAAGTTGCTCTAAGCAGTATCAGAGTGCTCGAAACAACAAAGACATTAAAAGAAGGTGGTGAAAATAGATAAGAAGCTTCAACATTTCACTTGGAAAAAGCAAGGAATTGCTTTCTTTTGGATCTGATTTTTTTATTTTGGTAGCACTGCTTTGTGGAATATGAACACAGACAGACAGGGACCTGAATCACATACATAAATTTCTGGAGAAAAATATAGATGGGGTTTAAGAAAGTCCTACCTTAAAGGGGCAATCAAGTTCCAATGATCCGGGCAGCTACTTTACCCTCATATTCAATAGGCAGAGGAGGGCCAGAAATGAGAGGTTTTTTTATTTGGGTATTAATTCCTGCTAGAAAGGACTGGTAAGCTCCTCCAAGGTAGTTGCTTTGGGGGATGCTGGAAGGTGGTATCAGCTGCTAAAAATGATATGTGTCCAAACATGCATGTCCAGGTTCCTCTGAGTGCCATTTGCCTCTAATAAGAATATAAGGGTTGTATTTTCCCTCCCTCACACCTTGACTGCATGAAACTCCTATGTGTTCTGTGACTACACATCCGAAAGTGATTAAAATTTCCTGTGGGAAATTACAAATGCCTTTCATTTAAGGAAATTCATAACTTTTGTTTAGAAATTATCATTTTGATTTGTACATTTAATAGAAGAGAATACTGTAAATGGATTTACATATTAGATTATAATTATGAAGGTAAAATTAATTACATTTAACACTGTCTGGGTAGGCACTTAATGAAGGAAGTAGAAATTCAAATTTGTCACTTGCAACTCAGTAATTTTTTTTAAATACAAGCTGTACCTGGAAGCGTTGAGTTGGGTGCAACTGCATTTTGATCATCTGTCTCATTGATTTCTGTGCCATTGCCTTTAATTTCTGATGGATGGCATTTTGGAAAGTTCAGGGATTCTAACTATGCCATGACCATCTTCCTCCTCTATTTAGCTGCCACTCACTCTGTGTAACAGCCAGATTTTTCTGTGCCCAAAAAGCTAGTCCTAATAACCTGAGATACATAATACTTTATACATTTCTGACAAAAGGATCTTCACAAAGCACAAAGAACTTTGAAATCTATTTTCAGCTGAAGAAGGAATGGGAGCTCAATCCATTAACAATCCGGCCATATAAATCTTGGCTAGCACACATACCGGATTTAGCTTTTGTTTTATTATTGCAACTGAAAAACTGCAATACAATTCCCTGTGGGATGTTAAAAAGTGGGTAGGATAGGCCCTTCAGAAAATTCAAATGCCTAATTCTCACCCAGAAGCAAACTTTTATGACAGTTTTTAAAGCTTCTGAAAAACAGTTAGTTGCAATGATTGAAGCTGAAGTGAGATTCACATCCATTTTCTAATGCCTTAAAAATAACAACAGGAATAATGGCCCTTACACAATAGAGTTGTAAAAATTAGAGGTTTCACCAAAAGAGTTATTTAGATGAGAAAATTATAGCTGCACGTTTGCACATCTGCACCTTGACAATCATATCCATGAGAATGTTGTAATTGCCATGAATTATGCAAAATGCTAATTAAGAACTCTAATTCACTAATCATCTCACAGGGTCATAACTAGAGCTGAATTTTATTAAGGACGTACAATTCTGTGAAATGAATTTCTGCACTATACATCTCTTTCCAAAGGAAAGAAGGGAGGGCACGCAGCCTTTGTGATTCAGTTGGAAGGGAGGAATTCAAGAGGAAGATGTCTGGACAGCCTAGACCCTGACATCCTTTATGACTTCTGATGAACATTTTGTTCCTCGGTTTCCACTGATCTAAAAGATCAGGAGACTCCTCCTACCCTCCCCAGGATTGTTAAGGCTTCGTCTGCTCACTTTTATAATGCCACCTATGTAATGCTGCATCTCTTCAAAATGCTACCTGAATTTGCTGATATCTCTGCTAAAAAATACAACAAAGAATTTGCTGCTAATAAGCAATTAGTATCTCTTTAAAAAGTCTGAGGCAGAGAAAAAAAATGGCAGCGACAATCCTGCAGCCAGGAAAGAAAGAAGAAACACACTGTAGCTCAGGTTACTATTTTGCTGATGAACAGGGATGATCACATGGAAAGCTTACTCTAATTTGATATGGTATATTTGCAAAATGTTACTGACCCAGAGATGACAGAGCTCACCTTCAGGGATTCTCCTGAGGCAATATTTAACAATATAAAACTATAAGACTGCATGAGCTTAAGGAAATTGCACCCATGTGGATGAACAGAGTGAGGCAAATCTTCAGAGGAAAATGCAACAATTCTCAAAAAAAAAAAAAAAAAAAAAAGACTCATTCCCATTAAAGTTGTTGGGGGTTGAAGCTTTCAGATCCATTAGCTGGTGCTAAAGATCTCAGTTACAGAGGTTGGATATCACATCTTGGAAATAGAGCAGGCAGGCAGATGACAGATACAGACACAGAAAATAAAACCAACTCCCCTTTCCTGTCCTTGTGCTATCGAGTTTCTCAGCTATCCTGTAGTTACACATTGAGCACACGTGCTAAGAAGTATGGGACTGCTAATACAATTATATCAATGTCTGTCTGTACCAATCTTTCTCTCAGAGACAAATCTTTCTCTGCAGCGCTGATCAAGGCTTCCAAACATATATTTGACCTAACTAGAAATTCACACCGAAGTGTTCTGGCAGACTACAGAAATACACTTCTGATTAAAGATGGCATAAAGTATTTGCTGTAAAGCAAGCTGCTTTATGTCATCCATCTAGTGGATGAAGCAGATGTGGAGATCTACATTTGCTGAGAGAACACATTGGCTCTGTTATACCAATAACAGGAACTGACACCAACTTCACAGCTACCGGGGGGATTCCCAAATTGGTGACGGTCAAACATTCATTTCCCTCTTTTTGAGGTCTGTCTGCTTCCATACCTTCTGTTCTACAATTTACAGCCATGATGCAGCAGGAAGAAAAAGTCTCAGGACTGGTCACAATTTCATCATCCAAGAGCATGTTGGCACCAAGGGAGATCCAGCTGGATATGGAGTACTTCTCATACTGGAGCTAGGCAGGGCCCCAGGACACAGGAATGTAAGCACAGCACCTAGGGCTGCCTCTCACCTGCTCAGCATCCTCTTTCCACTAACCAGGGGGATGCAGGAGAGAAGTAGATCTCAGGAAGAAAAATGAGGACACCAGGAGAAAATGTGAATGGGTGTAGGGCACCCTTGTCATTTTCTGTGTGTAGCCAGAAGCACAAACAGGAAGCTGGAAGACAGGCTGGGGTAACAGCAGCCTTTCCTGCCACACATCCCCCTGGAGCTCCTCATCCTTGCCTGCAGAGTGCTGGCTGGGGAAGACCAGGCAAAAGCCAGAAGTGCCTGCAGGGAAATGTTTCCTCCTCGAGACTTAGCTACCAGTGCTGCAGCTTGGCAAATCAATCCTGAGAACTAGAGACTCACAAAAACATACTGCTCTTTGCTAACACAAAGGGCGTTACATGGTTATAGGCCAAGTCCCGACCTGGTGCAAAGCAAACTCCCCTAATAAAGGGGATCTAGATTGGTATTTTCTGGGATTAATGTATCTACGTTTTAGCAATAAGCAAAGAGAAAGGAAATATATAAATTAAGCAAAAAAATAAATCTAATTAGATAAAAAAGGTAGTTTTTAATTTTGATCTTTTCTAATTTATATCTCTTATTTAAGTAAAATAAATTCAACTAAACTCATTTCAAAGTATAATCAAATTCCAAGAGCAGTCTTGCAGCATCTACCAACCAAACAGATAGAGGATTCTCCACAAAAAGGACAGAACAAGTAATTTTTCCTTGAACTGACTGCTCTGGTATTACTGTCAATTAACAGAAAGACATCCAGGCAACTCAGTGCTGGCAGCATTGCAAATGCAGCCGAGAACATTTTGCGATTCTGCTGGCTTGGCTAAAATTGTTAGTCTTCATTCTGACTCCTGTGCTGACAGGTGTGGACAGGTGACCTTGTGGGTCATAATATGGGACTGAACCAAAAAAAGTAGATTCATTGTATGGATCTGCAATGGACCTGCTGTGGGAGGCAAGGGGAGGTCATTTAATCAGGCTGTGAATCCAGGATATCATCTGTGGTTTTTACTACCCCTGCCCTCTAGGTTTCTTGAGCTACGAGCTCTGTGACTGACAAGCTCCCACTGTGAGTCTGGATTCCACCTGACGCAAAGAGTCTTCAACCCAGAAAAAAAGCCAGAAGCAGGACAGCAGGAGCCCCTCAAATGATAAAAACTCAATATCCTCTTGGTTTTACATCGAAAAGATGAGCATTTGCCATTTCTTGAAAAGGTTTCACGACTATCAGTTGCTACATGCTTCCAGAGTGTATTCTGTTTAATATTACGGTTAGTGTCAGTCATAGAAGGAGTGTGGATTTATGATAACACATAAGAGAGAGAAAATGCAGAGATGCAAACTGGAAAGTGAGCAGCTCAGGTCAGAGAACGCGAATGACCTGAAAAGCTGTTCAAGATATGAGGCCAACATTGGTATGGCAATAGCAGAAAATGGCTCTCCAGCTGCTGGAAGATGGGACTGGATTACATGTCTTGCTTAGAGCAAATACCCACTCAGACTCACCTCCCCTCTGGCAGGACTTCCACAGGCAGCCCTGGCCCAGTGTGCCGCACACACCAATAATTCAGTGATGAGAGAGCTGAACACAAAATCTACCAGGTAAAGCACAGGGATTCTCCTTGTTCTAATTAGAGCAACTTGGAACATCTTAATTTGTTACACGTAATGAACAAAAAAAAAAGGGCTAGGAAAAGGGGCTCTCTCTCTGGAGGACACATGCCTGCCAACCCTCAGGGTCACCACAAATATCTTCAAGTGCACATCAGCTTGAGAAACAGTGCCCTGATCTTACAAGCATGGGAAGGTCACTGCTGAGCCAAGTCTTTCCCTGGTGGAAAAATGCAATACTAAAAGTGTTCCGTTCCTGCACCATTTGCAGTGGATCTGAACGAAGGAAGCAATCAGTTTGTTCTTTAGGAGGAATAATCACAAAGCAGCAAATGGCTAGAAGTCAATATTTATTAAACTGCAAGCCAGTTGCATTTTACTAGTGCCAAAAGTGAGAACATTATTATAAGATCTGATAAATCAAAGCACTGAGAGTAAACACACTGTGTAAGCTACAATTATATGCCTCTGCAAGATCAATAATTCAAGAGGTTTCATCCACATTATGCATGATGGCCTATGGGAAGTTGGCCTCTGGAGAGTGCTTGCTTGGACTGAGAACAGATGCAGGGGCTTTTGAAGAATTCTTGTCTCCAAATTTCAAGCAGTTGACTATCCCACTTTCAGAGATGCAGGAGCAATAAAATTATCTGCAGTGGGTGGGAGGGCAGCTATTTCTCCAGTGCTAATACCAAGTGCAGAAATCTCTACAAGGACGTCTCACACACGCACAGCCACAAGCTTTCCACGGAGTGCTCACCTCCTCAGGGAATGCCGTGCAGTCAGGATCTCCCCGGTGCTAATTAAAGACCAACACGGTATGTTAAGGACCACCCTTTTGGTGGTGTTACCGAAGTGCCCTCCTCAACAAAAGGAGCTTAGGAGAAGTGCTCCCCTCACTCTTGCCACAGACTACTCCCAGCACAGCATCTGGCTGGTCAATGCCATCTTTAAGCAAACCAGCATGCTGGTTTCTCTCCCGCTCAGTGTGTGCAGACTCAGTGTATCACACGGAGCAGAGGGGGAAGGGGAAGAACCGCCCCTCTTTCTCTTCTGGGTAACACCACCTGCAGGGGCAATGGCAGATATCTCTAGGCAGCCAGCCCTACAGAGAACCATGGGGAGTTGTAGGAGAGAACTCATACTGTGAAGAACCATCAGAGAGACTGCTCCTCAGTTCTCCTGCTGTGCTATGAAACTCTCACTTCTCATGTCAGCAGCAAAACTTGCCAGTATTTTGTTTTAATCAGGTTATTCTGGTGTCTATCTGTTGATGTAAATACCCCTATAAAGTCCTATAAGCTGCTCTCTTGCATTATGCATAATCAATATCATTCCTTCTTGCCCTCCCTGGGAGAGCAGTTGTATTTTTCTGAGGAACGCTCTCAAAAACAGAGACTGTGTGACCTTTACCATCTATCCAAGGCCTGTTTATTTCTTAGCCTTCTTGTTTAGGAGGGTACCTGCCTTGCTGTGACTCACTTACAGTCTGCTGGAGTAGCCTCCATGCTGAGTCTACTGATTAGCCAAAGATTCATTTATCAGCAGATGAGGTTATGAGGTTGTCTTAGCTACACTCCCCAGCAACCTGCTTGATACTGATTTCATTTGCAGTAATAGTACCATAAAGCAAACGGCCTTGCCTTTGTTATTTGCTTTAAAGTAATCAATGCAGTGTGCGATTCATTCACTCTGAGGCTTAATCAAATTAACTATATTTGTTCCCCACTTATTGCTATGGATTTCAGTCCTAATTAAGCTCCTAATCCATGAAGCTGTTTTCTTTCTGGGATACTATGGGAAAGGCTGTTCCCACCTCCTCCCCACTCTCTCTCACACAGGGTTATGTCACTTGGAAAGCTGTTTCCTTAAAGAAGATGCGGTTACTCCTGCTATCAAGTTGCCAAAACTCAATGCCACCGAGATTCTAATTAAAAATCTAAATAATTTGAAAAAGGCTAAATAAATAACTCCAGAAGGGTAGTCAGTTAGTTGAGCTCATCAGAAATATGTTGGCATATGCCAACACAGAATCTCATTTTCTAAGGATGGCTTAGTTTTCAGGGAAACTTCAGCAATGTGTTTATAAAACCAGATTGCTTCAAGAGGCAGTAATTCTCTCTAGCTGGCAATACTGTGCTTCGCTAAAGAAACTGGAGGCATGCTCTCTTTGTTTTGGTCTCGTAATCCTCCATCAGAACTTCTAAACTTTGCCTTCAAGTTAATTACATTTGGTAGAAAGATGGACACCTCAAAAATACTGCATGCAGTGGTTGGAAACAGCCAGACAGGGAGGTGAGAGGCCCAAGTTAGTGCTCAAAGAGCAAGAAGCTGTATGTGTATGGGTTTAACCACATCTTTAGTAGACAACAGAAAAGCTGCAGGGGAGCAGGGGACAGAGTTGTAAAGAGTCAGAAGAACCCACCAGTCTCTGCCATTGTGCCACTGCTACCAGCACACAAACAACCTGCTTCTTGCAGACCCCTCCAAATCTACTCTCATAGTGGCACTACCCACAGTCTCAGTCCTGCAAGGAAGTGGACTCCTCTGCTGAGGATTGAAAACTTTCAATTCTTGCTTAAGTTGCACTTCATGTTTTATTTCCAAAGTAGCCCCATTATTTCACAAACTCAGTGTTTTCTTTCTGTGGTTTTGCTGGATCAAATTATTTTGGACTCACCATGATTTAGTCGGTAATTTTGGTCATCTGATATAAGCTTGTTTAACGCAGGAAGGGTTTTCTCTGAAAGAAATTGTCTGTAGTAAATAAGTTTAAGCTTGTGCTTAAGAGCAGCAATTAATGTTTGAAACAATGACAATTCCCGTTAATACAGTCATGAAACAACCCAGGGAGATCAACAGTGACTCTGATTTGTTGTGAACAGCTGCTTCTTTTCAGAAACTCTAGCCCTCAACACCTCACAAAATCACATCATTTCAAACTTGCCCAAGAAAAAGCCAATATCCTTATTTTTCAGGTTAATTTCTCAGGACTGTTCAGTTAAGCATAACCATTATCAACCATGTCTTTGCTTTTTGCCTCAGAAAAGTATGTTCAAATGCTTTAAATAAAATACTGCAAAATTAAGATGAATAGGAACCAGGGATTATTAGCTTTTTTAAAATCAGAGGGGTTTTTTTCCCTAGCTGTGTTTTTGAAAGACAGAGGAACAGCACTGAAGGGATGTTATTCAATGTCGCTCGTGAAAATTCTTCTTGAAAATATTTAGATATTATGCCTCCTACCCAGGAAGTCCCACTTAATTTATATTATGCATTTCTATATTGGCCAAAATCTTATGTACCTATGACAGCCAATGCAAATGCTACAAAAGGAGGTTTGAGTGCATCTGCAGTCACTGAGGCATCAAAAGTGCAAATAAGAACTTGGGCAGTCATGCTGCTTGGAGGCTTTTCTGCTCACAGTTTAAGTAGGATTAAAATAGAACAGACTGCTACTCTCAAAACTCAAGCATTCAAGTACACATCTACATGCTTTCACTTCTATGAGAACCATAGAGTTGATGAAAGGAGCTCCAGCATGCCCTCACTGAAAATGTCTGGTTAAGCACACATCTAAAAGCTTTCCCGTACAGTGATCACAATGCATAAAGCTGGCCAAGCGGAGAATATTAGGATGAGGAATTTTTGATTCAACAGCCTCACTTGCCATAAGTGTAACTGCAGCTGTGATTCCCCGGAGGCAGCAGCACTTCAGAGAGGCATCCCTGATTTCGGCGTACAAATGCACTTGCGGAAGGCATCAGCCAGAAGCGCGTCGCTGTCATAGCTCGGTTATCGTTATTGCTTTCCCTGGTGATTATGGCTGAGCACCATCTGCAGCATGTGCACACACAGGGACAGTGCTGCCTTCTAGCCAGCACCCACCACCCTGCCTGCAGAGCAGAGGGACGGATCCTGATTCATTTTAAGCACTTCTAAGTACTCGTACGAAACATTTCTACCTCAGGTCTAACATTTTAAAACTCAGATGCTTTAAATTAAGCCATTAAATCCATACTTACTCAGTGCATAAGTGTCCTGAATTCCTGAAGAGCTCTCTAAATCAAATCTTTCCCAGATCAAATCAATCATTCTAAGACTTTTTTCTTTTTTTAAGTCTAAGCAGGTGACTTTCCAGGGAGACCTGTGGAGCTGCTGAGTTTGAATTGCCATTAGAAGATCTGTTTTGCTCTCAAAAGATGCAGGTTTAAGGGCAATCCCACCTCAGTGAGAGTCTAGGGCAAACATGACTCAAGTCCCTGCTGCAGACCCACTCTACTCCAGACAGCAGAGTACTCCCCATGCCACCTTCATTCCTGGCAGATACAGAATCTCAGCTACTTTTCAATGAACTTCCTAGAGAAAGAAAGAGTTATGATGTTTTCCTCTTCTTTGCCCTAATCCTTACACACAGCCTGACTATTTCACGGTGGTGCAAGAATGAAATGGAGCACATTCCTGTGAAGTGCTCCATTACACAACAGCAGAAAATTAAAAGGTACCACAAAGTGATCAGAAGTGACTCACTGTCTCTTCTTGGCTAGAAAAAACAAGGTTTTGAGAGAAAAAGAGGAGAGGGATCATGAAGCAGGTACAGTAACTGTGAAAGTTATCAAAGGAGAAATGGCAAGAAATTCTTCAGACCTCATACAAAACCAGGCAATGGGATTGCAAATTTTGTTAAAAAAGTCAAGAAATAGAATTTGTATGTTAAAGTAAAAAATCTGAACCCCTCACTCATTTACCCCAATCTGTGTTTTTCTCCCCAAAGGCCCAAGTCTGGCCTCTTGCATCTTGCTACCTCTGTTCTCCTTGTCTGCCTCATTGAGAGAGGTGACACTTCAATCCAACGCAGGCATCTCCAGTTAACAGAGACACCCACACTCCCCAATGCAAACATCCACAACTACACCCTCTGATGAAGGCATTCAGAGTGTTACTGACACAGTAGGTACTGACATCAGTCAGACTTCCACCAAGAAATGGACAGCTCTGGAAATACTACACATGAACTACAAATGAAAAGGCATGTTAATACACAGAATAATATCATCAGAATTTAAAAAAAAATCCTCCCCAAACCATTGCAGAGCTTCCTGAACCTGAGCAAGGTAAGTATGGCTCAGGAGCTATTTCCCACGCCAAGGAGAGAGTGCGATACTGACTCCGTAAAACCAAGCCAGAAAAGAACTTTCAGACACAAGCAACTCTTAAAGCCAGTCCTCCTCTTCTGCGCTGCAGCTAATGCTGAACTACTCAGTCCCAACACCAATGTGCAGACACCACACCAGCACATGGACTGAGCCATCAGAAAGCTGTGCACTGCAGTGGCAATCAGATCATCTGCAAGTCACAACCAAACCACCTAGTCTAGGGTGACTTTGCCCAAAACACTGTGTCTGCACAAAGATTTGATAGCACCTATCTGAGAGCTATACGTTCCTAGCCAGGAAATCTACTTGGTAACACCAGATCAGTGCATATTTTGGGCACTGCAGAAAATATATAAGAAATTGACTTTTTATGCTATTCCAAGGACTGGCAGACAGCACTGTGAAAATGTAGCACCGTAGCTTTCATGCACAGGATTTTGAGCTCCTTTCTGCAGCAAGATCATAGAATAGTTGGGGTTGGAAGGGACCTTTAAAGATCACCTTTAAAGACCAATCCCCTTGCAATGAGCAGGAACACCTTCAATTAAATCAGGTTGCTCAGAACCTCATCCAACCTGGCCTTGAACACTTCCAGGGATGGGTCATCCACCACCTCTTTTGGGAACATGTTCCAGTGCCTTACCACCCTCATTGTAAAAAAATTTCTTCTTTATTTACAGCCCAAATCTACCCTCTTTCAGTCTAAAGTCACTACCCCTTGTCCTATTACTACACAACCTTGTAAAAAGTTTGACAGCTTTCTTGTGTGCTCCCTATAGGTACTGCAAAGCTGCTACAAGGTCTTCCTGCAACCGTCTCTTTTCCAGACTGAACAACGCCAACTCTCTCAGCCTTTCCTCAAAGGAGAGGTGCTCCAGCTCTCTGCTCATTTATGTGGCCCTCCACTGGACTCAATCCGTAAGTGTCCACATCATTCTCGTGTTGGGGACCCCAGAGCTGGATGCAGCACTCCAGTGGGGTCTCACCAGAGCAAAAGGGCAGAATCCCCTCCCTCACCCTGCTGGCCACACTGCTTTATATCCTGGGTGCAGCCCAGGATATAATTGGCTTTCTGGGCTGGAGCACACTGTCAGATCATGTCCAGGTTTTCATCCCTCAGCACTCCCAAGCGCTTCTCAGCAGGGCAGCTCTCAATCTGTTCATCCCCCAGCCTGTGTTGGTACCGAGGGTTGTCTCAACCCCCTTGCAGCACCCTGCACTTGGCCCTGTTCAGCTTCATGAGGTGTATGTACATGGGCCCATTTCTCAGGCTTGTTCAGGTCCCTCTGGATGGCATCCTAATGTGTAAATATCCGTGAAGCCACTCTGTTAGCCTGTTCCAACGAGGCTTGTGGTGCCAACACTTGCCTACCGCAATGGGCCTGCAACCATTAAAGGCATGCTGACCTCTGTCAGCTCCTGAAGTTCATCCCCTCTGCTCCTCATGGTTGTTATAGCATCAGAAGGAATGGGGACCAGGAGCATGACAAGGACAGCTCTGAATTGAAATTCCTGCTATCCCTGCTGAGCATCTGTACATGCACAATTGCATGGACTCCCTGCCTTCCTGCACTTTTTTCTTCCTTTTTCATATCTGTCAGCTAAACCAAAGATCCAAATGCAAAATGGAGCACTTGGGAAAATTATGTGGGTTTGTGGTATTCTCTAGAGGGCTCTGGGTTTGTGAAGCAATGAATGGATTATAATGAGTCATAAATATAGCACTTTCATCAGTGACAGGATCCTATTCCGCTATTCATATAATGTAGAGGCAAACTGCCCATTTTCTACAGATCAGTAATCTGAAATCTCAAAGAGGAAAAGCATTTCTAGGTACAAATTAAGCAGAAAAATATGCAAGACAACATACTTAGCAGTAGGTTTTGGAACTTTGAATAAGAAAAACAGGTGTGATTGTCATTTAATTATTTTGAAAAGTAATACTGGAACAGCTAGATCAGAACAGAAGCACCATATTCCGGAGAGGAAATGAGGATGCAGCTGTACTTATGATCACTCCTAATTTTTGTGACCCCTTTGGATCACTTCTGCTGTAAGGTACATCCTCAAATGCTACTGCAGGTTTTACAAATTAGAGCTATCTACAAAAACCACTGTCCATCCAGAAGAGGTGAGCCTTTCTTCCTCCATGTGAGTCACCTCACATCACAAACAGCTGAGCTCTGGCTTACCTACTCAGCCACAACATTCCCACTGCCTGTTTGCCTGCTTCTGCTAATAATATCGGCTTCCGTTACTTTGACAGCATGCTTGATATAGAGATCTTTTGTATCCAAGCTGAAAAGTAACCAGCTTCCAGCCTGTCTGCTGCACTCTGTGCCTGGAAAAAACTGTCAGTCATCCTCCTTTAAAGCAGCATTTGCATAAACCAGATGGACCATTTCTCCTCTGAAATCACACCCACGGAGTGTATCCATTGCACATGGCAAGTTTACATGGGTTAAATTGAATGACAAGAGACAGATTGCTGATTTCCAGTAATTACATGGGCCATCTTCCCGTGCTTTTCTGCATAAAAGAGGAACACACTTTTCATATTTCAGGCTGGAAAAAGTCCTGCCATGATTGTCCTCATTGCAGCCTGTTTCTAGTGATAAGCCCCTCAATGTTCCTGCACCGTACTGATGTCAAGAGCAAATAAAGAACAGGGTATCACATGCCTGCAAATGCAAACCACTGTTTGCAGCAGTTCCCAAAAAAGGCCAGAGGACATCTTCGCTGCCCAGATCACACACAGGTAGCAGGCATTTGAAATATTGAGCACAAAGACATTCTGAATCAGTTCAGTGCCTTGATAAGAGGGATGTAGCACAGGGATTTGGGGACGTTGAGGGATGAGGGTATAAGTCCTTGCTGTTGTCTTGCATGCCTTTACTAACTTTCCTGAGCTTTGGATCTGTACTGTAGCACGCACCAATGGAGACCTCTGGATTAAAATATGAACGAAGAATGTGGGACAAGCATATACATTGAATCAGTGGAGTTTGTCTGCACTCTAAAAGCACTAATAAGCACACAGCTCCAGCAGAGCACTGAGCAGAGATATGAATGCCAGCACGTTTCCAAGGATGAGAAAGAAAGATTCCTTCTTGATGTTCTTCCCAGCTGTTGCTAAGAAGTTTTGCTGGATTTTTTTCCCCCCTGTATTTGCCAAGAGACCTTTCTAGCAAATTTGCATATGGATATTACTCACTTAGATTGGAAGAGAAGGAAGAGAAATCATGGCCCAAGTGAGAGGAATCTCTGGTACTAACATATTAAAACAAAGCAAGTGGCATCAATGAAAAGAACTGGCTGAGGTTTTTTCCACAGTAGGTGGCTACAATTTCTCTTTAATGAAGAGTGCTCAAAGCACTGTTGAAAATCAGGTTACTTATTTTGGTATTTCGGTCCATCCAAACAGGAATTGAAGACAGACTCAACTAAGCAAAAAAGAATAATGAATATTCCCACGTGCTTCGTACTTCAGATTTCCCCCGCCACCCTACAGTGTCCATTTTCATATAAAATGTTTACACTCACATTAGAAGAGCAAAACCAGAATTTCTTTTCTCCTGACAGTGGTTTTTTGAATTTTCACTTTCATTTCCAGTAAAGCATCCATTTCCAAAATAACTTAAGATTTTCCTCCCTATTCTTCTACAATTTCCTTTCCTTTTTTTTTTTTTTTTATGTGCTTGTTTGTAATTTTAGACTGCAATTTCAACAGCAACCCCCTGCTTCCTTGCAACGACTTTCAAAAACCCTGAAAGAGTTATGCATCCAACTCCCAGGCATATAACTTATTAAAGCATCACTGAAAGTCCCAGCCCATATGGAAAGCAAAAAGAGTTTTCCAGAAGCAGACTTACGATCCATCAGAAGGCCGGTTTTCCGCAATTTGCAGCCATCAGTGGATCCCAGTACTGTAACTAGCTCCACATCTGAGCATTCCCATCAGCTCCAAGAGAACTGCTCAGAGCTTGAAGTTAACAATAATTATGCAGATCTTACAGAGCATCTCCTCTCTTTCCATCTCTGAGAGATATTATTAAGAAGGTCAATACTTTTATTACCATTGTACAGATGAGGAAATGGAGGTGATAACGACTGGGCCAACCTGAATGTCAGAGCCAGGATAAATACCATAACAAGGAAAGGCTACTGGTTATTATCCGGCTTGTAAAGTGTTTAATTACTGAAGTCTCATAAGAAAATATGATAGAGAATCCATTGCCCTGTTCTCCCTCTTTCCTGAGCACTGATTCCAGCTAATCATCATTCATACTTTGTGCTATCACATGAAAGCTGGCTACAGAGAGAATAAAAAGAGTATTTATACAGCTAAAGAAGGATTTACATAGCTGGTTCCTTAGGAGCTTTTACCATGTACTGGATCAAAAAATCGATTTTTAAAAAATTGTCTAAATAAATACACATTTGCCTTACAGACCGTAATAGCTCATTCAGGGCCCCGATGGTGCAGTGAGTAAACAAACTTCACTCTTGGATGTTACTACAGGAAATCCTGACTCATCCACAGGTGAGCAGGACCACTCCCCTAAACCACCACTACTCTGGTGTTCCCACTGCAGAGCCTTTGCTTCTCATGCCAGAGGGACCATGGCAGGAGGAGATGCCAGGTCTTGTGGCCATTTCAGACTATCCAGAATACCCTGCCATTTGCTATGCCTTTCCCAGCCCTTGGCAAGCCAAAAATCACATGTTGGTTTTCACTTTAAATAACAGGTGTGCACTGCATCTGTAGCACTGTAACACAGAGGGCTTGCTCCCTACTTTATTTGTTCTTCTTTGGGACAACTAGGCACCTAAACCACTAGAAATACACTAAGGGTCAGTCCTTTTATCAGCAGCAGAGGCTTCTTGCTGCCTGCCCTACAAGTTTGATAATTAGAATCCAACCTTCTGTAGCAGAAGGGCTATATATATCTTAGATCTAGCTCATCTTCCACTTCCACATGACGAGAGTTAGTTTAATGTTAAAAATGATGTTGTTTCAGGCCTTCATGCTTCTGGGCACTGAGAACAGAGTAGGCAGAGCTGTGAATATGTAATCTTGGCATGATTTTCGCTTTCTATTTCCTTTACTGGCCACTAGTGGGATATTACAACAAATATATTTCTGGCAGAACCAATTCTGTAAGAGATTTCTATCTCCTTTTGCTTAATTATTTTTTGGCTTGGTTTTTTTGTTGATTATATTTAAATTAATTGTGAGATGAGGGGAAGATTTCTTTGAGTTTTTTGATCTCAAAAATACTGGAAATACTTTTTAAAATTCTGTCTAATGCAGGCACGTCCAGAGTGCCCATGAGACAATTTATGAAAGTTAGCCAAAAATTTCTCAGGTTTTTGATGCCTTGTAAATCTCATCATCATTCTCCTGTCATTTCCATGCCAGAGTCAAAAATTTTGTTGCTTTAAACAAAGCACTGGCTTTCTTTTGAAGCCTGTATAAGATGCATATCCCAGACCAGAGGAACAATAACCTGTGTTCAGCTTCTGCTGGTTCAGGTACCTACACAACGTTCAGTGCTCTGCACTAATACTGGTCAGTGTTATTAATTCATGTAGCACGGGCTTTGGGTTTTAATTAAATTACTCACAATCCCGGGCTGCTCCATACAGCAGTTCCCCCAGGATTTTAATTTAAAACAAAAAAATAAATGAAGTCTCTTTCAACTTCTAGCCATTTTCTTGCCTGGGGTAGCGAGAGTGTTTCCTGCTGTTGGTTCATTTTGTTCAGTAGCTTTTTCCATGGACAGCTTCCTCGCACCTGATAGCCCCCCATGCTCCACAACTACCTATCAGTAAATGCTGCTGGCAGAGAACCTGGCACCTGATTTTATGCACCTATGTAACGTGTGTGTAAAAATGACAACAAAAATTGATTTAGCTATTACAACAGCCAGAGCATTGCCTCTCCTCTTTTTGTAGTCTGTTGGCTACAGATGGTGCTGGAAAACCCAAATGAAGGGCTCGTGCAATCTGAAACAGGAGGCATGTATTTAACATTTACAGCAAGAAATGCAAACACCAAATGCAAATAAATAGGATTTCCCACAGGCCCCTTCTCTTTTGCTGCCCAGTGAGTACTTTCTAACTAAAATGTTGTTTTTAGTATTGTATCTGTGTGCTACCGTAAGCCTTACACAAATTGCTGCAGAAAGTCTATGGAAATGCACATTTAGATTATAAGCAGTTACAAAAGTGGTGTTTGGGGAACCATCTCATAAAAATGTAGTTTGCATCCTTGGGGCTTTTTTTATAGGGGATCTAAGAAGCATTTTATCTGATTAGAATCAAGTTTCTGCCATGGTTTTTAAGTTTACTGTGTTGGCTTTGGTATCTCTGACTACACATTTTTCACTTCCTGCACAAGGCAATGTTTAGAAAGGCACCTTTCTCTCTATGAATTACTTGAAATAGCTTGAAAAGACATAGCAAGCAATTAGATTACAACATTTTATAAACACTAGCAATCCCTTATATGGGAAAATATGCACAGGGGTGATCTGGAAAAGAAAAATTATTCTAAAAAATCCTACAAAATTATTTCATAAGAACATGCTTTCATGTTTTACCATACATTTTCCCCAGCTTATGACTAATTTCACTTATCAGACATTATCTTTCTCCTTCAGGAATTACTTTCCTTTTCAGTTTTTTTCCCCAAAGGCATAACATGTCATAAATTATCTTCTGTGAAATGTGACGATTTTAGATCAACAATATTCCTCTTTTACAGGGGCCTCAATATTTTTTATTCAAAACACTTTTCATGTTAGAGAAGCCTCTGATTCATCATTCTGCTGGAATTTAGGGAACAATTAACAGCCTCACTACACAGGCATGGAGTCTGGTCTGGCTAAGAGTCATGGGCACAGTCACCTGGCCAGACATAAGCCACTGCTTCAGCCTCCACAAGACTTTTGCTAACAGGCAAAGCACATGATGGACTTTGATACCAGCCAGACACACTCCAAAATTCAAGAAGAAGTTTAAGAGCAATATTGGATGCCTTGCTTAAACCAATTTATTCTGTCACCTTGCGTATACAGTAGTTCTTTGTTCAAGTTAAATCCTTTGTAACAACTTGAAAGGGGAAGTTGAAGGGCAGATTGCTTTGGGAAATATGGGAACTTAAAGCATGGTGAGACACATCATCTGATCCAGCATCGTCCAGAACGCCCTTTTCATGCTCTCCTCTCACTACAAGGCTGATCTCACTCATTGATGGCCACGCTGCCCAAGTTGCTTTTGGTTTTCATTCTGGGGACACCCTGCACTGGTCTGTGCTATTTGTGCAGTTAGCAGGTATGCTGGCATTTGCTTATGCATAGAGAGAAGGAAATAAGCTAAGAGTAGCAGGCTAGGCTTGCTATTGATTTAGTTAGCAGTAATTTATGGAAGATGCTTGCATAAAGTTCATTGCTTATTTTCTCTGACAAAGATTTGTCTATTAAAGAAGAGTGTTGCAGGTCCAGGGGTGCTGCAGTAAATGCAGATTAAGAGTCTTTCTCAGTTCCTGCAGTCCCAGAAATGGCCCCTGGAGGAGAGTGATCCTCAAAAGTACCCAGTCTCCTGCTAGCAGTAAGACAGCACAGATGGATGAGAACAGGCAACTGGCTCAAGCAGACAAAAGAACACTAAAGCAAATTAACCTTGACATAACTTCTGTAAGACTTAAATTTTGCTTAAAAATTTAGACAAATTTAAGATATTCTCCAGGTGTCCATGGAACCTTTACACACTGACTAATTTGATTTTCATCTGTGCTGGAGACACAGTGCCAACATTAACTGCATAGGTGCCCTGAAATCTGGGACAGTGCTGCACTGATCACATACAAATTCAGACAGGACCTGTATATCAGTATCAGACAGCTCAGTCTTTGCCCGGCCATGACTCAGTTGCCTCTTTAAAGCCTTCAACCCACTGAATGGGAAAGAGATTTGGGTTGGACTTCCAAACGCTTTTCTTGAGATTACATTGAACACACCATCTCATTTTATGCTCTTAAGTTAGGTGCCAAAATTATTCAACTGATCAGGCTGCTGGAGGGTGCCCCAGAACACTCAGTCAGTCTGCCAGTTTCATGTCAGCCTCTGATGGAGATGTCCCTTTTGCTAGCTACAGTAGGAGGTGAGAATTATCTCTACAAAGTATCTCACCTCAGTCTTTCAACCAATTCTGCTACTAGACACCTTGCACTTTATTCCCTAAGTAGCTCAGTGAAATTAAAGGAGTTGGAAGCTTTGTTAAGTCTGATCCTGCACCTGAAGTCCACAGGACTGCATCTGCTGTCATGCCATCAAGAAGCAGGGCACAGGAGTGACTCCATCTCATTGCTCTGCCTCCTGCAGATTTACTGGGTAAGGGAGAGTCCCTGCTGTGAAAGCTTTACAATCTGTGTAGAGGAACTACACAAACCAAACCAAAGAAACCAGGGATAAGGACATGCAGCAAGCTGGGAATAGTATGGATGCGGGTACTTGCAAGCCTCGATTTGGATGTCCAACTAAAGCACCAGGACAAATGAGCTGTCTGCTGGATCTACTGTCTGCATTCAGGTGCTGAGCAACTCTCAGTGGGATTGTACAAAAATTCTGCTCAGTGGACACGACATTGCTGCACAACAGAGGAGCACTTTTATAGGGTTTGTCACCTGATACTTTCTGGAAAGCATGAACAATTGATTCATGCTTCCCCAAATGCTTATTAAAACCAACCCCATTTTAAATGTCTGCATGACAGATGCACATGATTACCTTCCCAAGAAGCTGCTGCCATGTTACTCAACATGTTTGAGCAACAAGGTCCCAAACCGAACTTGTCCCAACTCCATGAGAAGGGATGTGTGGGGGATGTGAGGGGTTGAAGAGAGAACCAGTAAAAAATTTTGTCACACGCATTTGAGTAAGTAATTGAAGAGAGGAGATTTTTGCAAGCAGAAACAGATTTGATTCCCTGAATAAATTATTCGTTGAAAATTATTCACCCAACTTCAATAAATAGAGAGAGTCTCTCTTTGCTTTTTCAGGAAAAAAAACCCCATGATATTCCACAAAAGCCAAAAAGGAAATATTAGAGATATTATTTATACTCAAACAGAACAGATTACTCACAGGGTGCCGAAAGAAATCTTTCCAATTAAGTGATGCATCGTACTGTCAAGAACCCAAATTTTCAGAAGGCCTCAGCACCCAGCAACTCCTGCTGAGAGCAGTAGCCTATTGAAAATCTAGCCACTTTATGGACATGCCTAAATAAGAGCTGGCAGGTTTGGAAACCTGCCCCTGCCTTCCCCTGCTCAGCCACTGTGCACTCTACCTCTCACAGGCCAGCCCATACAGCCACATGTGCTCTCTTCAATGTGTCTGCAGAGTGACAATCTGCAGCATCTTCAGATACAGTGGGCGACAGCATAAAGGGAAATCTCTACATCCTTGCCACCCTTCCAGGTTTTTCCAACTCCCCAAAGAGGGCAACGCAGCCCTCTCCCTACGGGCTGAATGCTGGCAAGAAGAAAGTAGCAAGACCAGAAGAACAGACTCTCTAGTTAAAATAAAGCTGTCAGGGTTGACATACAGTATCTACTGCTTTTCCATTCTCCATCTCAAGCAGGATGGAGGGATTATGCAGATGAGCCACTATATTGTGTCATGCTCACAAACATTGTCCTGTATGCTTGGCATAGCCTGAATTCATTCCTATATCCCTGAATGCCCACAGCTATGAACTGTCTTGGTGGGATAAACACCTTAACAAAGCTGTTTAGCAGATCTAGTAAATGGTTCTGGCAGGCAGAAACACTTCTAGTGAATGGGAGAATGTGCTCTCATCTCCCTTCCTCACTTTCAAAGCTCTGAAGTTTTATTTATGATNAAAAAAAAAAAAAAGAGACTTAATCGGGGCTCATGGGCTCTTAAAGCTACTCTACTTCTTGCACACAAGCACAGAAATGTCATCCCAGCTCTAAAACCTCTTCCACTTCCCAGCCACAGAACAAGCCACCACAAGCTTTTCACTGCTAGTTCATCCCTGCATACATCCACACTTTAGGAGGGATGAAGAAAAAGGAGGGAATCTTTTGATGCAGCAGCCCCATTCAGGTAAAGAGAAGCCAGGTGGGGCCCTTCCTTTCCCTCTCCATAAAACATGTTCTAGAAAGGAGGCAACACAAGCCCTCAGCCTCCTAAAGAGCTGCAGAGTCCAGAAACCAAGGACTTTATATGGATTCTGTAGGACTGAGTCCTTATATTAACATAAATGCTGGAAGCAAGTCTTATCACTGTTTCACTGCTGTTTCCCCTTGTGCAAAAGTTCAGGCCCAAGAAGGCATTTTTCATGTACAAATATATACCAGTCCTGGTCACTCAGCCACCCAGAGCCACTGCAGCTTTCTCACCCAGTCTTTACATCTGTATTTCACTTCCACCATCACAACACATGGTCAGGACAAACACTGTGTGCATGGTCTGACCTCACCAAAGGCTCCCTACAAACACACACAATCAACAATAACATGGGAGGCCATAATTATGTTCTTTAACATTATTCCTTTGCTGATTATGATCTCCCAAAGTCAGATAGGTTATCCATTATTCCCAAGAAGAATAAAAAATAAGAAATGCTTAATTCGAAGCCTCTCAATGGAACAACTGTACTAAAAAAGATTACACATTTTTACCCACTACAGTACTGTGATGAAACTGAACCCGTGAGAATTCATCCCCAACTGATCTCTTTTGAGAAGGTTGCATCCTAGTGCAACCTGAAGTATTAACAAAGCAAAAGCTGGGGCCAGATGAAGCCTGAATACAGTAGAGGTGCCTTATCAAGTTATCTCAATTCCTTTCCTGCACTGGGAGCACCGCAGTTGATTACAGTGAATCATGACAGCATGGACTGCTAAAAAGCAAGCATTGTAATTTGATTGTTGATCTGGTATCTATTCATTCTCTTTTGTGTCCCTCACGGGGAGAAAAATAAGAGGTAATAGCAAATCAAAACAAAGAAAGCTTTAAATACCAGACTAGCACATTAACTTGTCTTCTGTGTTTTGTTAGTATTTTAAGAAAGAATTGACAGATTTGACAAGATGGGTATCAGAAGAATTTGAAAGAATGCCAAAGCTACAGGATCTAATCAAGACAGACTGTACAGCCAGCTCCTGCAGAAGAAAGGGCTGTGTGCAGGTGGGCTGCATACTAAAACTCAGAAGGGCAGGCAGTCGCTGGAAGTTTTATCCCTGATTTTAAGGAAACAGAGATCGATGATCGATGCTGAGTATCTCTTCAAACAAAAAAACAAAGCTTCTCCTTGCACCTTACCTTTCGTTGTTAGGCAACCCACCCACCCACTCTTTCTTCTCCCCCGAACCCTGATTAGCTCCATTAACCTGGCATACAGGCCGCTTGAAGTTGTGGCTGACAGCAGGTCTTTGTCATGCGAAGCGTGAAGCTGCCGCAATGCATCTGAAAAATGGCAGGCTTCTTCACAGCACATTGCCTCAGGAGGCTGGGTCCACTAAGAATATCATCCGAGATTAGTTTTCATTTAGCGTCTATTTATGACTACTTTGTTTAATAAACTAATTTAGTTTACTGTGCAAACAAAACCACAAGTCTGGGGAGGTGAACAGATTCATAAGATGGTTTCAGGAGAGGCCTTCAACCACAAAGCTGCAGCAGAAACTAGTGACTTGGACTGTGACAATCTCAAATAACATCTCCGTGATTCTGCTAAAGTCTAGGCTTATTCTCTACAGATTTCTTTGAGTGAGGAAAAGATGACAGACATACGGTAAATAGAGTTAGTAAATAGAGACAGTAAATAGAGGTAGTAAATAGAGATAGATTAATAGTAAAGAGAAATTGATTAATAGTAAATAGTGATAAATCCAGTTGTCTTATACTTTAGCAGCAGCAGGACCCCGATTCAAGAAGGCACTTGGGCACAATTAGATGCTCTTTCTCCACATTTCTGTATTGTATTAGCTAGTTTCCTCGCAGGTTCCTTGTCACAACCACATTTCCTGTTCAGTGAAGAGGAGGTGGTCTCAGGCAATTTTACCTACTTGTTCAGCACCTCTTCTCTTCCCTGTGATTCTTTTTCTACAACAGCCACTCACCACACACCCATATTCACCTCTTCCTCATTAGTCTCTGCCCAGGCTGTCTTTCTCCAAGTAGTCCCTACTCTGCACCAGTCTTGCTAGTCAGAGTCCCCTCTCACAGCTTTTTCCCCAGGCTCTGTACCCGGTGACTGTTTTCTAGAGCCCCGTGTCTGCTCTCCAGGAGAAAAAAGTTACCGTAATTTCCCTTTGCTGGATGCCTCATGAACAGAAAAAGTGCAGGAGCTGGGGAGGGACTTGGTGACATGTTCAGGGTTCTCAGATGAAACCACTAGAAGAAAATGGAGCAACAACAGGGTCATATGCATTGGATCCAATGCTCTTCAGTAACCATGCCCAAGCAAAGACTAAGATTGAAGCATCTCCTATCCTGCCTTCTGGAAGGAGCCCAGCCAGAAACCTGGGTCCCTATGGCATTCAGTGCAGAGACATGGGAAAAAAGCAGAAAAGTTAAGCAAAATAGCAAAATTTCTCCAGGCATTTCTGCCCCTGCAGCACAACACTTAAAACTGAAGTCAGTGGTAGGTGTCAAAATTTGTTACTGCCACATGCAGGAGATATTTCCCTGATATCCACAGGAATGCTGCATCCCTCCTTCTGATTTCAGTAAGATCCCTCAGAGGCTTTCTCTGAGCAATCACTTGGTTGAGTGTCAACAGATACTTAGCTTCACATCATCCATAAAGGAGTCCAAACATCAGAGGCCAAAGAAAGCTGCATCCCTTTTGTCTATAAGCAATGGTGTTTAAACAGTTCTCAGGCGCTCTCAACAATTTGCATTCCTTTTCTGCAAAAACAGGAGGATTCTACCTGACAGATGGTAGGTTCAGAAGAGCAACGAGTTTTTCAAAATTAAAAGGAAAATCTACAGGAAGGGATTTGGAGAAGCAGAAGAAAACATTTCATAACCTCTACAGACAGGAACCTACAGTTGCAAGTGACAACTTCCATCTCACTTCTCATTCGAAGGACTTTTAAATGTTTCTGTGTATTGTAAATATCTCCTTCATGTCAGCCCCTTTAGCACTGTGGGTTTAACTACAGCAGGTTTATACATTACAGATACAAGCCACAGCTGATGAAATTCTGCTGAAATACAGTACAGCAAAACTGAAAAATTCAGTGGAGTTTCTCAGGCTTGATACTCCCCTAATTAAAACCTGGTGTGAGAACAATCTCTTACTGTAACCCCCAGATTCAACTGTAGTATTTTTTTAATATAGTGTATACTTTCCATGTAGAAATCCAGATCTCTAATCCTCACTTTACAGTTTCACATCTGACATTCTAATTTATGCCAGTGCAAGACAGGTTTACTGCACTAGCAAATCAAAGAAGTTATTTTACCCTAGTTTAGATGAACCAAGGAAGCTCCCAGTAATGAAATATTAGGTGTTCTGCATTTCAATGTTAGTGTCTAAGTTGCAACCTCCAAATTTGACCTTACAGCATCTGAGGAGAGACAATTAGCATAGCTCACTATGTAAATATTCCGAAGTCATCATCCTTTTCAACCAACATAAAAAATTAGGATTGCAGATGCAACTCAGAAATGTTATTTGCAAGAGCAGATTTGTGTATTTTATTATTTGTATTATCTGCATAGTTTCTGTTAGTACACTGACACCTGGGCAAGACACGCACATCACATCTTTTCTGAAATAATTTCTAGATCTGCTCTTAGATACAATGGGTTACAAGAAGAGCTGGTTGGAACACTTTTTGCTAAGAAAAATATTTTTCCAGGATCATATCATATCATATCATACACATCATATTCCAGATACCTCAATGAAATTTTTTTCCTTTTGACAAAGAAAGACCTTTCAGATCTAGGGTCACCTTTTCTCTTCTTATTAGAAAGACCTGTAAGTTGAAGGTACAGCTATTGATGCTATGTAGTACCATGAAAACATTCAGAAGTTCCTGGTTTTCAAAACAAGCAAAAATTCTCAAACTTTTTTTGAAACTCTGTAAGCTGTTGTGAAACCAGTCTGCTCCACTGCAGCAATCTTTTCCAAACCTTGAACGAGCCTTCTGTTTTCTTGTACACCCACAATTGTACAGGGGACAGAGGAGAGAAATGCACAACAGCTCAATATTTTCATACCCAAAGCGAAAAATTAGAACTTAAGTTAACTCTGAATTTTTCTACTATAAAAATGAAATAACACCCTATAACCCCTTAGAACATTTCTGGCAAACCCATGTTCTTCAGAATGTTTTTTAATGTAGCAATGATGTATAAAGGAGTTATCCAATATTGGGTGCTAAATACATGAGAGGATCTGACTATAGTTTCCAAGAGTATCTCTGAATCCAGTAAATTAAAGCAATACTTAACGTCTGTGAACTTTGATTGTCCCTTTGGGGTGAATCCAAAAAACTACTGGCCTCAACTGATTAAGCAGACAGACAATGAAAAATGGATATCAGTTGAGATTTGCTCTGTCCCTCCATATACTCTTTTACTGGCAGAGATACTAGAACATGTGGTACTTGAAATCCACTTCTTTATTTTCCATATTAAACCACGACTGGTGTGAGGCAAATACATAAATCTGCCAAATGAATCAATTCAGCATTTTCAGAATGTAAAGCAAACCTGAGAAATAAAGCTGGCAGAGTGAAAGCAGAGACACACTCAGAGCACGTGGCAAAGCTCCTACTGGTGAGAGCAGAGGCAGAACACACCCAAGACTACCTACAGAATTGATGCAAAGCAGAAAGCAACTTCTTAGGATGGGATTTTTCAAGGAATCTAACATGTCAGGCATCCCAATACCACTGTAATTCAGCTTATCAGAAGGTTCAAGCTATTCCCTGAACAGCTGGGACCCAAAATTTCCATTACAGTTTTATGATTTGTTCCAGCAGAGCTCTAAACTTTCTCTGACACCAGCTGGAACTCACACTGCACTGTATAACAGCAGTGATACTAACAAATATTTGCTAATACTTGCCAATATTTGCTCTTACTGCTTTGTTAGTCTCCTTACTCTAAGCATCCATTTTTGATTACTGCTGCCACACTTGGGCTGATGACTGAAATTAACAGTCTGCCCGTCATCACCGGGCTTCACACAGATCTTGCAGAAAGTGCACAGAGCAACTTTGCAGAGGCAAAGGCAAAGTTGTTCTGGTTGTCTGGAAAAAATTGTAGGCATTATCACTAAGTTTAAAGACACCTATCATTGGAAAATGCCAGCTACAGATTAATTTCCATGTTGTCCCATTCTGATGAATAGGCAGTGGTTTGGGTTTATTCCACTTGCTTGTCCCTCAAACCATCAAGTAACATTTCTCCTTGCCAGTCAGTGTCCTTTTTCCCACTTGGCAAACACTGGTCTGCTCACCACTGCATCTCCTTGTGTGCAAGAAGCTGGCATGCAACTGCTTGGTTTTGATTTCTTCCTTATTTTTGTTAGCATAGTCTATGGCAGCTCAGCTTTGGGAGCCTGGTTAAAGTCCTTCCGGTGACCTTCTCTCCTGACACCTCACTTGTCCAGCAGCAGCATAAAAGCTGTCCCATACACAGGCAGATTTTAAATACCCATTCAGTGGAAGGTGGGTATGGCTGACCACAATTCTGGTGGTAGTCAAGGCAGTAACATTTTGGTTCAGAGGAAGGAACCCAGCAACTCAGAAGTCCATCTCTGGCTACCATAGTACAGCACTCTACCACAACACAATTGCTTCCTGGAGATACACTTGCCTACACCCTCAGCAGCAACCTGGCTGGGCTATAGCTTCTGTTAGGAATGGGTTTGAGATGAGAAAGTAAACTGTATCTTTTTCAAGACAATCAAGGATTGAGCTTCAGTCTTTCAGTTCCAAGAGCTGCCTTTGCTGTTGAAAGCAACAAAGATCAGAAATAGACTCTACTCTCACATCTTCAAATCCCAAAGGATTATGTCAGAAACAGCAGGTGATCTCCAGTCCTGCTCTATCCTCTGCACAGATAGAAAAGGACTTAAAAGAAAGAAACTGAAATTTCCTCCCTATGCTTTTTTTTCCCCCTCCACTGCTTTTCAGTTCTAAAAAATACGAATAAAATAAGATAGATAAGGGGATTTGACACCCTTCAAGTCACAAAAACATACAAAAAAATTGGGAGAGGGTCTGGTTTACATAAAGAAACAAATACATAACCACCAAAACAACAAAATCAGCAAACAAGAAATTGCTTTTGCCTTTTGGCTATTTTCTGATTTCATTTGAGATATAATAAAGCACTGGAACAGCTTGCTCAGAGCAGTCAGGAATCTGCCCTTGTGCTGAAAAGAGTCCTGGGAAACTTGGTCTGAAGGTGCTGTTGGCCCTGCACAGGGTGGGTGGCTGGACTAAACCACCTCCTGAGTACCTCTGGTACATCTGCAATACTGCCACTGCTGTTGCACATTCTGTATTGATTTAGGCAAGATAACTTAAAAGAATTGTTATTTTTGTTCAATATTTTTAAGCAGGAGTTTCACCAATATAAAGTAGGATCTCAAAGCAAGTCCTGAACCTCTCCTGGTTTGACCTCTACCTCCTTCAGAGCTGATGAGAAACCACCAGAGAGAGCTGCATTACAGATATACTTGTACTACTTTAGCCACAGCATCCTGTATGGGCTGGATAACTCTCTTAATTCCTCCAAGTGTAAATCACTCTTCAAACTAATGGGCTAGAGAAATTATAGCAGGAGAATGTTATTACCTTGCAGTGTTAAGATATTACCCTTTAAGATATCTGAGCAACAGGAGCCTCTGATTTATCTATGGAGAAACTGCCTGCACAAATGCTAAGCTAAAAGAGGTGTATATTCGTGTGAATTTCAGAGTTCATATCGGCACTAGGGAGGAAAAAACACTGAGGTATCCTGCAAGGAGGTCAATAGATCACTGCAGACAACAAGTAAACCTTGACTGCAGTCTCCATCTCTCTGCCTTGGACTCAGTCAATGAGTAGGATGACTGGACACTGCAGATAGGCCATGAAGTAAAGGAGCTCACAAGTCTCCCAAAAAATGTACAAACCTCATTTGCTGGGCCAGCACAATATTCACAGCTATCAAACTCCACGCCAGAGAGGGCGTTCTGTCCCTGCCACATCCATATGGGGCACCCTTGGACTTGGAGAAGCATCATTCTTTCCTCTGGCTATATCCTCAGGTCTGTGTCCAACCCACTTCAGATCAGGGCCAAATTCCTTTCTGCCTTTTCCTGAACTCATTACTTCAAAAGTTACCCACATCCACCAGCTTCTTATCCACACTGTCTTTCCTCTCTTCTAATATGCAGAGGGAACAGCTCTAGATCTAAGAAATACTTTTCTGGCCTTCTCTAGGTCTCAGCCCTGCTCCCAGCCCTATAAAACATACCCGCTGACAAAGCAAGCATTAATTCAGTGAATTGCTCTTTGCCATGCATGACTCATTCTGTTCACTATTATCTTACCTTTACCTCAGTTTATTCCCTCCACCGGTAACTCCTTTCCCAAGTCAAAATTTTTTCAACTGTTTTATCCCAGGCTTCTGAAAAGCTCTCAGCACCCATGACTCCAAGCAGCATTTCAAAAAAGTGTAACTCACCTTTAACTACATGCATGAAAAGCTCAATATTTTCAGACATGCCCACCACAGCAAACAGAGGCAGGAATACATTTCAGCATTAGTGGCTAACCAGGAACTGCAGGAGCAGATCTCTGAAAAAAACCTTCTCTTTGACAGCATCCATGTTTAAATGGCAATATTGACACAATTGTCTCACTCTTCTCTGTAACTGAGTGTTCCATTTCTGGTCCTTTATTACCAGTTTCAAGAATAATCATCTGGTTTATGTGGCAGAGGAAGGAGGGCAGGCAGAAATCAACGTTTCTATTGAATGGGAAATTCTAGTAATTCAATCCTTTTTTCTTCTGTGTAAGAGAAAATAGAAGCGCTTACAAGAAAGCATTAGCTTCTTTTTTTTTTCCCCAGAATGAGAGAGTTCAGGGAAAAAAAGCAGTTTCATTTTTATTAAACAGCTTCTCAATTGAAATGATTTGTTTTACCTTGCCGCTTGAAGAAGTTGCACTCCCTTTTTCTGAGCCAAATACACACCAGTCATGTTAATCCTGTTCCACCAGGCCTGCCTGAGACACAGCAGACTCACTGCTCCCTCTTTCAGCAGGAGCACATGGAAACGCCACATGCCACTTCAGATTCCACAGGACTGGGATGATGCATCATCTCCTCATATGCCACAAAGTTCTTGATACAGAAAACTCCCAAATGACTTGGCTGCACAGAAGACAGATCCACACTGAATGGCCTTCTTAATCAGTACAAACCCCCTTTCATTTAAACAAAATTAAATACTGTAACCTGTATTTAACTCGGCTTCACAACCTATTTAAGTCTTTCTTTAATATATCACAACATATATTGCTGCAAAATTACTTGCTTCTTGGCTTTGTTACAAAAGCAGGTAGAGTAGCAAACTAAACATGTCTCCAAATCACAGTTAGACCTCATTCCACACTGCTGAGCCTCAGCAGAGCTGATCTTCAACTGATATATCCCTTCTGAGTCCACATTTCCAAGCTCATCTGTCTTGCCACACAATAACAACATCAAGTCACTCAGATCCTTGCAAAGCACTACTTCACACAGCTCCCAGCACCCTGAATTTGATTTACTCTCCTTCTCAATGATCTTAGCCTCCCCACTTCACCATTTGCTTGTAGAAACATCTCAGACTGCAAAGTAAAACTTCTATTTCTGTGGAAAACTATCTCCTCAGTAAGCAAGGAAGGGGGAAAAAGGAAGCCAAAATGCATCTCTTTACATTATGTGTAATCTCACTGTCACCAAACATTTTAGACAGGACATGAAAATGTGTGGTGTTTGCAGCAGTTTATCACAAACTGAGTTACCAAATACCCAGCAGTCATAGCATTGTCATGCTTTTTGTTGAGAAATCAACCTTGTTCTGAAAGAAACCATGCCATCGTTCTCTACACTTATCCTGCTATGCCACAGGGCAGCTCCCAGCATTACCAACCTGTGTGCCAGTGGAGTAGCCATTCCCCTGCTGAGAAGTGTTGCTGTTTTTCTTCCCATCAACGGGACTGCAGAGCCAATTGGAATCTCCCAATCTGGAGAGACCATTGAGCTCCTAAAAGTGGAGACAGAAAATGAGGAGAAAAGTGAACAATTGCTCTCCTCTGAATTCTGGTACCAGCCCAAAACTTCTCTGCTTAGGCTTGGAGATAACAGAATGAATAAAGTCCTGCAGGAAGAGTGTTCTCCTATTTTATGTTCTTGCCCACTTGCTTGCTTCTCTATCATTAAATAATGGCAAGAAATCAGACAGCTTGTTTTCCTTTCCCTAGATACACATATTTTTTGGCATAGCATTTCAGCTCTACAAGTGTTTTCATGATCCATCTCCAGCCTGATTCTGCAGTTAGTGGTGTTTGTACAATAAAGTTGCTAAAATGCAAACTTTGGAGCACTTTAATCATAAAGATACTAAGTTTTCCATCATCTGACAACTTCTATTAAATCTTTCACAGAACTCATTTTCCTGACTCAGGGCAACCACAAACTACACTATTTAAGTTGTAAATTACAGCCTTTTATACTATTTAAAAGCCCAAATCACCTAATTGCTAAAGAGATTAAGTATTTAAAAATCATTTTTCTCTCCAACCTTTCCCATTACAATTAGCTGAAAATGAACTAGCACCCAGTGGACGTGTTTCCTCTATCATTAAAATGTGAGATCAATACAATGAAGATGAATATCAGCAGTACTGAGTCACCCTTTTTGTGTCTCCTGTTAAACTGCTCCAAGCACAAAATGCAGATGTTTCCATTGCTTGCTACACAGGCCTTAACAACTTGAAGCCCACCTGGATGCAGTATACAAAATTCACTTGAATACAGCACTACATCCTGCCTGTGTAAAATTGAGTGGCCCTGGACAGGCGAACAAAACTGTGCAAAACAAGGGTGAGTATAACACCATGTAAGGCCATGGTTAAGGACAGAAAAATAAAACTCATTTTTCTCCTCCCCTTTCTGTCCCTTTAAGCATTATTTCTTTTTTTTTTTTTTTTTAATTAGGAAAAAATAGTAGAGGAGGCAAGAAACAAAACCATGACAAATCAGGACAGAGAATACATTTTTCCCTTTTCACAGTTTGAAGTTTGGGGGAGAAAAAATGGTTAACTTTTTCTAGCCCTTCCTTGTTAGAAATGATCCTGTAACTTGACTCACATTTGCACGTGCTGTGTAACAAGCATAGCAAAAAGAAATTGTTGACCTTGTAAAATCATAACCTCTAAAAGCAATTAGCAGAGACTTTTCTTGAGCTAGGCAGGCCCATCTTAATACAAGTTTCACATGGTTAAGAACAGCAAAAAGCATAGGACTGGTCAGAGCAAGGACATGCCTACAGCCATAGATGCTCTTGTACAGAAGGCATCTCCCACTCATCACCTTAGGCATCCATTAACAAGCAGGTATGGTCTGTGGCTGCCAGACAACTTCTGGTGGTCTCCAGGACCTTGAGCCAAGTGTTGTTTTTATGTATTTAGCATGTTTCAATCAATTTATTTTCAATAAAGCTCAAGAGTGCCCACCAAACAGCGAAAGCTTTCATCATCAATAAATGGCAACCACTATATCATGTGGCAATTGACACCACAGATAAATTTTGATGAGGAGCCATCTCCTCTTGCTTTCAGCTGAGGTCTCCCTGGTTTCCCCAGAGATGCTGCCTGGGGTTGTAATTTAGCACTTAGGACTGGAATAGTGGGGAGCTGGGGTGAAACACAGCAGAGGAACTTGGGTGGCACCGTACTTCAGCTTCAACCCCAGTGTGCTGCTACATGATTTCTGCTAGTGTAAAATCACTGAGACACACATCATGCTGGAGATGTAAGCTGAGTGGTGAGATGCATATTTTTTAGATGGGGGACTGGGGTGCAGACAGCACTCTAATTTGATCTCTTGGCCAATGGCAGCAGCAAGGAATTTAATTTGCATGGTAAAAGAGATAATGGTCCAAACACGGATCCTGCAGCCCATGGGCGTCCACAGGGGAGCAGAACACCCAGTGTAAGGATCCCCTCACCACAGAAGGTGAATGCCTGCAGGAGACTGTGGTCCTGTGAGAAGCCCACACTGGAGCAGGCTCCTGGCTGGACCTGTGGCCCCCCTGGAGAAAGGAGCCCACTCTGGAGGGGAGGACTGATGACCTCACAGGGGACCTGTGCTGGAGCAGCCTGTTCCTGAGGGATTGCCAGGAAGGAAGAGACCCATACTGGAGCAGTTCATGAAGAGCTGCAGCCTGTGAGAAGGATTCACATTGGAGAAGTTCCCAAAGGACTGTCTCCCAATGGGAAGGACCTCATGCTGGAGCAAGGAATGTGTGAGGAGTCCTCCCCCTGAAGAGCAAGAAGCACCAATGACAACACGGGAGGAACTGAAGCCTCCATTCCCATCTCCCTGTGTCACTGAGGGGAGAAGGAGGTAGAGAAAAATCAGGAGCGAAGATGAGCCTGGGAAGAAGGGAGGGGTGAGGGGGTAGATGTTTTAAGATTTAGTTTTTATTTCTCATGATCATACTCTAATTCGATTGTTAATAAATTTTTCCCCAAGTCAAATCTGTTTTGCCTGTGACAGCAATTGGTGAGTTGATCTCTCCTGTCCTTACCCCAAGCCACAGGCCTTTCCTTATATTTTCTCTCACCTGCCCAGGTGAGAAGAGGAGCCACAAAGTAAGACTTTGGTAAGCACCTGGTGTCCAGACAGCGTCAGCCCACCACACCATGGAATAAGCTGCCGAGGTTAGCAATTATCTCAGCAGAGGTGAGCACACTGGATGCTGCCTGAATGCTGCTGACCTGGGGGTGTTGGCGCAGCAGGAGTGAGCCAACCTGGCTTTTGAGCTAGCAGGATTTTCTTGTTGCTCATTATGTTCGAGCTCCACAGAAATGTGATTTCCCAGGGGTCTGGCACCTCAGTTAAGACCATGTTTCTGAACAAAAGAATGACTTTAGCCTAAGTACTTCCTTACAGCAGTGACCCTGCAGGAGACGAAAGCTATGTTTCTGGTGTCAATTCATTAATAGAAGGCCTTTATGCCAAATTACAGCTACTTGAATGGATTTCCCATAGATTTTTCACCAAGTGTTGGGATCACGGCAGGAAACTTATTAGATGTGACCTCGTCAGAGGGGAGAGAAAGGTGAGAAAAGGTGATAGATTCATGAAATCAATTTGGACATGCACAGCTGATATTTAGAGAGTGAATTTTCTTTACATGTTCCCTATTTTTAATAAGCCTCCTTCCCAGTAGAAACTATTTTCTTCTGCCTTGCCTCCCAGGGTTTGTCTTTTAAGAACTTGCCTCAAATTGCCTAAAAGCAAAGTAATCAGGTTTTTTTTGGTGAACCACTGACTTTTTCATACCACTCTGGTTATAAATGACTTCAAAATGGGAAGAGAGATCAAAGACTTCTGCTAGCCACAGGGCAGGTGGTGTTTTGGAAGAATGTCTCAAGTATTCTCCTCTGCCTGTGTGCAGTAGGAGATACCCTGCATAGTGAGTAGCAGTGTGTTGTGTGTTGCCCCATCATTGTCCCCACTATCAATCTTAAGAGAGAGACAGAACCACACTCCTTTAGCACCTGGGAGATAATCACACTTTCCCTACCAGTGGGAAAACCGTTTCTCTTATGTGTAACAAAACCAGGTAACTCCATACTTTCCACCAGCTCATCTTTAGCCATGATGTTTAGCATGCTGGGGAAGATCTCGTGATTGAGCTTTTAATTGTGTCTTTTTACACCTGCCTCCTGCGCACTCTTTCAAGGGTTTGTCCACCTGGAAGGTGTCCCTGCCCATGGCAGGGGGTTGGAACTAGATGATCTTCAAGGTCCCTTCCAATCCAAACCATTCTGTGGTTCTATGACGCCATGATTGTGGCTCTTTCTTGTGTTGTGCTCATCTGTTTGGTCTCATCTGACTTTTACACTGAAGCTGTACAGCAGCAAACATTTTGCATTAAGAAATTTAGATCCCATTTTGTTCCCATTTGTTTTTTGAAAGCATCCTCCATGAAAGAAATATCCCAGTCTGAAATTTGCCCATGGCAATGTGTGGCAGCAACTCTCAAAATCTTCTCTCTGAACTGACAGATCTGTCTAAATTGGTTGCATAAAGAACTAGGAACTAGGGAGCATTGAAGGAGACCTGCAGGTCACAAGCAAGTTGTAGGGCTGACCACAATAGCTGGCAGTCCAATGGGCTGAGTGCCCCTAGCTCCAAACCTTCCTGCTAATAATGGCCCTTTCAGGGGCTCTCTACTCCTATGGGTGGTAGAGGGTACAAAGGTTGTTGCCTTTTTTGAGTGCAGACAGCTGCAGCAACACAGACATCTAGTCACACACTTTTTATGTGATAACACTGTGTTATAAAATTCAGTGCGATGTGCTCCACAACCAAAGTGAACTGAATAGAATGCATTTTATTCGCACAAGGGACTGCTTTTCATCTCTCTCCCACTGCCATCTGCCCCAATGTTCTATCAAGGTTTTTTTTCAAAAAGACTGTGTTTTTCTTTTCCATAACATCTCAGATTTCAGTGATTGTGCCATCATTTTAAAAGCACCCACCTTGGGAGAAGCGCTGGCTGCATTAGAAATGCAGAGCTGGGGTTCAGCAGACATGATTTCTAACTCCAGCCTTGCCATTGCTTTACAAATACAAGCAAGTCATAGAGACATGCTTGAAAAATTATGTCCCCATTGCACACAGATAAAAAAATTTACAAAAGCCCAATATCTCTTCAGCTGGAAGTCTTCAAAAGATTGTTTTTTCAATGGACACATTGGCTTCAGATTTAAAAACTAGTATGCATGTGTGAGTACAGGGTAGAGGTGGAAGAGGGTGCCTTATGAAATAGAGGAAAACTACAATTTTAATCCAGAGTTCCCAAATGGAAAAGCGCCAGAATTGCATCAAAACTACTTTTTGCATGGAAAAAATGAAGTTTTCTTCTAAAACTTGCATTTTTTTTTTACCTGTGAACATGTCTTCAAACAGTTCTCATGCCCAGTATATCAGTGGTTGAAAAGATACAGACGGCAAGCAGCCTCTGTCCCACAGTAAGTACTGTATTTACACTGCTGCAGGCTTCTATTTGTTGATAAATGAAGAGGAGTAGGTAGGACTAAGCCTGAGGACTTCATGCTGAGTACTTGATATCAAGCTGATAGACCACTATGATCTAAATAACTAAATATATTAAAGTCCCATTACTTAACACTAATGACAACGCGAGGGCGTAATTGCTAAACAGCCTCTGTCTTCTCAGACATCAGTACTCAGCAGATCACAGGAACAGAATTTCAATAATCACTCATATTTTTCTTCTAGGCCTTCAACAACACACTACGCTTACAAAAGACAAAATGCAGTTCAGTTCGGTCCCGCCAGTTCCCCATCCCTCCCAGCAGCTGTGCAGGGGGCTTATCAGGGCCCTTCCTGTGTCTGTTCAACTAGAGATAATACCTGAAGGTATTAATCACACATTTACAAAATCTTCCACAGTTGGAGACACCCTGCCAGTTATGTGATCCAATGTACATGCACCTGTTTATGTTGCTGTGACTATGTTGTCCTGTCTGAAAGGAAAATATAATCAAAACTTTAAAAATTAATGGATTTCCACATTTAATGGGATGGGCTTTCAGCCTGGCACAGTAACCTAGTTGCCAATGACCCTCCCCTGACTTTCATTTTTCTTTACTTCTGTTGGAAAGAGTGGGAGAACTCATCCCCAGAATACTTAAGAGCATGCTTACCACTAAAATAAAAATCCTGGTAGAGCTGCTCTCAAGTCACACCATTCACCACCAGGTATGGTAAGCTATTTCAAGTGATGTGGTATCATTCTAACAAGTTAAAACACCAGGGAACATACTTTTTCCTCATACTGGATGAATTAGAAACTTAAAATTAGAAGTTTGAGGTAGTCCACAATAGCTATTTAGCTGCCCAGTCTTGGTGACCGAAGGTCAGGAAAAGTTTTAGTTTGGAAATCTAGCCCTGGCACCAAAAGAGAGGCACAAGAACCTGAAATATAATTTTAAAGGCAGTCCAAGATGTTGAAATAACAGAATTGGGTTAGATAACAGAAATAGTTGTGAACTGAATATCCAACTCCCTTAAGTTTCTTGTAAATAAGGATTGGGACACAAGGCTAGGTATGTGATTCCAGTAGTGTAACAACGGAAGACCTCACAAAAAAACATTTTCAGAGACGTCCCCTGTTAATAATCTTTATTTAATGCCCAGGTTTTTTAAAACTACCTTTGTCAAAAACCCCAAGTGTTTTCCATGTTGCAGAGCCTTAGACCGATAGCAGACACATTCATATCTGAGTCATTCAACTGCTTCCATTTCCCTGTTGTACAAGTGACAGCACTTTACTTTTCAGCCCTGTAGAGAAACAAGTTACAGGTGCAGGGCTGAAGGCCAAATCAGGGCCACTGCAACTGAAGCTGAACAGAGGAAACAGCAAACACTACACTCTCAAACCCTGCCATTTTCACAGGACTGCTCTTAGGGTTTGTACTTCTATGAACAACATAATGCCCCCAGCTAGAGCAGAGGAGAAAGCATTTGATGGAAGTAAAGGGAGGGCAATTCATCAAACCCAGAACATCTAATGAAAATTGCCTGTTAGGACAGCTGAAATACTCTCAGTTTATATGGAGGCCTCACTGGTCTCCAGCAGCCAGCCTGCTAACACATCAAGGAACTTTAAAGGTCATCTAGAGAGCCATGCCACAGGTGGCAACACTGAGCCTACTTGGGTCCTTGCCTGCTCAAGTGTTGAGATGAAGGACAAGCTTTGCCACTGCTTGAGATGGAGGGGAAACAGAAGCCCCAAAGGTCCTGTGCCACATATGTGTGCACGTCCATGCCCTCAGCCTGTAGCCCACATATCTACCCCGACCCAAATGCTCTATATTCCTAATCTTTCTCCTTATTAAAAAAAAAAATAAAATAAAATTCCTCGGAGCAAAGAAATATCCAGCCCTCCCCAGGCCTGTGCTTTCACAGGGCCTTAAAGGGAAAAATTATATTTATGACTGCAGATGTTCAGATAGAATAGGGCAGATTCAGGAGGAAAGAAGGGGATACAGATAGCAGGTTTTTCTCCTCTGTTCATTCCACACACACCCCACCAAGCTTCACACTGTGAAGCATGCGTACCCTTCCACATCCACACCATGCTGCCTGGAGCTCTGCCTTCCAGATACCGCAAAAGCAGACAGACAAGAGCCTCATCTGCTGCTGACAGGCTCCGCTGAAAAATACCTGTTAGCAACAGGGGGCTCTCATGGCACTACATACATTAGTCCTCAGCTCTGCCTTGTGAAAGGTTCTCTGAAACAGTTTTCAGCTTCTGTGGACATGATCCGTTATGCCTCTGTTAATATCATATGTAACAGCTCCATCTGCTATTGAACATAAAGAAAAGGTTCACACAATACAAGCTTTTTCTTCAGAGGGAAAGGCACTGGAATCTCTCCTCTGTGCTGTTTCTACAGAACAAGGCCATTTTGATAAGCACTGAGCAGCAGCCAATGTGAATTCCTGTTAGTCGATGAGCAGAAATAATCCTGGAAAAAAAAAAAAAAGCAGCAAAGAGGGGCAAGGTTTAAGAGAAGCCCATGCAATTTGGGTTGAAAACCTTGTAACTTACTGAAGTTTCTCTGCAAGGAGATGAGATCTTCCAGCGCCTCAGAGAAACTGTCCTTTATTGAGAAAGGCTCAGTCACAGGTTGTCACCTATCACAAAAGGCATTATACACACTGTACCAAACAGAAACTTACAGGATTTACAAAAGTGAACACTTGCATCTGAAATTGCAGTTGTGCCCTAAATAATATCCCCAACTCTAGGAGAGACATTTACACATTACATGTAAGTCTTGCCTTCACCTGTGTCAAATCCACACTGAAATATGTCCACTTATCAAAAACCAGCCTCTCTTTCACCTTATGTTTCTAAAAATCATTAGGAATTCGACTGAGATTCTCACAATGGTTTCAATTTTCTGAAGTCTCATACCCTTGGATTCCTGTGATTACATTAAAAAATCCAATTGCAGCTATAAAAAAAAGTACAAATTTACACAAGGACAGTGAAAACATTTTTTTATATTAATAAAAAATCCACGCTCTTGCAACTTCCTCCTGAATATGTATAGGCAGGGAACAGCTGAGGTGTGAACACTGCCATGTGGCAAGGGAAAAGAACAGAGCTCTCAGCACTATCACACATGCCTTATTCAGACAAAGGTAAGCTAACTACTATGAAACCAGTCTCACAGCTGAGGTACATAGGAAGATAAAAGACCTTTCTTCCTTAGATTGCAAGGCATGTACTGAAGTCATCTAGGAAGTTGTGAAAATCATTACCTCCATATCTGACCGAGTGCACCTGAGAGAAAAATCAACCCAATGCATCCAAAAGCATTTTTAAGCACTGCTTTGCTACCATCCCAGTGATTAACATTTGCTGCTTATTTTTCCTCTCCCTTTCCTGGTCTTCTGATTTTCTGCTTTTTGCTAGTCTTTGTTCCTTGCAGATATATCTGTGCAGATGGCACAGAAGCAGAAAATTACCTCATCTCCGTGTGCAACTCAGATGGCTGCAGCCACAACCACCCAGGCTGCAGCACAGCCAGAGCACAGAGAGGTAGCTGTTGTGATAGAGAGGGAACATCTACAGCTACTTCCAAGAGCATAACAACTGGAAAGTTAGGTTTTCCAAAATGGCTAGGAAGACTCTTTACCCTGGGCCAGGTTATTGCTGAACTAAAATCTTGGTTTTATGTCTCCTGCTTGGTGACAGCAATAGCCAACATCAGTCACTGAATCCTGCTGGAAAGGAGAAAGGTCAACAGACAGACTCACTCCATGGCAACTCCCATTACCCTACAGCTACAGAGTGGCGACTTTGGTAGCTGCAAAAATAAATTCATTTTTGTCTCCAGTACTGCTGGAAACAGAAATAACTAGGGAAACTGAGCTCCACAAGTATTACACCAGTATTACCACCCAGTGTGATGCAGAGAACAGGTTTCCATTAGCTCTAACTTAAGTCAAAGCCACACAGTGACTGATGTCCTGTTAGAGAATTAAAAAAAAAAAATCTTCCAGCAACAGCACAACATCTGAGAATCTACTTTTCATCAGAGCTCTGTACCCGAACCTTTTTACTATTAACTGACCAAGTTTAATGTAGGTTCTGTCATACTATGGTGTACAGCAAAGTTGTTAGAAGATGGATCTGTCAGAACAGAGGCAATTTATCTCAGGGCTACCTTGCATCTGCAACAGATAGACAGAAACCAGAAGTCACAAGGACTAAGAACTGAATAATAGACCTGAGTTTAAAAATTAACGGTAATGACAAATCAGACTTAGGACAAGTGTTCACATTTTGCTCTGAAGTGAAAAAAATTCTAGTCTGGTGTTGGAAAAATATTTAATTAATCTATTAAATTAATATTTTCCATTTGCCAGTAATCTCGGTCACCTCTTGATACTAGTCTTTCCTAGACCAGAGTCTCAGGGAAAGCAAAAACTCAGGCAACACAGTTCCCAGAGACAGTTTTCTTGAAACATAGCTCAGTCCTACTGAGCAAAAAACCTCCAGACTTTCATGGTAGAGGGATGCACATGACCCTTGAGGCATCATAACCCCCTTAAATGTATGAACTGACTAAAAAAATAAGCCAAGAGAATGGCAGTAGGTTGTGGATACGGAAAGCATGCAGCAGGGAGATATCTCAGCTTTCTGCCAGTGTCTGTGAGAAAGCAGGGCTTTCTCACGGACTGTGGCAGAACAGCTGGGAGAGTTTTGTAAACTATAGAATTGTTATTGATACAGAAAGAGAAAATATCTGGAGTAAGTGTTATTGGGATCCGGCCAATCCCTTTGAGGGGTGGCTGGTCAGTGAACCAATGACTTTATGCCAGTCCAGCGTGCTAAGGTATATAAGTGAACCTGTAAGTGAATAAAGTGTCGGCTTCATATCATAACAAGAAGTCGTCCTGTCGTTCGTTCTCCGGTCCCTGCTCGCGAGCGACAGTAGGTTATGTGATGGAGGCTGGTCTGCACACACATAAAACAGTACAGACACATAATGGCAGGGTACATTTATTATATAATGCAGACATTTGGGGATCACATAGGACTTAAGGGAGGCTTATGAGAAGAGCAGGGCAAAGGATGGATCTAGGTGATTTGGAATGGGAACTACCGTGGGAAAATAGAGGGGGATAAGGGAATAAAAGGGAGCAATCTAATGTTAACAGTGCTCTGTACACTTCTCTGTCAACACCCTGCTGCTGATTGCCACAATCTGTCTTATTTTCTTATCAGATTCCCTTTTTTTGTTTGTTTTTCTGGGTGAGGGATTCTTGTTTCTGTGTTCATGTGTGTATATGGGGGTCTGCAGTGCCAGCAACTGGAAAGACTGGGGTTAATGAACTGAAGTATCAGCAACTGAAGCGGCACCTTCAATCACAGGGATTCATGATTCCAGTCTGGAGAGAGTGAAGGTCTAGCACCCTGCTGGTTCCAAAAAGCGTCTCAATACATCCTGAAGACAAACATCACCTTTGATTTCACTGTGCTGGCACCACACAGTATTTGGACCTACCTACCTACAGGGAGATGAAAGGGAGATGTACACTTTCACTTGCGTTTTGTTACATTAGAGGCTTCAATTACTTGATTATTTTAAGGGACAATGAGAATTCAAATATCAAAGGCAGCTTTCGCTTCACAATCTTTCCCCTTATCTTATGAACATGTAATCAGACTTTATCAGATGCTCGAGTTGTCTCCTTTGAGAATGATACTGTACATAGCCACACACAGCTTTCAAAATTTGACCCTTTATGTGAAAAAAGTATAGCTAATTAATATTATGAAATATTCAAATCCACTATGAAATGCTTAAACCTCCCTATCTTTGCCATAACAGAAACCAATTAACATACCTATAAGGAGAATCTATCAATTTACTTTTATACTATTATGAAAAAAATAACCAAAACGTAATATTTTATTCACGTAAAATAATTTTGGTTTTCCGTATGGATGAGGGGGAAGCCATACATGTTATCCAATCTAAGTCATTTTTTATTATTATTGTTATTTTTAGTTTGGCAGTTGAACCTAAAAGTCAATTACTTGTACACTCCTGGATGACAGTTGAAAAAGCAGCTTCTAATCTTGTGTCAGTAAAGGCTGTTGCCATGAGCAGCAAGATCCTCTGACTGACACATAACCAGAGGCTTTCAGAATAATTTGACAGCTATTTTTCTTCAAGTTTTTTTTTTTCTCTAAGTTTTCTGTTTTGTTTTTCTAACAGGGAACTCTCTTATTATCATTTACACACAGCAATTCCTCTCTCCAGTACATTAGTTGAAAATCTACTTGTTTAATTAAGCTTTAGGCTGCAAGCCTTCTGTTCTTTCACTTTAATAGACTGAGAAATGGAAGCACAGTCTCTGCAGGTTTTACCTTACATATCATCACGTTGTTGACTTCTTAACCAGATTACCAGATACAAGGCATTTCAGATACAAGGCCTGGCTGACTCGATCACAGAATATGCCGAGTTGGAAGAGTCACACCATGTGCCTGAGAGCATTGTCCAAATGCTTCTTGAACTCTGTCAGGCTTGGTGCTGTGACCACTTCCCTGGGGAGCCTGTGCCAGTGTCTGACCACCATCTGGGTGAAAAACCTTTTCCTAATATCCAGCCTAAACTTCCCCTGACACAGCTTCAGGCCATTCCCTCACGTCCTGTCACTGGGCACCACAGAGAAGAGATCAGTGCCTGCTCCTCCTCTTCCCCTCAAGAGGAAGTTGTAGACCCCAGTGAGGTCTCCCCTCTCTCCTCCAGGCTGAACAGACCAAGTGACCTCAGTCTCCCCACACAGCTTCCATTCAAGGCCCTTCACCATCCTTGTGGCCCTCCTTGGGACACTCTCTAACAGCTCACTGTCTTTTTTATGTTGTGGCTCCCAAACTGCACACAGGACTCAGGGTGAGGCTGCCCCAGTGCAGAGCAAGAAGCCACAACCAGCCTGTTTCTAGAGAATATTGATAATAACATTATTCTCAGAAGGAAGGAGACTATTTACCCTGAACTAACGTAGTCGAAGATAAGTAGGGGTTTTTTGTCTACTTCTAATTAATAAAGACAAGAAATGAAGCAACTTTTTCTGAATTCCTGAATTATGCTGAAAATATGCCATTTTCTCTAAATATGTGTTTTTACAGCAGTTACCCTCACCGAATGGCACTCTGGAAACACATGGGAAGGGATACTGCTGCGGGACACAGCATGGGACCAGGTACTGAACACTGTGTAACAGCAAGAGAGAAAGATGAGGATTTTGAAGTGACCAAGTGTGGCCATTTTGCACGCTTCTGTTTTGTTTGACACATCTCACACACCACCACCTTTCTGTGTAGATGACAGAGCTACAGTGAAGATTTAGGGTTAACTGAGGTAGTGCTATATAAAAAATTAAAGCAAAGTAGCAAGAATATTGTTGGTGAGAGGTTGTGGGTGGTTGTATTGTAGTTTTGGTTTGTTTTTTTGAAGTTAAGACTCTTTTTACCTGTACTGAATTATTTACAAAAGTGCAGGGCACTTGCAATTTACCACCTATACTGAAAATTTGCTAGACTTTTAAGAGTAACAAGTAACAGTCATGCAGTAGCCATAAAGGGGGGGAGGAAGGGAATGATAAATGCACCAAAATATATCAACAAGGCACAGAAAAACATAATTACCATTACTACATGGCCTCCAAGTACCAACAAGATCTTACAAAATCATGAAAAACTCTGAGCCCCAGGGCTGCCAGATGGAATCAATGCCAGAGCTCCCCTGTACTCTCTATTTTTCCCTTACTGTACACCACTGCCTCCACTTCAAGATTTCATTGTGCCAGACCCTCACATAGCAAGAGACGGTCTCTGCTTCAGCTATCACAACCATAAGAGAGCAAATGAGCCAGGAATGCGGCAGTAGGGGAGGGAAGGCAGAGGCTGAGTCAGGACTGTAGCACAGCTTCTCCTCGTGATGCTGTTGCAGTTGCACTGCTCTCCCCACAGCCCCTTCTTCTACTCACGGTCCAGGGAGCAGCGACACATGACTGGAAACAAGAGTAGGCAAAACTATTTTTTTGAAGCTCAAACCTCAGGAGCTTGACTGACATCTGAACTAGTTTTCTTTACAAAAAGCAAGGGTTCAGAAGAAACCCAGCCCCCTAAGTACTGTGCAGCTTGGAGACAAAATACTCAGTCTTGAAAGAAATAAAGGAAAGTGAAAGAAAATTCTCTCCATCCCTTCATAATCTGCATTCCATCCTCTTTTCAGCAGTTTTCTCTCCTTAATTCGAACTCTTTGCAACCTTTTACCAATGCAGATGTAAAACAAGTGCAATTATTATGAGCATATTTTCATTCAGTACACTGCACATTATAAGTGTTCTTCTATCACCCTCAATAAATCTTATTTTGAGTGAGCAGACACGTAAAGAATTTTCATTGAAATTTAGGCTATAACAAAACAAAATTATATTCAACAAATCATAACGGACAAGATAGTCAAACACAGATAAGACAGCCCACAGCAGACCAGTCAACATTGATTAGTAGGTTCGCCAAATATATTTGCAGTAGATGGCAAAACAGAGAGCAAAAATAAGTTGTCTTAGTTGAAGCACTTTATGCTTTTCCATAATCTTAAAGATAGGCAATGTAGGAGCAGTTCGTTAGTATGCCATACATGCTTGCATCTGAGCACACAGAGTACAAATCTGGTGGGTTGTAGATGCACAGTTGGAGACCAAATCCAGCCCTTAAAAATCCCTTAAAAACACAGCCCAGCACAAGAGATCACAGAAATGTAAAGTACCGCTTCTGCAACACCACAGCACGGGAAATCTCGATCCGTATCTCTAAGGAAAAGTGACCCAAGAGCATCTCTGAGACCAACAGCCAAAGGCTGCTGCAAGAGCCTGCTGCAAAGCAATTACCTCCCTCCCTTATTGTAAGGGAAGAGATGAAGCCCTGGGAAGCAGCAGGATACCCATTCGCAATCAGCTCCTCAGTTCTTCTCTGCCCTCATTTCTCATGTTCTTGTGCGCTGCTTCGCCAAATGAGCAGCTTTTGGGTACTCAGCTTGCAGGATATGGAAATTGACCATCTCTGCTCTAATCTTTTATTTAGACAATTTTCAGAAATCTGAATTTACACCGATAGGGAACCGTAAATAAATATTTGGTGGTAATTAAGAGAGAACCTTCCACTTCTCTCCATTCAAAACATTCCCAAGTATTTTTACGCTAATTAAAAAAAAAAAGGCAAAAAGGCAATCAAAGATAACAGAACAGCTTCTATCCAAAGAATTCATAGTTAGAATAGGACTCTTCAGGCATGGCAAAGGGGGTGGGGGAATGGAGGGAAACAAGGGGAGGCTTGCAGAAAGCAAAACAGCTAAAAAAGGAAAATATGTTGTTCATAATCTCTCCCAATAAAGACACTAGGGGACATTGGGAAAATCCAGAGATGCTCGAATCAAAAGGAAGTAAGAGGAGTTGGTTCCACAGCTACGAGCAACACTTTCTTGAAACTCCTCCTCACCTTATCCTGCACCTCAAGCAGCAGCATCACCAGCCATTGGTGTGTCCCCCCAGATTTCTGCTATGACACCCTGCTCACAGGCCCTTCATGAAACCTGCAGAGGTCAGGTCAGCTGGTAGCTGGGGCCGAGAGATTGGTTTTCACATAACTGACATTGTAGGACAGATGGCTGGCATCAGAAAAGCAATGTCCTGTGTAGGCAGGTAAAGACTGAGACAGTCTCACCTCCCTTCCATACAGAACAGACCTGCTGATTAAAGAATTCCTTTTTCATGGAGATAGCTCATTTTACATTTTACACCTTACCTGAAAACACACATACTCCACTGGCCACAGTATGCTTCTGCATGTGGACAAACCAGCAGCATAAACACTGTAGTATGACTGGCCATATTCCACTCCAACAGTCTTTTCAGTTTGGCCAGAGGGTAGACATCTCCTTGGTCATTCCTGTTGCTGAAGTTTTTCCTCTAACAATGTCTATGTTTGTAGACAAATGCATGCTTTTATGTTCTTTCCTTCCAGACACAGAGACCAGATTTTTTTATCCCATCTTTTCTCCTTGCTTATAATCCCACTCATTCCCCTCTGTATTGTTTTTGTACTCTAAATAGCATTCTCAGCCCTTTGGAACAGAGCAGCATCTGTGAAACTGAGTCACGTTCTGTTTACTTCCTCTCATGGGTCATTAATGAAAGCTGGGGAACACTTCACCCCTCAGCAGTCTCCCTCCTCCCTTCATCACACACAATACTTTGGTCTTTGACATTTATAGTCCTCCTGGCCATCTTCACCAAATATATTTAAATTCATTTTCATAGTAGCATTTGGGAGAACACCACACCAAATGCTTCAGTCACCTCTACAAGTGTGACAGCATAGGTGGACCCATTGCCAAACATGTACACCATAGAGGATTAGGATTATTTTGGATATCTTTTTCTCACTTGATGTCATTTTCCTTTAAAACAAAACAAGAAATCATACATATATATGACAGACCATACTCATCATGCAGTTACAGTTCTCTTCTCCTCAGAATTATTTTTGGTGCACGTTGGGTCCTTTCTGTCCTTTCTATTTATTTGTGGCAGCCCTTCAGTGGATGGGATGGATTAGAATACAGGTTCATAAGGAGAAAGACAGATTCTAATATATTTAAATATGTCATTAGTCCTTTATTCATATGTTAGTAGTGCCTTTATTCAATGGGTACTACTAATGTATTCTGAAACGTTTTGCACCTCTCTGCGAAATTCCAAGAGATATCTGGGCAAAGCCTAGGCTGATAAGCTTGACATTGATTTAAATGTAGTAGAAACTGGTATGAAAAAGGAAGATAAAAAATACAGTCATAGTGCTGATATTTTTCTATAGCCATTGAGGACTTGAGAATATTTGATTCAGCTTTACATGGCAATACAGAAAAAATAAGTACCTTTGCAACTCATAAGCCAGAAGTTACTGCAGCAATAGAGCACAGAAAAAAAAATATCAAGTGGTAAATGTTCAATGACACTGTGTCATTTTCCATCAGATGATTATTAAATCCTTGCAAGCAGGATTCATGCAGTACTGAAACTGGAAGGCTTGTTAATAACAATGCGTCTGTTACATAGATGAATTTGATCTCAGAATAAGATGATTCATTTGAATTGTAGGGATTGTTAAACAAACCAAATGCATGATAAAATATGTTGGATGTAAGATAGGGGAAGAATATGAAATCCTAAAATACGGTGCCATGGAGTGAATGACTAAGGACCACAAGACAGAAAGGGAACGAAAACTCCCCATAGTTATGGCAGATGGATAATCCAACTGCCAGGTCTATAAGCAGGAGATACAAGGCAGGATTGAGAAAGTGGCCAGAAAATTACCTGAAATGGGTCTGTGTAGTCCCAGTGTCCTTACTGAAGGGGAAGGGAGATACAAGGGGTATACCATACCAGCAGAATTCTAGGGAAGAAAACCCACATAAATAAGCTAAGGTCTGGAAGAAGCAGAAAGGAAGTAAGAAACAGTCTCTCCTGTCTGCATAAAGAGATCCCTGGTAAGGGAAATCCTCATTGGAGAAACAAAGGTATAGAAACTGAAAGTGGAAAATTCCAGCTTAGAAATGAAAGAACACAGTTTAATTTTTGATCATTTACTATTTCGATAATTAATCCAAGACTCACGGGATGCTTCTGAAGTTGCACCTTAGCTCAAAACAGAAAGCACAAACATGATAAAGGGCCCCATAAGGAGACATAAAACCCTTGGCCTCACAAAATAATTGTAGAATTTTTTGGGATCCATTTTCAATAGAATCAGGTTTCAAAGGAAAGTACTTCACCACTAATAAGCTTTAAACTAAGACAATGCACTGGTTTAATTTGTTTTAATTCATTTCACTTAAGTGTAACCCACCCCTGCTGGCAGCTTTGCACAACAGAACTGTCACCATAGCAATCTGTCACGTCATTTGAAACCGAGAGGTCTCTGCTTAGTTGGCACTCCAGTGAAAGCTACAGTGAGGGCACTGAAGGCTCTCCAAGGCTGATGCTGAAAGGAATCTACTATGGAACAGAAAGTCCCATATATCACTACTGAAGCCAAGTCATCAAGATAAATGGTCAAAAAATAATACAGATGATCTCATATTTTACTGTGCTCAGTTGTAGCTGAGGCGACCCAACCCTAAAAAGCTTGGTGGGGATCTCATCAATGATGAGAAAGTGAAGTCTCTGAAGGCTTCTGAGTCATTCCACACTACGATAAAAACCAGAGAATAAAATTTGTTTTGAAGTTTCCCAAGCTTCTCAAAAGTTTACTTTTTCCTCTTGCCTCAAGCAAACACAATGAAACACATCAGTTTCATACTCCAAACCCACCCCATGCTGGGCTCTCACTGCAGTTTCAAAGCCTAAATTCCCCTAGCTGTCCTGGCTTCTCCTTGCTGTTAACACGCCCAGGCAGAGACTCTCAAATATCTGTGTCCATACGTGCCAAAGAAGACATCTGATGAAAGATGACTCCCTTAAAGAGGGGAAAACAACTTCAAGAAAATTCTGCTGCCCTTCTAGATTTTCTTCAGTGACTGATTTTGATGTTTCAAGCCAAATACGTGCTTAATTTGCCTCTTATAGACTCAGTTCATGTGTGAAGAATGCTAGCTGTGGATAACCAAGCTAAAATAATCCCACGTCAAGGATTCCCAGTGGAGCTGTACATGGTGGGAAAAGTAACACAGGCATTTTGAACACAACTCCCATGAAGAGATCAGAACTGGAAGAAATGGCAGACTAGAATTTCTCAAAAGAAAACCACTTGGCATTTGCTCTTGTTACAACCTATCCCAAACTTCCCTAACAGATCACTTTCCCCCCTGAGGAGGGAATATTCAAACAATCTGCAAAAACATGACAACTACCAAAAAGATTGATCAGTGTTATCTCGACTATGTTTCAATACCAAATGTTCACTTTGAGTGTTTTATTTTCACCTCTGTTACATTACACATTAATGTCTGATATTGAAAAATATGATGAGCAAACGATGCCATGCTGCCAATTTTTATTTTGCATTCCCATTTGTGAACACAGCTTTTGACATCTTATCTTCCTAACCCAAGTGAAAACAAATTCCTTAACTGGGAAAATGCAAATTCAATTGTAACTTCTGTCGAATTAAGGAAAAAAACAGGAACATGCATTTCTTAAGCATTCTCATGCAAATGTGAACTGCAAGACTGATTTTCTGGCTCAGTTAAAGGCTCCAAACAACACTGAATACTGATTATATGCTGAGGCCAGAAAGAGCGAATGGGTTTAGTTGCTTTACTAATAGCAATCTAGCCTCTTCAGGAAAAGGTGCAGTGAAGACTTGAAAATTCTTCACTTAAAGATGGGAAGCCAGACTCTCAGAAAACTCAGACATGTTCCTTATATACTGGGTATACCTCGGAAAGTGCTGGTGCCTTATTTAATTTTTTTAAGCATTTCAAGGAACCAGGGTCTAATTCCTGCACAGCTCCCTTCGGTAATTTTGAAAATGTCAGGCAGATTGTAAGGTTCTGAAGCAGAAAGTGCATGTGGTAGGTAATATTATGGAACAAGGTCTATTACATGAGACTGTTCACAGTGGTGTGATAAATCCTGCAACAACAATAGCAAATGGGAACCCAAACTTGTATTCAGCTAGCTTAACACTTTCTCTCACAGTGGATGCTAATAGAGCTTTTGCATGTTTGCATTTCCCAGCTTTTTGGAAAACAAAATTCCTGGTTCCCTAGGTTGCAAGCTAGCTCACCAGCAAAGAGATTGACGTAAGTCACACGGAAAGGCCTTTCACCCTAACAGAAGCTTTCGAGGATGAAAACAGCAAAATCAGAGCATTTGCTTTAGGCCACGTAAAGTGGGCTCTGCAAGAGCTTTCAAAAAACACTGCTCAGAAATCAGAAAAGGAATACAGTATTTCCCTGCACAGCTCAAACCCAGTCAACTCTCTCCACATTTGGCCTAGACAGATTCTATCCAACCACTGCTGCTTTGACTTTGGACATGCCAATCTAAACAGCGCAGTCACAGATCTCCCCTGCCGCAGCAAAAGCAAGGTGCTAGTGAAGCGTGATGAGCCTTCATAAGAGGATCAGAAATGCTAGTGGATAACTAATGTTTTGGTTATCTCCTGCTTTATTTTGCACATTTCTCAGATGGAAAGGGACATGCTCCCCAGTGAAGGAGCAGCCCAGACAGGCAGCTGCAACACCTCAGCAGCAAAAGCCTGCAGCTCAACACCTGACAACAGCTGCCACAACAGGCCTAGAAGCATGATTAGAAATGCCTTCTACCAGTGCAGCAACCAAGGCCGGCTGTGAAAGTATCCCTTTCCAGCTTGTATGTACTGGGAGGTTGGTTAGGGCTGTCCTGTCCAAGTCCAGGAGTTGGACTTGGTGATCCTTGTGGGTTCCTTCCAGCTCAGGATATTCTATGATTCTATGCTAATGCTAATATGGCACAGCACAGAGCAGCACATGACGGAACAGACTCACAGGGCAGGGGCAGAACTACGTCACTGCTTGAGCTCAGCATGTGTCTGGGGAAGTCTCCTCCAGTCCTGTCAGCCAATCCTGACAGGAATCAGAGCTAGCCTCACAGCCAGGAGTCACAGATACAGTACCACAGCTCTGCAAAAAGCTGCAATTTAACCCTCTTAGCCCATCCAAAAGAAATAACACAGTGCTGGGTGTCAGCTACAGGTAGTTTTTAAAATGTCCTTGTTATGTTCTCATAGAAAGCACCTGTCCCTTGTGCTGAAGAGAACTAAATGAACACTTCTGCTTCCTTTAGTTCCTTCAGGGAAAAGACAAACAATCTGAAAGTTGGTTCGGGCTTTAAGAAAGTGACTAAAAAGAAGCAAGTATCACCTTTCATTGTTGTCAGAGGTCAGTATTTCAGCTAGAGACATCAGATCAAATTCCCAAGGTATGACTGGCTTTCATCAAAGGACATATATAAACAGTAATGTATGGGAGGTCTGACTGCACATAGCTAGGAAATTAAAATATTCCCTTGAATGACACTACTGAAACATGCATAGATATATACATAAAACATGTGAAGAGCCAGCAGAATTCAGAAATCCTTTCAGAGGAACAAAATGCAACAGAGGGACGCTGTACAGTAAGGAGTTAGGATTTATCTGTATAGAGCTTATTTCACTGCAGAAATACTCATATCAGTTACTCCCCGAAGGCTGTCTTGCTCTCTTGTCCAATACAGATTGAAGAAGACCACTTTCCCACCCCAATTCCACCTGCTCTCCTTCTGTCTGAACCTCTGCTGTCATCTCCATACAACAAACTGGATCATAGTTTTCCTCCTTCTCTCAGGGGTATGGCACTTAAAAATTTGGATTTGTGTGAGCACAGCATGGGTTTGTTCAACTCTAGTAACTGACCCATGAACACCTGTTTAAAAAACAGGTACTGCCACTGCACAGTGTTTTTACTGAGAAAGGAAAAGCTGTGTCTCTCGGGGCAGCAGTGAAGCAAGCCTGGGATGTGGTTCACTAAGTACTTTGTGAGCTCTGATCAAGATCTCCAGTAGGCCAGCCAGCCCAAGGCAAGAGCACTACTGCATTTAAAACTGAGACCTCTCTCATTATGATCAAATTGCCTTTGCAGTAAGAACGAGTGCTCCTAAGGTATCAGAGCTAAGCTGACTAGCACTGTACAGTACCCTACAGAAGGAACCCTGTGGTGAAGTTAGCATCTCATTTAAGAGAAATAACTATTACAGGTAACTTTCATAAGCACAAGGTCCCCATCCTGCTTCTCTACTCATCAGAAGAGGCTTATTTCTATTCTTCTCTTCAACCCAAACCCAACTGCATGAGATGCTTTGCAAGCGGCTCGTTATTTATTGTGCTTAACATGAATTTTCAGGATCATAAGTGATACAGAGGATGAGGAGGAAAAATACATATGCATTTTCTGGCAGAAAGAGTACTATGTAGATGGAAGACTTTAAGACAAGAACTGTTTTCAGTACTATTAGTCTGCCCTCCAGCTCGATAGGAGGGAATGATTTACTCGTGTCCTACTGTAACACAGCCATCTGGTGAAATGCTTTCACAGAGGAATTATGTGGGAAGCTGTATAGTACAAGTGCCTCATTCTCTGAAAAGGTTTGAAGCCACAGCAGTAGCCTCCATACCTCTGGCAGAGGCATTTAAAGCAATCATGAAAAAGAAGAACAGCAATCCCCAAGTTCACACATCCTTCTGTTTTCTGTGTTGAGGTCATCATTTTGATTTTTAAAGTCTTGCTTTACACAGATTCTTTTCTGCATCAGACCCATGACAATTGCCAATTTCTCTACCCAAGCAATTAGCACCACTGCTGTCAGTGGGGCACTGTTGCCCAGCATATAGCGGAGGCAATTATCTTCAGCTATAAAACGGATTTGCACAAACATGCCATTGTACATCCTTTGTCACCTGCCTCACACTAGATCTCAGTTGTTTTTAAAGGCATCTCAACCCTTTTTTCTGTGCTATACAGTACCACATGGACACATCCGATTTTGTTCAACTCTTAGTCCTTGCATATTCAGAAAGCTTAGTTTCACACCTTCCCATTCGTTGATATTGCTTGAAGTGACGTTATCACAAGAGCAGCAGCTTTATGCTGAAGAGGGTTATTCTAATCAGGCAGCAGTGTCTTTTATAAATTAAAAAATCCACACACATTCTAATTTAAACCATTAACATGGCCTGTGGTTAGATGACATTATGTTGCTAATGGATCCACTGTGGAATATGACACCAGTTGTGCTGTCCACTGGGATTTACAGGCATATAATACACATGTTTATTTCGACTCTTAAAAGGCTGTACTAATGGCTTCAGCACTTTTGTGTTAAGTAATCGACATTCTCCCCCTTTGGCAGTGAATGTATATGTAATGCAATCCACGTTTTCCTGGGATAATTGGTCTTTCTTTCCTCAATCAGAAGTATGATGAAATTCCAAACGAGATGTGTGTTACAGACAAGTTAGGTTTGCCCGTAGGTTGTGACTAGTTTTCTTTGGTTTTCTGTATTTTAAGAATGCCAGGTATTTTCAGAGTGGTTGTTCTATTTACTGCTCATCTCCTCCCTTCCTGTTGTTTCACTTCAGGCTGGTGTTTATCAGGACTAAAATAAAAACTAATGCATTAGGATTTTTGCAAAGATGCTGCTGCTTCTGCCAGCATCTGAAATGGGTTGAACTGGTAACTGAACTGGTAATTCATGAGTAATTATGCTATGCCATCTTCCACCTGATGCAAAGCTTGCTTATCTGCAAAGTGTTTCCCCCTGTTATCAGTATCCCAGCACTCAACTTTACATCAGCGTTAACAGAGGTTGCTTGTCACCAATCAACTTCTACCACCTCAAAAAATGCTAGCACAGAAGGTAAAAAAGTAGGCAGCCTTCCAGATAATGCATTCAGTATTAGGTGGCCTAGCAAAAAACCGCATTGTGGTAGCAGTGATTAGAGTTTGAATGTGCAATAACTAATCAGCTGAGAAGTGATCAACACAGTCATGGGAGATCATATACTTTCTACCAGGTTTTATTTATTGTATTGCAATTATGCAGTGCTGTGGTTGCTGCCGTGGCTCCCAGGTGGTCTTGACTTCATTGCATAGGAACATGACACATTCCTTTCTGCCATACTACCTTAATGAAAGAACCCCAAAGGGCACATCCAAGTCTGAAACAGATCCAGAGTCACAGGCTTACTCCTAGCAGTCAGTTACGATAAATGAGTCACTAACTAAACCTTCAGCCAGTAGCAGCCAGAGAAAGTGACAGATTCTGGAGAAGAAAAGCCCCTTCTTGCTGTTCACTTTTTCTTTAGTAACTGTCTAGGTGGATCATGGTTCTGTTTTGACCACAGATACATATCCCAAAGCTAAGTTCTCCTGCAACTTACCCAGATCATTGTGCACTGTGCTTGCAATGAAATCCCCACACACAGAACTTTGGTTGACTGAGGAAGTCCTCTACAAACAAAAAAATTTCAACTGCCTGCACTTAGAATAGGCTAGAACTGTTTTAGACCTTATGGTTTGAGTTATCAGAGACCTGAGTCAAATGCTCATCTTCCTCTTTTCTCCCCTATACTGCATGGGTTCCGGTCGAACCCATTGCTTTGGTAGAGAACTTGATGATCAGCGTGCATTGTTTGAGACTCATTCTAAAATTGAGAATGAGAGAATTGAAATTCTGTATCATGTTTTATCCCTTGAACCTGACTTCCACACTCTTTCTGAGACAAAGCACAGACAGAGCTAAATTCAGAAGGAAAACTTAGCTTCAGCTGAACAGTACTAGATGCTTATTCTGCCTAAGGAACTTCAGACAACATAGCAAAACATAATCCTGCCAACATATGGAACAGTATATATTTCACAAGGATCTGGAAATAGAAAACCAAAAAATAAACCAGGTCTCTCCAATTTATATGCATGCCACATGCAGAGAAATAAAGCAAAGAAAGTCTAGAGAAACACTTCCCCAGGGTGCACTGAGATTCCATTAGCCCCCTTTTTCCCCTCACCCAAGGAAAAAACCTCTTTTTAACGCCTCGTTGTGCAAGAGGAACTTTCTTAGAAGTGTTGCACGTCACAGTAAAGGGCATATTGCTGAGTGTTTGGGATTTGCATATTCCTAGTCTACACTGCAGCATGTATGCCTACCAGGCAGCTACTGCCTGAAAATCACCAAGTGACTATTAAATTTCGCAGAGGAGGTACAACAGTAACGCTATACTGCTATTAATTAGATTTCAACCAAGATAACAATTACCAGGGATTTGTCAGATTTGTCAAATTGTAACTAGTATAATTTCAGTGTTATCTGGGGACCAGGGATAGACATCTCACATTACATTTAAGTTAACTAAACATAATTTATAAAAAGGTAAATCCTCATTACAAAATGAAATAATTTCAATCAAAACCACACAATCTGATCAAATACAACAGGAAGCTGCTCCTTCTAGCTTGCATTTAATGAGAGGTTTCTAATTTGCATAAGTTTTTACTAGGGAATGATGTGTCCAATTTAAAGTTCTCACATACTATTTTTCTCTTTCAAGTACAAAGACCCTACCACCTGCTTTGGAAGCATCCAGCGGGCCAATCTGTGTGGACAGTATCATTATTAAATTGTCTTCTGCCTCTTGCTGGCAGTGTACCTGACCCACTGCAGCCCCTGCTACTTCCTCAAAAGCGCTCAGCAACCACAGCACCTGCTCTGGACAGACAAGTGTAAAGAGGCATCACTTCACAGACTTAAGTTACAGACATTCATTATGTGGCCCAACAGCTGTAAACAATATTCCCAGTCCTCTCTGGATCAGGTACACGCTGACAAGGTGACATTATGAAAGTGCAACACCTACAATCCACAATCTTACAACAAAAACTCTTATATCCAGAGTACTCTGGCAATTTTCAAGGGCAACAAAAGCAGAATACAAATGATTCTAAACTTCCACCTGAATTAAGATGCCTCTGTGAAGCAAATCTGCTTATTTGCTCTCTATTTATGTGTGCTTTCCAGGATTTCAAGTGTCTGGTGATGCAAGACAAAAAAACCAAATGCACCATTAACAATTAAATTTCTTGATTACACAATTATTGCAGTATTATAGCTAATAGGTACCTGAGATTTTTGTACTTCCTGCTTAGTTATTAGTGTTGAAAACCCCCATGGCTTATCCTTAGATATCTCCACAGTAATTCCCACACCATTAGTTATTCACAAAATTTTCTGCTATATATAAATGCACCTCTTATGATACGTGTGGATTTAGAAGCCATATGTATTAAATTCCTAATACATCTCCTTCAATATATACAAGAATCAGGCAGAAAGAAAGCTATTTTGGAGAGGAGGGGTTACTCTCTTTTTAATATCATTATTATTTTCTTGAAACATACAGAAATAACCATCACTAGAAAAGTACAAAGCTTTAATCAAAGCCATTCAAGAAACAGGGTGCAAGATTATAACACTAAAAACCATGTGCCAGTAGTTGGAATGGCATATGGAGAAAAAAAATGCAGACTACATTCAAAACCAAGACAGAACAAAAAAATAAAAAAGAAAATCTTTTGAGAGTTTGCTTTGTTGCATATTCATACCCCAATAAATTGCTTTAATTAGCTAAAAGAATGAGGAGGCAACCACGAATGAATATATTATGCTGAGTATGCACACTTTAAGAATGTCACTAATGCTTCAAAAACTGCATTCTGGTAGAAATCCACACCTACCCAAATACCTTTTCTCATCTGTGTATGATTCAGAGAGTCACTGCTGACAGGAATGAGGAACTGTGTTTGAAGGATAAAACTACTTAAAAACACAGCTAAGTAAGTCTGTTAAGATGCCCACAATACCCCTTTCCTCCCTCTCCTATGAATAATCATACTTTAAAAATCACAGATTAAAACCCTGTTTCCTCCTTAAGAGATATGTATTATGCTGCTGTGAAAACAGAGTATGCTTGAGAACACAAATATCAAATGAAGTCAAAGGCATTGGTTCTTTATCCCACAAAGCCTTACCAACGGAGGCCACCTTGGACCATCTTAAAACTTCAGCACCCAAGTATCACATACACCTAAAATGGGATACACTCATTTGCAGCTTTTCTTAAAAAGGTAGCCAGGATGAGAATCAACACTATTAAGGTATAAAAAGGAAGATAAAGATCTTAGAGATGCAAGGGCATTAGATGCTCCTGTCTTTATTTGCTCAGTTGCTGTCAAAATTAAAGTGCTACATTTTTGACAAATTCTATTACTTCATAGGCTTTAGGTTAAATTCTGGCCCTTACCGTTCCACATTGCTGGTTATGAACATCCACTTAAGGCAACAGGAACCTTGGTATTTCATCACTATCTGCTTCTCAACTTCATAGAAGTTTTCTTTTTCTTAACGTGCTCAAGTTGCAATTCTCAACTTGCTCTTCTACTGCATGGGCAAACAACACTTACAAGGAGAGCAGCACTTCAGAGTGAGGACTAGACCATTCGGGCCCTGGAGGAAACAGGCAGCAAGGGACAAAGCTGACCCTTTTATTCCCCTCCTATTACATGCTAATCCTAGGAAGGCTTTCCCTTCCTCCTTTTAATTATAAGCTTTACTAACAAGCCACATGTGTTTTTGAGCACTTGTTGATGAATTCAGATTAGATGGGGACAAGGCTATTTCCCTTTGGTAGCGTAGTGAATAGCGAAGTAACAAGCTAGCCCAAGAAACAATTTTCACCCAAACTTCCTCCTAATTACCATTCTCATTTAAAGACAATAAAAGGTGATTTCCCCTGGCAAATGAAACAGTTTTTTGATATCCCTTTGAAGATCAGTTTAAATTAAATCCATGATACAATTCTAAATAACCCATCTACGCATGCACACCCACATAATTTACTTAACCATCAAGAGATTCAAGAAGCCCATACTTCATCTTCTTATAGCAGGTCAAAGTAGTGCTTTTATTCCCTGGGACAAGTAGCAAGTAGCAGCCAGAAGTTGTCCCTTCCCTTCAATACTTTTGTACTTCCTTATATTACTTGTTCCTTTGCAGACACCTGGAGTGCAGTCCTGGCCCCAGTAAAAAAAAAAAACAAAAAAACCAAAACAAAACAAAAAACCAGTCTATGGCTTGGGAATTCTACATTCCAAACTCTCCACAGTTTCCTACACACTCCTGTTGAGGAATGGTGATGAGCAAAAGAGATCAGAGTTAAGGCCGTCAAAAAGCTCTGAGTGCAGAAAAGACCAGGCCTTCACAAGACATACTTTGGCTGGCAGGATCGCTGACAAGATGATCTGCAAATGTTTTTCTGGTTGTCTCCTTTGCTGGACAATCTTTTAGTTTTAGCTTCCATTAGACCTATCGGTTATACTGATGCTAAAAGAAGCTCTCAGATTATGTCAAGGTTCCCTTCTACAACCTCATTTAACATTTGGATTAACTGTTTGGAGAAGATTTCTGGAAAGAAGGAAACCAAATCAGCCAAAGCCATGAACTTCTTTTTAGTGTAATCAGAACCAAGAGAAAGCTGCAAGCAGCCTAAAAGAACAGCACTTGCAATTACAAACAAAATTATGCACGAAGGTAGAGATCAGCTAAACTAGTTCTCCATAAGGGATCTAAATAATCAGTGCAGGCAAATAACCTGGCCATCATTGCCAACTGGCTGAGCCATGGTTCAAAACATTTTACAGCACAGCTGGAGCAGCCCAGGAGCACTGCTGGAGCCCAGCACTTGCAGCTTAGCTGAAGGCAGCAGCTCTGAAGTCATACCTACCCATCACAGGCACAGAAACTTTGAAAACACTCTACTGACCCCAGCTAAAGACTGCAAGACTCTGAGCTTGGACACTTTTGTGAGCATTATGTATCTAACCCCATCTGTCTTTATCAACAAACATATCCCTAAATTTCGCAGAAATCAAAAAGAAATAAATCAAGTCCTAACTAATCTGATCGTTTTGAAAGTTGCAGTTGTTAGAACCTTTTGAGGACACAGGCAGTAAAGCATTCTTATTACTAAAAGCATCAAATACCAGATCCATCCTCACATTCAGTTGCACTGAAGTTAACAGGTGATCACCAGTCTCACCCATGCGCTTTGTATGAGCAAACTGAGACATGTAAGTCACATCCTGAATACTGGGCAGTGGGTAGGGATGGAAGTTTGGTGCTGCAGACCATTACCTACCTTGAGCAACTCATTTGTGGCTGTGATATTCCAAAGAACACACTCTCTATCCGTCATCCTTCCATGAAGAATCCTGAAAATCCAATCATTTGGCTCTCAGATCTGCTGTTGCAGTTCTCTATGGCAGAATCACAATTCAGAGGTGTGTTTGTACTACCTGACCTATTTCAGCACGCCAAGTGCTCTTGTGAATTAATTTATCTCCTCACTTTCCCTTAACCAAAGTATTAAAAGGCATTAACACGTTACAGACTATTGTTCTTCGAAAGCTAAAATAGGAATTCATTTTTCATACAAACAAGTAACCACCACATTCATACTAAAATGTAAATCCACTAACATCACTGGAAACACAGAAAAAGAAATTCCGAACCCATGTGGTTTGGGTCATCATCTACCAAACACACTGTACTGTACAGTACAACACTCCTCTAAAAAAACTAGCTGAGTCTTCCTTGAAATCTGTTACAAGGAGAAAGTAGCATTGCAGATGAAATTATGGCCTAAATAGGCATCTTGTGTTTCAAGAATCAAAAAGTTACTGTCCCTAGAGTCTCAATATTATGTCCAGAAATAATTTCTGTATTTAGTATTTTACATTATAATGAAATTCACTGCTTGCCTACCTTTTAAATGCTGGGCTGGGACAAAATGTGAATATGGGTAATGGAATTTGTGTATTATTATGGAACTTGGAGGATTTCTGGTCCTAGCTAAATTTGTAGGACCCACAGCAAACAAATAGGAATGGAAACAGGCGCTCTGAATGCTAAAAAGGAGATGTACGATGTCCTTGAAAATGTCAGAAGAGCCATGTACCTGGCTCTGAAGATTGTACCACATTAATCAGTATTACCCTGGCATAGAAGAGCCTGTCACATTCCCTCATATCCCAAAACATTTAGTGTTCTCAGTGGCAACAGAGAGTAGCAGAAGGTCATTATCAACTTGTACTGCTACTAGTACTTTACCAGGAGAATAAAATATGGAAGCACCAACTGGCATTGTATTTCCCACATGCACATCCTGTAGAAAAAGCCCATCAGGACCAAAGAAGGAGAATTCACAGTCATATGTGACTTTTGGCTACCAAGCCTTAGCAGNCCACAAGCAGCCGGGCTCTCTCCTTCTTGCCTCTGCCGTCGCTCAGAAACAGCTACCGGCGTAACCTGTGAAAAGCCGTTTGCCACGCAGCTCCCTGCGGAACTTCCATCCGGCCCCTGTGGATCCAGGAACTGAAAGCCCCAAAGCCCACTGTCAGCTCTGAGGGCATCGGAACACATTGCCGCCCGCCAAGCTTGGGTTAGGAAGCGGCACCGGTGCGGCAGCAGGTGGGAGGATATAAGTGAGGCAGCCCTGTAACAGGTGCTCAGTGATAAAACTAAGAATTTAAAACATAATTTTTTTAAAGCATTTATTTTAAGTAACATTTCAAGTTGAAAAGCCAATGAATTGTCATAGCACAGTTTTTGTCACAGCAGTCGCATTGCAGCCTCTCACAAAAAGCACTATTTGCACCCTTCAGATTCCAAAGTCGGATTTCAAAGTCAGCAGCAATTTCCCCCCTTCGAGACAAAGCAACACACTCAATTCTTTGAATTTCTCTGCACTGCCTGGAAGAAATCTGTTGTAGAAGGTAGACACACAAAGAACTGTGCCAGGCATCAAGCAGGAACTGAATCACCCTTCTCGAACATTGTGTCTAGGTTTCTCATCTAGCACGGAGTCTTGAGGGACTCCAGAGGACCGAAGCGTTAGAATTCAGCTCACAGCCAGCTACTGCTACAAAGTCTCCGGTACAGATGACCCTACAACAGACCTGATAAGTGCCCAAGCTGAGATCCTAGTCAGCCAGGGAAACTCTTTCAGACTCCCGAAGGCTGAACCACCCTCTGAAAGAAATTATAAAAAGAATCAGGGTCCCTTCAGACTTGCATTGGGCAGTTTCTGGAGGAGCGCTCCTAATAAGCCTGGGCTCTTGCTTCAGAGCTCGCCATTGCATTTGCATACTGCTGTTTCCAGAGGCAGCCCTTGCTATCCTGTGTGACTTGGCTGGCAGACCAAGCGATTTTTGATCCCAAAATTAGACTAGAACCCAATCAACTACGTTCCAAAAGACAAACAAATTTGTATTCAATTATTCTTTCACGGGGCAGGAACCACTTCAGCTGAAATGCTGGTTTGGACCAGATATACAAAGAAAGAAGTGCTTGGCTCCGTGCAAGTTGAAACGATATACAGGCTGACCAGTGCTCACATTTTCACACCCTGGTATCAACAGGTACCATCTGCAAAGTCTCTTACAAGTTATCACTTTTTCAGACAAAACCAAGCTGAGGGGTATAATTGACAAATCCCCCTGAGGGATGGGATGCCATCCAGACATGATCATCCAGCGAAAACTTTCCACAGTCCTGTTCAGCAATCTGGAAGTTGTCAATAATTCCAGGATGTTTTTAACTGACATTTGATTCTGAGTAAAACCAGCAGGACACAGAGCTTTTCAGTCCAGAAATAATAAAAAGTAGGAGTAAATTTCTTCGTCTCCTCACTTTTAAGTGTCTTGAAGGACATTAATTATGCTCTCCACAGATTCACAAGCTTGGAGAGATTGATGGCAAGGCTTATTTTCCCAGCACCTCACTGCTATAGATAAAAGCCAAGCATGAAGAGAAGCACAAATACAGGGTACTGAATCTCAGATGCTTTAAAGTTGGTAATATATGAGGTAGCCTTCTTATCCTGCCCAACACACATGAGCTGAAAATGCTTAGAAATGGTACCATGCAGCTTTCACTGTTTCACACACGCACAGAAATTCAACATTTGCCATGACATAACATACAGTTACCATGGATATTTCCCTATTCTTAGCATACTGGGAAGAAAAAAGGAAAAAAGATCCCAAAATCTCAATGCACAGCAACCTTGAGCAAGTGTTGACTCTGCAGTGACAGCCACCATGCTGGCTAACAGAAAAATGAACTTTATGATGCCCAAATTATTGCAGATGAATAATCTATGCACTGTTTGTGACTAGGATTGCTTTGCTATATGCCACACAAGGATTGTCACAGGGCAATCGATAATAAGCAGGGGAGAGTGAAAGTTGGTTTGAGACCAAGATCCTTCCTGACAGCAAAAATTCAGAATCAGTCTTCAGTTTATGATAAATTATTTAACAGAAGAGCTACAAAAGAAGGCTACTGGCATAAAGGAAAGGGGGGACTTAGGACTTCAGATGAGCATTACTCCTAAAAAGAATGAAACATCCTCTTTAGCTTAACTCCAGGGGAGCATCCTGTGGAGAAAAAAGATATTAAATTCAAACAAATGATGGCCCAAAACCAAGCATGTATTAGACCAACTGTGAATTAGCAAATACTGGAGATGACAGAAAGTTCCAAAGAAACAGCAAGGAAGTTGTAGAGCTTTCCAGCTGGACCAGCTGATAAAAGAAGGAGCTAACATTTCTTATGTCACAACCTGGTAAATTTGCAGCTGAGTTTGTATGAAATCGCTTTCTATTATTGTAGGAATTATGTTCTGTGTTCTGGTCAAACAAAGATGCTTTAAGGCACTGCAGTCCCCTTGAGCCAGAAAACTTCAAGCTAGTTCACTGTTCAGAGATTCTATTGTCAAAAAAACAAAACAAGCAAACAAGAAAACCCACCACCAAACCACAACAAACAAAAAAACCTCAACAACTTGACTAAATCTAATTTACATCAAATTCACTTGGTACAGGAGAGATTCTAGTCAAGTGAATCTCCATTTTTCAAATAAACAAGCCATTAACAAAACAGAAAAGAAAAAAATGTGTTTTTTCTGCAGGGGTGGGACAGGCTGGTGGTGGGGGTATCAGGCAAAAAAATAAGCTGAATTCAACTAATTTGGCTGGAGGTAGCTGTGATAGCCTGGCATTTCCCAGTTTCTCACCTGACTTTTTTAACCAGGATTCAAACTGGAGCTGTAGAGCACATTTTGTGCCACAGTCCCACAATCACAACTCTACCTAGAGGACAGCCAAATCCTCCAGAGAATCTTTAAAGTTTTTTGCATTTACAAGCAAATATCTGCTATTGTCTATGAGCAAGTGACATTTAGGACATGTCACATGTCACCCTGTCTCTTGCAGCAGTTTCCCTGGGTGTCCCCTGCATTAACCATATGTTGTACTGCTCTGCCCTGCCATGCTGAGATGCTTTGATCCAGCAAATGTTCATTTGTTTGGGCATAGCAATTTTCCAAGACTGCCTTCTACTCCTGGTCAGATCAGACAATCTCCAAAATGAAACACCAGTGTTTGAACAATGACTCCCATAGGTAATGGAATCTGCCTTTGCAATATCAAAGCTGCTAATAGCTTCAGAACCAATCTCCCTAGCAGCAACTTGTGGACTATTCTAAAATACATACAGCATATCCATCCACATAGCATAGTAATTATTCCCAGCCTATCAGCTGGGATAAGATTATACTCTGTGATCTGTGGCACAGAAAAATATTGGCACCTGCCCCATGTCACAGAACCCAAGAGAAGCAGAGGAAATCATTGCTTGCCTTCCATGCCCTAGCACTGCACCAACCTGCCTCTCCTTGACACATTCAAAACAGTGTTATATTAGAAAATAAAAGATGAGCTTTGAGGGTATCTATGTATATGTTTCACACTTAGCAGTAGAAGCTAAACATAACTTTAAATATCACAGGATCATCAGGGTTGGAAGAGATCTTCAAGATCATCCAGTCCAACCATCAACCCAGCACCCACCATAATCACCCCTAAACCATATCCCCAAGTGCCACATCCAGACGCCTCTTAAACACTTGCAACAGTCCTCTTAAACCCCTGGGCAACATATTCCAATGCCTAACTAATCTTTCAGCTGATAATATGAATCCAAACAATTGCCTTTGCAGTGCTTGCCATGACAGAAAGCAGGATTAACCGAGCCAAAACCCTTAGATAGGATAGGACCAGGATCCATACAGAGCAGGACATCCTGTCTTCCCTGGTTTTCTCTATAGGTTTATCACGATCTCCAGGGTGTACAGACCACTACTCATGAACATCCTGCACATTACACAAGAATAATCATTCCCACTAGACTCAGCCTGTGTCTAGGAAAAGACTCAGTAGCAAATGCGTGTTACCATTCCCTCTTTACTCTTTCAAGACATACTTCTGGGGTATCTGTACTACTTGATCACTATGAAGTGTTGCTATAAATTATTTAAACAACAATTGTCCAAATAAATGAGTGACACACTGCTTATTTGTGAATGCACATTTTCTTGCTAATTTGTAACAGCTAGTTTCCCACAGAAGGATTCAAGGCCATTACCGTGAGTTAGTGTAGTCCTACAATATGTTTTATTTTTATGGCTTACCATATCCCTGACAAATACAATAAAATCAGATATTTTTTTTTTAATGTTTCGTACTTCAAAGCAAATCCTTGGCAGGTATCCAACTACATTAAAAACACCAGAATATATCAAGACACACAAACTTCAACAAAATAACTGTTTTGGACAACAACCTCTGCTATTATAAGGGATAAAGAATTAATGCACTGAAGTTGTGAACATCTAATCAAAGTAGGGGCTTCAGCAACTAATTGAGTGCATTAGGGGTTCTAATGGTCAGAGTCACTTGGAGTTAATGAAAGATTTTGCTAGTACAAAATATGTGGTATTTTATTGCATTACTCAACATCATCATGTAATCACCAATATTAGACAAGCCTGTACCCACATCCTCCAGGCAGTACCATATAGAATTGCCAGCTGCTGCAGAATTACCAAAAGCTCTGACACATCAGTAAAGATGAAATACCTCAGAGAACATGAGTGTTACATTCATGAAGACTGTTCCCTCATTTTTGTTTATTAAGCATAACAACTTGTAACAATAAACAGTGATGTAAATCCACTTTTCCCATATGTCAGGAGAGTGCATCGTCATCAAATGATAGTATGCCTTTAGGCATGACTTTAGACAAAATGCTCTCATTCTACATTCCTGAAATTGTGCAATTTCAAATGGCATAATATGGACCTAATTACCCACAAATCAAACAGCACACCTGCATTTCTGAAACCAATACCTTGAGCAGAGGGGTCATTGCATTCTAGATTCCATTCCCAAATAACGCTGAAATATGAAAAAGTAGAAATAGCTCTTGCAGTACAGCTAAAAACCTGGTTTCACCCACCCTAGGTGCCACTCTGAAAAATAGTCTTGCCCTCGCTTGCACTCCACCAAATTCTTGCTCATTTATGAAAAATGGAAGAGGTTCAACAAAAACCAGTAAAAGGATCCTAAAATATTCTACAGGCAGCCAAATATTTGCAAGTCCTGGGAAAGAGTTGCTCTCAAAATCTCTCAGACAGATGAGGGATTTGAATATTTTTCACATGCTGGATAAACACTAGGAAGAAAAGACGCAAACCACTGAGGTAGTAAGTAAATACAAAGTTAGCTTCAGCATCATACAGGGACTTTAACTATCTAGAAGTCAAAAGTTAAGTAATTTAGCACTCAGTATCCTAAGACACAAACTTTCTGTCTATAATCAAGTTGATAAGTTCTAAAAAAACTTTACGTTTTTAACGAAAAAGAAAAATCCAGTTCTTCAGGCAAATCTTAAAAGAAGCTCCCAGATAATTAAGTCCCATTTCAAGAAGCATCCTGGACAGATAAAGCTATGTGTTGAAAATAGGTTTAATAATCAATTCTTTGGGTTTTCCAAGGATAGCTAGAGGAGCCTTTGTAATCAATTCTACCTGCTTTTAAAATACCTGCTTCCACTTCCCAGCCCTCTGGTTCTTGTCTATTTATACTTTAAGTCTTTAGGACAGGGACTGCTGCTGACTGGAATGATAGTGTCCTGAACTCAGCTGGGCCTGCAGGCATTCCTTTGATGCAGACCATAATATGTTTACAGAAAGGAAAAAAGCTATGTTCCTTAGCAGCTAGACCAAGTTTGAATAAACAGCCACCTATTTCTGGCAGTAAATACACCAGAGAACAAGCACTACTGTCTTTGATCCATGCTCACCTAACAAAAAAGGACTGCTTTGACAGGTAATTTCTAATCAAAAGGATAACCTGGACAGTGAATTGCAGCTAACACAGGTGAACAACATTTTATTAAATTCATATAGTGGTGAATTATCAGCTGTTATTTTAGCCTGTGTGTAGTGCAGCTTTCAGCATTATTGATCATGAAATTTTAATATAATGCTTGGAAGCATTCACTGGCATTTCAAAAGCACCATCCAATTGATTTAGAACTTAGCTGCACTCGAGAGACAAGTCCTTATTGTCTGGTATCCTCCTCCTCTCCCTTTTCAGCTCAGCTTGTTACTGCATAAAAAGTTGCTTGAAATTTAAGTTTACTCAGAATCCATAGGCCATGCTGGCCTTTACAATATTGCCCTTTACTGAAACTCTGCATTTCTCAATAGCTTTCTATTACCCTATAGATTTATTTCACTTTTACCTCATTTGATGCTGTTACGCTGGGCTCTCTTTTTCCCAGCTCCATACAACACTGAAAGCCCAAAAGTAATCAAGTTTTCTTACACGTAAATGCATTCAAATCTGAAGTTATGATACCTTGTCACCCCACTGCCGTCATAGTTAATGGTCCATTTTCATTTGTTTTCAACAGATTCACCTTTTGGATAAAACCTTGCCTTCAAAATCAATTTGGACTGTAACCCACGATATGGATTACCTGCAGAACTTAAAGGCTTTTAAAAAAAACCCAACCAACAAACAAACCAACAAAACCAAACAAGCCCACAAGAAAAATAGACAAAAAATTTTAAAAAGGGAAAAGAAACGCCCACTATTTCCCCCTCTCCCTACCCCCAGTATTCTCCATCTCTTGAATTTTACCTGACTTTGCTGACATTCGTTTTTCAATACTGAAATTCTGCCTCAGATATTGATTTTGCCCCATCCCCAGCAATCTGATTATTGCAATTCCTTGTAGTTTGTCTCCCTTTAGCTACTCATCAAATGGACAGACTCAGCTCACACAGCCCTGCAGGAGACACCAAGTATCACTTGGTGCCATATCAAAAGACATCCTGAAATCATCCCAAAATAAATACAAGCCTGCTGCCACTCTTGTGAAATAACACCTGACTCTGAATCAGGCCCTGAGGGCCAGTTCCATCCCAGCAAATTTCAGGCAGTTAACTCATACATTCTAAGAAACCAGGAGAGAGCAAGAAATCTTGGCACATTTCCAGGGCAATCCACTGCTGCCAGACCATAGTCCTAGGAGAACTAGAGCTTCTAAATGCCTAAGTATGGCCATTGTTTAATAACAATATAAATCCTTTTTGACATGGCTTTACAGAAAAAAAACCCAACAAAACCCCACAAAACAGCCAACAACATTCCCCACAACAACCCCCACCACACCTGCATCCAAATTAAAAGCATAACCAGTTGTATTGCTGGCATGTTTAAAGTCCAAAGTGAGATGCCGGGCAAATTTAAGCATGAAGAAACAGCCCCCCATTGTCCTACACATCCCAAAATCCATTAACAAATGACAGGAGGAAAAAAGCAGCCCTCCTTTTTCAAGGAGAGGTCCATTCAGCCAGCTCCCACACCTGGTCTGTGCCCAGCACAAAGCCCCTGGTTGTTGCAGAGAGCCATTTGACTCAGTCCTGCTGCCCTCACACAGGGCAGGTGGTGGAAATCTCTGCACCAGCCCAGTGTGCTGGTTTGGGCTGGGGTAGAGATAATTCTCCTCACAGCAGCTGGCATGGGGCTGTATTTGGGATTTTTGTTGGAAGCAGCGGTGGTAACAGAGGGATGTTTTCCTCATTTCTCACACCAAAACCCTGTGCAAGCAGGGTTGGCACATCATCAAGGCCTTTTCTGCTTCTCACACTGCCCCGGCACACAGTTCCATGTGGCTGGCATAGCCAGGAGGAGTTTGCTGTATGCCTGGCTAAACCAGAAGCAGGTGAGCCCTCACGCCAGGGGAAGCAGCCTCGGCACTTCAGGGAGAAACCTGTACCCTGCTACACCCCTGGGCTGTGGAAAAGCCCTGCACGATTCCAGGCCCAGCATGCGCCCTCGCAAGGGCTGGTCCCCCCACCCTCATCGTGGAGGACTGGGAGGAAAAGCCAAAAGGCAAGCACAGGGTATTTCCCCAGTAGAGCAAAGCTTACGGAGACAACCATAATTTGCAGAACACCGAATCTCCTCGTTTGTTGCCCCTCAATCTCCTTCAGATGCATTTTATTATTCAGCAATGATTTCTCAGCTGTGATAATTACCAACAATGACAGGCTATTGAGGGCTTTAAACTGACTGAGAGAAGCAATACAAATAAGATCTAAGCAGAGGATAGACTATATTCAGAATTAATAGCTATTTTCCTAGTCCTATCATGCTTGGCTTCCTGCTGTCCATGGTATCACAGATACTCCAGTCCCATGTCAATGGCTGAAGCCACAGCAAACCTGTAGTCTCAGCAAGGCTGTGCAGAGGGAGAGCAAGAGACATGAAGAAAGGCCAAACCTCTGGCCTCAGAGAAGAGAGCAGGGGCTGCTCTCAGCAATCCCCTTTACCATAAGGATTTCCAGGACTGAAAGCACCAGCTAACTCCCAGTAGGAAGATCACCTTTCATCTGGTCGCTGGCTAAAGAAACACTTCCCTACAGTATTGATAGCTCCAGCCTGGGGCTCTGTGAAACCCCTTGCAGGAAATTTAGTCATACATATACATCCTGCTCTCAACATGTCGTGTTTTACAGGCCTTAAACGTAGGCTTCGATTCCACAAGCTCATCTTTCATTCAAAGAGTTGGAAATCACTCTAGCAAATAAACTATGAAAATTGCTCTTGCTTCCAGTCAACAAGTCAGAGAATGCAATTACTTTGTACATGAGTTTGCTATTTCCCCTCACCAAAACAGGACAAAGGGTTGGGCGAAAATGTAGAATATACAACAACAAATTCCTTTTTCCCCTACATCATCCAAGACAAGTAGCAGAACTGTTTTACACAAAAGGAAGCGATCAGAGCCCTATGCACTTCAGTGGAGACAAGTCAATAGCAGTTGAGTTATGTGTGTACTCAATACCAATATACCAGCTGTAAGCCAGAAATGCCACTAGCTCACTCATTGAGGCAGATCTGGTCCCAAAGCCCTGTTTGTCCTGAAAACACTGCAAGTGTCCCCTTCTGGGAAGACAGACCTCTGACTTCCAAGGGACAACATCAGACAGCTCAGAGTAGTTTTCACCCGCCCCAAATGTTACACTTTCCCCAAAAGAGCAAAAAATTAGGAAGGTACAATGCACAGCCTTATAAAATGAGAAGATATAAAATTATAGGATGATTGGAAAGGTTGCTAGATACATAATGAGACTTCCACTGAAGCTGCCAGCACTACCTCTGCAGACCTAGCACAGGAGGGAATATCAGCCACAATGACTGGATCTGACACAGGGCCTGACCTTTAAATGTGTGTTTGGAGCAGGCACTTGTCTCAGAGCTGCTAGGGACACTTTGCCATCTTCCCAGCAAAGAACTACTCCAGAAGAATTAATTCTGTTGTCTTTCCACTTTCACAAACCCACATGGCCATTAAGAAAGTGGAATTGAAGTGTCGTTCCCAAAGATTCTCAGGTGACTAAGCTAGCATGGCTAATGACTTTTTAATATCTTTTTATGCCTTCAGGAAAAGTGATATAAGTAATGTAGTATTTTGTTTTACAGTTCTATAAACCCATTTGTTGTTGTCTCATTTCAAAATCCCTCTTGGAGTAGCTCTCCATTTGGGCTTATTTTGTATTTGTTGAAATCTATATCCATCTATTGTCCTAGTAACAGGGTGGAAAGCCAGGAAGCATATCATCTTTCTGTTTCTGAGAAGTAATTTCTTTCTGGCTAACCTGGTCTCTCTGACCCAGAAGAAACTGTATCATCATTGAATTAATTTTCCTCAAAAAAAGAAAAATAAGCCTAAAATGAAATAAGCCACAGGGTACTGTGTGGAATAGGAATAACAGCAGACCGATATGTTCATTTTATGTAACTACTTCTGCTCTTTTATGAGCCAAGTAAATTATTCTATTCTTCCAGTTCTTGTGGCTTGTTAAACATTAGAGGTGTTATTATAGCTGCAGCTAGAAGAATCTTATTTCAGTACTATTTAAATATGTTTAGGGTTTTTTTTAAAGAAATGTATCTGTGCTTAGATAGAGTTACTATTAAGAATAAAACAAAACCAGCCAAATATAAACTGCGAAAGAATTACAGTCAAATGAATTGTAGGAGGTAAATTTGCTTCATAGAAAGTAATACAAGTGCTATCATTCAGACCAGAGACTACATTAGAGGAATTAGAGACAGATTATTGCTCATTAGGATTTTATACTGAGACTCTTATGAACATTTAAGCAGGCCTGTTCTCCGCATTTAAACATCCTCCTTAGACCAGTTCAGAAAGTAAATACTAGGACACAATTATCTAGCATGCCTTATTTTCAAGCTTACGTTACAGGTGTCCTGCAATTTACAGTACTGAAGGAATAAAGCTGAAAATTGGTATCTATTTTGTCACCTATTTAGAATGCTGAATTTGCCACAACTGGACATGACGTGTTTTTCTTACCCCTGTGGCAGAGTCACACACTTATTCGGTGTGATGTGTTAACCCCAGCCAACAACTTAGCCCTAAACAGCTGCTCACTCACTCCCTGACCAGTGGGGTGGGGGAGAGAATCAGAAGGGTAAAAGTGAGAAAACTCATGGGTTGAGATAAAGACACTAAAATAGGTACAGCAAAAGTTGTGAACACAAGCAAAGCATCACAAGGAATTCATTCACCATTTGCCATGGGCAGGCAGGTGCTCAGCCATCCCAGGAAAGCAGAGCTCCTCCACATGTAGAGTTTACTTGGGAAAACAAACGCCGTGATTCTCAAGATACCCCGTTCCTTCTTCTTTTCCCAGCTTTATGTCCTGAGCATGATGCCATATGGTCTGGAATATCCCTTGGGTCAGTTGGGATCAGCTGTCCCATCTGTGTCCCCTCCCAGCTTCTTGTCACCCCCAGCCTCCTCACTGATGGGGTGGGGTGAGAGACAGAAAAAGCCTTGACCCAGTGTAAGCACTGGTCAGCACTGTTGAAAACATCCCTGTGCTATCAACACTGTTTCCAGCACAAATCCCAAACATAGCCCCATACGAGCTATTGTGAAAGAAAACTGACTCCAGTTAATAGTTTATAGTGCCCCACAGGTCACTTCAAAGGGAAGCACTATTGGACACACCAATCCAGAGACTATACAGCCCACATGGCTGTTATCAGGACTTGCAAACATCTCTAATAGACCTTCACTAGCAGAAGCAATACCTGAGGAACAACAACTCACACAGAAGCAAACCTCTGAGTACTGCCACAAATTGGCACCAGTGGATACCTCTCTGGCACAGACACAGTAATTCCTTAGGGTGTTGGCATTCTCCATGCCAGGAGTTTCCCACTAATCAAATAACAATTAATTACCTTTAGCTAGAAAAATACGTTAGGCTCATTCTCTGTTCACTTCAAACTCTGTGCTGCAGTGTACCAAACGCTTAGACACCAGCTACTGATGTTCCTTCCTGTCATGGTTTGAGCTTGGATAGATTTAATTTTCCTCCTAGTAGCTGGTGTAGTGCTGTGTTTTGGACTCGGTAGGAGAATAATGTTGATAACACACTGGTGTTTTGGCTGGTGCTCAGTAGTGCTACCTGTAAGTTACTTACTCCGTTTTCCATGCTTTGCCAGTGAGGAGTTGCACAAGAAGCTGGGATGGGAGCACAGCCAGGACAGCTGACCTAAACTGGCCAAAGGGATATTCCACACCATATAACGTCATGCTCAGTCTGTAAAATGGAGTGAGTTGGTGGGGGTGTGCCAATCCATGGTTGGGGACTGACTGGGCCTTGATCAGTGAGTGGTGAGCAGCTTTATTGTGTATCACTTGTTTCTTCTTGGATTTTATTACTCTCTCTCTTTTTCATTACAATTCATAGCATCATAAAATAGTTTTAGTTGGAGGGGATCCTTTAAAGCTGTTATCTCAACCCACAAGGTTTACTTTTTTGTTTCTGATTCTCCTCCCCTGAGGCGGGGCGGGGGAGAGGATGAGCATCGGCATGGTACTTAGTTGCTGACTGGGGTTAAACCACAACATCCCCACGACAGTTCCTCTCCAAGAACCAGAGACTACCCTGGCTCCAGGATGCTCCCACCAGGCATTTCCAAGTTATACATGGGTCCAAACAAAGCTAAGGTTATGCCAGCAGAAGGATAATCGCACCTCAGATGCACTTTTTTCAAGTAGTTTGTTCCTTCCTCTGTGGCAACACGTGCTGACAGCCTCTCTGCCTCATCTTCAGCATCCCAGGCAAGGGTGTTGTACCACAAGCAGCAACAGTCTGCTGGTAGCTCAGGCTTTCACTGAGGATGTGGAAGGTGTGGTATTACTGATACCCCAGACAGAGGTGGTTCACACAACATCTCCTACTCCTTAGTCCCATTCTTCTTTCAAAAAATTACCTACCACTCTGTGGGCAAAAAAAAAATCTCAGAATCCAGCTGACTGCTGCTTAGGCCCTCTATAAGCAGAGACAAAATAAATGAGTCCTGTTTCAAAGCTCGCCCTCACAAAGTAAATGCTTATACCTCTCCTACCACCTGATTTCTCAATGGTCATTCCCACAGAGAGGAAATTATGGCCTTCCTCCCATCCTACTGTGCTAACTGATCCTGTCAAACTGAAAATGGTCTGCTAAATGCCCTTCCAGAACTAGCCAAAGTGGAGTAATCCGATTCCTCCTTCTACTTTTGTGCTATCTGCACTTCTGCTGACCTATTGGGGTTTTAATGATGTGACTGCAGGGAATTCATATACGTCCTATAGGAAAGTCACTTCAGCCCCCCTTGTCTGCTAATCTTCTCTAAGAAAGGTAGCGTGTTATAGTTTGTGAGCTAAACTCTGCCAGCTTTTGCAAGAAAAGCTGTCAAAGCAGCATTTCCATGAATTCCTGGTCAACAGACCTTTTTTTTTTTAAATCTTATGGTGACAAGTCAGAGAGCTTTATTCCACAGGATTTATAAAGCAGGTTAACCTTCACTGGCCCTGCATCTTTCTCTGGCCTTAACGTACATACAAATGGAGTTAAAAGATGTTGTATCAACAGTTCTTTACTACACTCCTTTATAAGCCATCACACAAGAGACAAAGTAAGGCAGTGCCATATTCACATTCTGGAAACTTGAACTTCCCATTGTAAAGTTGGAATGCAAGAGTACCCTTGGTCATTGTAGAAAATGTCAGCTGTAAGTACAATTTTAGATTGTTTTGCATTTAAATCGTTTCACTTGAAGGACACTGTACTGTATTTGTTCCATTTGCTTCAATGAATCTTTTGAGCAAGTACCCACAGTGTGGTTGTGCCACAGCTCTCCTCCATTTGACTCCAGACCTTGTTTTTATGATGTGGTTGGCTCCTAAGTATGCTTACCCTTAAACATGTTAAAGAAAGAAGGATCAATACAAATTAGATCACTGTATTAAAATAAGCCTGCCTGCCCAAAAAAATCCCTTATATTCTAATCTTGTGATTCAGCGTAATTATGTAATGCTTGTTCAGTGATGAATACATTGACAGGTTGGCATTAAAGCCAAGCTTGAACTATTCTGGTCTGTAGCATAATGATCACATATCCAGTAATAAAATTAAAGCAGCTTCTTGGAATTGTACCCTCAAATTCTGAGAGCGTTTCTCAGACCATCTCTGCTATACAGAAGAAATGCCTCAAGAGAAAGGAGAAGAGCTGTAGCTTTTCCTGCAAAAATTGTTTTGCTGCCGTATGCCTTTCCCATTTTTTTTTCTTTCAAAATACTTCCATCTGCCTCCTGCAGAGCTTGCTCCAGCATCCCTGTGTGCAAATAGCATGCTCCTCTATAATTAGCTTCCTCCTCTGTGACTTAATCAGTGATATTGTAAACCAGACACTGTGATAATTTGATCAGCTCGGTGGCAGTGAATTGTACCATGACTAAAAAGTCCAGGCTGGTTGTAACTGTAGGAGAAGCATCTGCTTGAGGGGAAGGGTGGTACAGTCCTCAGGTTAAGAGCACATGACTGTATTTAAATCCTATAGCTAACCCCAGTTCCTATTCCTCACAGACAGTCCCACTCCCTGGGGCGAAGAGGCACGCAAGCTTTCTCTCCCTCTGTGATATCCATTGATTCTTAGCTACGCCATGCAATGCTTATGCAGAAGGAGAGGGATTGCTATACCCACTCCAAATGAGATCACAGTCCCATGATTAAATGCTTTCTCGTGAAGTAAATCTGGGTTACAGAACTCTTCATGTAGGAGAGAACAAAATCCTACATTTCTCCTAGCTGTACAAGTGGATCGGAAGGTATCAAGAGAAGCAAGTTTTTCTCTTGTCCTGGAAAAAATGAAAAACTGCAGTAATGCCACTGGATTTGGTTGGACACAGTGATTTTAAGGGTCTTTTCCAGTCTAAATGATGATGCACACAAACTGCAAGCTTCACCCTGCACACCACACTCAGGGCAAGCTAGGCAAAGGCATGCCTTTGCTGTGAATGAATGGTACTGCCTTCAAAGGACTCCCCTCCCAACATGTTTTTATTAGTGCAAAGCTGGTAATCCAGTAGGTTACTGGGCATGCAGAAAGAAACACTGTATTTCTTTTGTTTAGGAGGAGATTCATGTTCCAAGACACTCAGAAGCTATGTGGTCACTTTGGCCTCACCAGTTCCTCATTGAATGCACCACTACTAGTTTTAGGCAGTATGTTGCAATCTCCATGTAATCTTGAATCATTTGGAGCATATACAAATAAATGGATTGTTTAATTCTGTTTTCTCCCCTATATGGGAGACCTTTCAAAATCTCCAGCAGGTCTCAACTTTGCAGGAGGTAGCTTTATGTAAGACATCCATGGACCTCGAAGTTTCTTTCTGCAGCATAAGTTTTTGCTAGACCACTAGCTCATACAAATTGCACTCCTTGATCGGCCAATGAGTTCTCACACTGGATTGTGCACTTTAAGTGAGAGTTGCTTCCATAATTTGTCTTTCCAACCTCCCTGCCCCACATAAGCCTGCTTTTCTGTGTGTGTTAGCTCTGGGTTTGCAGGTGTATGCTTGCATGGACGTAGCATGAGCAAGCTTGCTTTGCAGTACTTAGGTGCCAAAGCTCTCCATCAATGCTCTCAGTGAAGAGCTGAGTTCACTCTTTCTTGTATATCACCTGGGTAGGAATTTTAGAGCATATGATATGAGTGAAGAAGAAAAAGCTGTGCATTTCTTACCAAGGAATTTTACTGAGTCCATTCAAGCAATGAAGTACCAAGATACTTCTGAGAGTAGCAAAGGATGAGCTGGACAAGAAGAAATGAACATGCACTGTGTACACTATCCGTGAACAGATAAGAAGCCAAGCCATGAGGGGAAGGTGGGTTTGTGTTACATGTCTGGGAAGCCACGGGAGAGATCCCCTGTCTGCAGTCTGGGAAGAAACAGACATAGGCAACTGATGCAACGGCACAGTTCTGTCCCAGCACGGGTGAAACACCCACGGGCAGCATTCACAGATCGCCTGATAGAGGGCTAAATGGAAGATAATGGATAAATTCAATCTTCCTCTTCAGAGGTCAAATTCTGCTCCCATGGATTCATGCAAAACAATTCTGGCTTCTTGCCCTATCAACAAGCTGAACTGAAACCATATCATGTCCCTAAAGGGGGCCATTTTGTTCAAGGATTTGTCCTTTCCCCCAGCAGCAAAACAAACAGCACTGCTTGGGTTCAGACTATTGGAGCTGCTGTTCACTCCATGAAATGCCATAAATGGGCTGCTCCCAGTGCACTGGGACTGGTGGAGGCATTCACAGTCTGCTTTAAAGGCCTGAAAGAACTGAGTGGTGATAAATACTCAGTTTGCCTGTGTGTGAGGGGACAGGTAGGGATGTAAGTGTGCAAAACCACATGTAGACCTTACTGTTTACCTAAGAAATGCTGCTGCAAGGATGCAGGGCTGGACACAATTTCTCCCTGAAAAGGGTCTTCCCAGGGACCCCGTTCTGTGGTCCCAATGTACAACCTAAACCAGGCTCCCAGAGATACTGTCAAGCAGACAGGAGCAGCAGAGAGTGGTAAAGCCTCAGTCTCAGCAAGCAGAACTGCAGCATGACATGCAGTCCCCTGTGGCTTACAAAACAGACTAGATAAATCAGAAGCTTTTCAAAACCCACAGCTTCTCCAGGAACAGGCACATTGCCCAATATGACAGTATTTTTCTTTACTTGAGATTCTTGTCCTGAAAAATCTCTCCTAATTTCTGTGCTTGTTTTGTACAAAGGCAAGGCAGCAAATTCTGTCTCGCTTTCAGTGCTTTGCTCCTTTGCCATGATGGGAGTGTGTTGCTGCAGAGCTTTGAAAAAAGCGCTGAAGGAAGTTAGAAATACCACTGAGAAATGGTGAGCTTGACACTCCTAAATCCTTTGACAGCCACTGGGAAAACTGCCCAGCATCAATACAGGCCCTGAATGCTCAAAGGACTTTGTCACTGAAAGAAGGACGCCTGCACTAGGATGTCATGCTGGTGCATCTCCATTGTAGAAAATACCAGCCAAAACGACCACACAGCGCAGCTCACTGAGGAAAGGGCAAAAAAGAAAACTCAACCTGTGCAAAGTTGTCTTTTCCTGTCTTAACTTCAGCAAACAAACTGGAGCCCATGCAGCATATTTATGCATTGGGATTTCTAGAGGGGGTAAGGCTTTTCCTTGTAGTAAGTCAGTCACAACAACAGCACCCCACCAGTGAGCTTGCATATGGGCTAAGTACTGTTCCAAGCAAGTACTTTTACTTAAGGGATGTTACGTGGGAGCACTTAGGAGCTGTCACCAGTAGAAGGATCCAATTTTGGGTCCTTAAAGGATTCTCAAAATGTGTTCTACATATGCTTCACCTTAAACTATTTGCCACAAAGCTTCTGCATAACTCTGCGTCTTGCAAATGAAGAGCAGTGTTTGCTAGGACATGTCTGACACCACCACTAAAATACTACATGCAGCCATTTTTACATTTCAGCAAAGATACTGGAAAGTTGGAGAGGAAGCAGAATTTTGCAGTTTGAGGAAGAAAAAAAATCTTGAACCAACAGGCTTAATTCGTATACTCTACTTAAATTACCAAAACAAAAATCAAAAGTTGACTTACGAATGGAATCATTTGATGTGGATAAAGTTCTGGGTATTGAAGATACATTTAACTACTGGAGAAAGATGTAATAAGACAGCAGCTGAGAGAAGAAGGGGGACAAATTTAAGTGAAAGAGAGTGCCACTTTTAACAGTGAAGGAGCTTAACCACTGCAACAAAACATCAGGGCAATGGTAGCATCACATCACTAGATAAGTTCAGGTCCAACTTGCATCTCTTTCTGATGAATTGTTTCTATTTCCCAGGGATTTCTGCTTGCAGTACAGGAGGACTACATACTGTTTTAAGGTCTTAAAATATGTTGGGGTGCAGACAAAATAACCTATGAATATGTTCTGAAATCAAAATGTTTGCACTGAGGATCCTTGCCAGGCTCCACAAGACCCCCAGATGCCATGACCTAAATCCTCCTAAAATGCTTAAGTCCTTAAGTATCCTGTCCTTCAGCTGACTGACATCTTGTCTCCATCACATACCCAACCTGAGCACATAGAGAGGGTGTCCTTACTAGAGGGGCAGTTTTCAACTGACAAAACAAAACCCCCTATCAGCAGCCATGATAGAGTCACACAGAAAGCTGGGTTTCAGCTGAAATGATCGCTTCATTTCTCTTGGGACAATACCTTAAATCGTTATTTTGCTAAAGCCATCGAGCAAATAAAATCCTTCTTCAGTTTGGAGTTGCAGGTTTTGGAGCCCAAATGCCTCAGGTTCCTTCAGCAAAGAAATGGGAGTCCATTGACCAGGCAAGTCAAACCCTGAAACTGGGCTCCTTGTCTGGCAGGTCACTCCTCACATTCACATCATTCTGTAATGGCCATAACTTTTGCTGCATGGCAGGGGATCTGTTTCCTTTCAGTGCACAAAGATAGTTAATTTTGGCAGGTAACCCTTGCTCTTCTCTGTCTAAATTCCAGCATGTCATGACTCCAGTGTGAGATGAACATAAGCAAAAGATTCATGTGCTGTTCAGCAGCTATTGCACCACATTATGAATTCACCATATTCATTTAAGCAGTGCATTCATATGCAGTGTGGGATGCAAGTGCTTTATGTATCACACCACATTTTTATCACATACCACTCAGTCTAATTCACTATCAGCAAAACAAACCTTTTGCAATATTTTCCCTTGTATCTATTTGGATATTGAATTTGGACAAATGGGAAGAGCTCCCTAAAGATGATCTCTAAATGATTGCAGCAGAAAGCATGATTAGGTTCATCTTTTGGAGTAGCATGAAATCATCTGCATGTGCTTAAGACTTCAGCAAGGTTTAAATACTTTGCTGGATAAAGATTAATGCATAAGTCAGACCTGCAATGAATCTGTCTTTCAGATTGCTACACCCTTGGCACATCAGCACTCTGGTCCCAGTCTGTAACTGCTGGCTGTATCCAAGTGCTAGATCTCTTTCCCACTGCCTGTATAAGACAATGCCAGGGAGGGTAAGTCCTGCTGGCTGATTTTAGTATAATAGAAGCTATTGAGTAAAGTTTCACCACAAACTGAAATGCTTTAAAGAAGTTTGGCACCCAAGCATTCAAAAAAAAAAAAGAAAAAAATCTGGAGGCTGATTGCAACATTCTGATAGATATCCAAGACACTTCCAAGTAATGAACAGTATAGGACAAATACTTGCACGTCAGTCCAAGTAATGGCATATGCAGATGTGACTGAAGTTTGACTCTATTATCTATGTCAAGCAAGAGTTTAACACCCACACCATTTTAAAGATATTATCCTCCTTCAGTGCTGCCTGCTACAGAAAATGTAGCAAATGTCTTCCAATTCATTTTTCCCCTAAAGGCTTGCAACAAATAAATAAACCTTATCCTATGATCATAGGAAAATTCAGTTTGGAAGGTATTTGAAGAGACCATTTACTTCTCATGATTCCCCTGTAACTAAGATTTCACTGCAGTAGCAAAGAAAGATATGTGGTCTATTTGTCTGAGCAAACCTAGGTCAAATCTTGGTTTTGCTATGATCTAGCAGAATGGCCTTGAGTTGGGCACCAGGAGACTGCTGCTTCAGGATTCAATACTGCTGCTGTGCAGCTTTGTGCAACCCTACCTTCTTTTTAATCCTTTTCGTGTCTTAATTGCACAGGAAGGTCTTGGAGGAAGAGGCTCTTTTCCAGGGTATTTGTGTTGTGTGTAGCATGATGTGGCTCCAGTTTCAGTCAGGGTTTGTAGATTGAATGATAAGCTTAGCACAAGAGTGAAGTGTTAGCAGCATCACATGGAGTCTGCAGCAGATACTGGAACTGAAACCTGATTTCCTGAAGCTTAGTGTCCACCTAATCAATAATGTCATCTCCTGTGGAATTTGCCTATTTTCATCAATAAAATACCAAGAGTTTCACAACAGTTCACTCATTACTCACTCTTTTTATAAGACTCGTAGCAGGTGTCTGAGTTGACTGAATCATTTAAAGATTCTGGTTATTATTTTTTCTAAACCCTAATTTTTTTTTGCCTGCATTGCAAAGTTGAAAGGCATCAATTTAAGTCTCTGCAATGAACCACTCCAAAGTATTTCTTTGAAGCAGCATCTCACAATGGGACTCATCTAACTATTGAGGATTTTTTTAACAGCAGCACGTTAATGATTTACCGAGTTATTTAGCAAAACCCCCATTGATTTGGCATGGCAGTGAGCTCTACAGCTAATGCTCATGCTAGCTTTTCTCCCTCCCAGGGTGTCATCAAAATGTTTAAACCTGCAAGCCAGATCTAGAGCCTGTGAATTGGTGCCTTCTCACAACTTAGGCCAGATATTCACTTGCTTTATATCATAGTAGAGCCACTCAGACATGCAGAAGATATCTCCACCCCAAGAATAGTTTTCAATGGAGTCAAATTAGGCATTTTGCAAAAAGAGGTTTTTTATTATGCTAATGGCCAGCATGCCTCATCCTAGGGAGAGTGTGGATTACTTAGCCCAGAGAAAAAATTGATGTTAGATTAAATGACAATTATTGTGCCTTCTGGCCTCAGTTAATTTAAAAAATTTCCTAGTTCATATGATTTCTCTTTGAGATTATAAAAAGTATGGTTTAGTATGCAGACGCAAGCCAGGCCTCTCAAATGGAAAGAAGGAATTTTAGTCTAATACATTATAATTTAGCAACTTAAATTGTTACATATTTTTCCACTTACTCTATTAGAAGTAGTAGCACTCAGGAGAGGTGGAGAGGAAAAGACATCTAAAAACAATAATTGTACTATTACTTCTAAAGAACTTGCATTTTTTTCCAGTGCACTTAGATCATAGAATCTTTTAGGTTGGAAAAGACCCTTAAGATCAAGATGCTCAGTTTGAAAAAGTTGATTCAGTTGCCAGAAAGAAAAGCTATGGGACCAAACTGTCATGGTCTGTTAATATACTATATATTTCTGCTAACCATCTGGCTGCTTTCAGTGCTTTTGCCACTCAGGGAAAATGTCATTGACAATCAATTTCAACAAATACCATATGCATGAAGGTTGGAGAACAAATGATATTTCAATATTACACATTGTAGAAGAGCTTCAAGTTCACCAGACCCTTCAATTTGTGGCTTTTTTGGTTTGTTTCTTTCCAGACTGTCTGCAGCCCAGCAGCTTGGTTTTCTACCTGTGGGTACTTGCTCAGCTGCTTAGGGAGAGATGCAGAGAGACTGAGGAGCCCCTGCTGAAGCCAGGACTTGTGAGACCACCTCACAAACATCAACTCTAGAGCACTGGCCACAGCCTGGGACTGAGACCCTATTTCCTACTCAGAGCATGGACAAGGGTAAGGACCAGAAAGATTTATATCAATCAACACCAGGGCTGCTAACCTTAGATTCAAGAGCTAGTTTGCACTTACTGAAGATTTAGTATACAAACACGGGATCCCTAAATACTTAAGTCCCTGAGGTTCCTTCCACAAGTATTCAGGCATGAGGGGAGGTTCTTTATAGCTACTCAGAACTTTTAAGGACAAGAATTAAGATTTTGATAAGCATTGGCCTAACAGGTTTATTTTTCAGTTAGCAAAGTATAGATTTTTTTTCTATAAAAACAACTCTGAAAAAAATCAGTAGAATCTCATTAATCTTTTCATTTGTTTGAAAGTTCAGATAGTAAATATTTGAATAGTGCTTCTAATTAGCTAACACAGTCATCTAGTCTTGCAAGTAGAACATATGGAAAATTTCTACTGAAGCTGAATGTTAATGGATGGAACTTTACAAGCAGTCATTATCTAATCCTCCTTCTATTTGACTAAACTGGAGTTTTACCACTTGCTTCAGAAAGAACAGATTTGGGCCAATTTTAAAATTCCTTGGCTATTAAGTACATAATAACTACCAGATTTGGACAAAGTTGCTGTCTCATTTTCAAGATGGCATGATAAGTATTGATATTTTTAAATACTAATTACAGTCACCCCCCTCTAGCACTTTTTAATAGGCACATTAAGCAGGATTGAATTGCTATTCAAGCCACTAAAAGATCTTACAAATTTGATCTTTTGAACCTCAGCTCAGCAGCAATGTGAATGGCATTGAAGGAATACACAGAATAAGTTCAGAAGCACTTCAAAAAAATATGACTGCACAACCTTTGGATTACAAATGCAGGTTCCTTAGTGGAAGTATACTAACTTTACAAATAAAATATTATCAGCCTGACTTCAGCAACTTCATGTATGTTAGCAACTTCATTTTTTCCGCATGTTTGGAACCTTATGTGCTGCAAAATGTGTCTTAGAACTGAAAAGACATTATCAGACAAGACATACAAATCACTTCCTCAATCAAAAGACCTTTTTCTGAAAAACTGATAATATTCCTCAACATTCATAAAAATATGTATACTCATTTCTACTAATGAGGGAATTGATTCTCCTACACTACTTATGAGCAATGTTCTTGGCAAGTTACAAACAGCACATTATCTGTAGATTTAATTTTTCATGGAAGTGTGTAATCAGCACTCCTCTTAAAGTGTGTTTTTTCAATGGAAAGTGCTCCAAGCACAGTTAGGCATTTTGTCTCCAGATAGGAAGGGTATGATTGTTAGAGCACCTGCAATGCCCTCAGAAGATTAAATATTAGCTGCATCTCACTTGTGCTAGCAACCAGAAATATTAACTCATTACAAAAATAAAGGAGTTTGAAAGCGCTGTGCATTTTTTGTACTGGCCTGTTATGTGTGCAGTGCCTTGGACAGGGCTGACTGCACTCACTGCAATTCTTTTCAATGAAAGATGCAGGGTGTCAGAAGAGATTTTTATTGAATAGTGTCTATAGGGACCTGTCCTGGAGCAGTTATCACCAGCCTGAAATAGCTCTGCTATAGATGTTAACATACCATAATAGCTGGGTTTCAGGTTTTCAGAGATTAAGCAAAACCTGGGCACCAGAGTCTTTTCCAAGACCCTTCTAGAGGAGTGGTCTCTCTAGTGCTTCTTTTGAAAGCAAAGCCCCTTTCCCCATGGCTTGTGACTGTTAACACAAGCTCAGTGAGCTAAAGAAGGCCTTTCCCAAAGTCAGGTTTTGAAGCTGGGGACACAGCACCTCACAAAACTGACTGCCAAGCTCCTAACAACTGCTCAGTGCTTTGGACAGCAAGAGAAAGGCACAGCTACAGTTAGGACAAGCCTACCTCTGAGCATGTCTCCCTCCATATTCACAGATCTCAGACATTATTTGGGTCAGATCTTTCAAAAGCCCAGGACTCTCCACCCCATATACCTTCTGGTTCTTCTGGAGAAATCTGACTATTTCTCTCCCTACCATAATTCACTTTCAATCTCCCTAATTCGGAGAGGGTTAGGCTGTGGGTTTATTTTCTCAGCTTCTGGGAATACAGACACTCACTCTCTGACCTTTTTCATCCTGTTGACTGCCATTTCAAATGCAGGAATCTCATCATGGGTTTCCTACTCACGTCTCCACACTAAGCCCCAAAGACCTCTTGTTGAGGAATGCTTTTTGGCCTTTACATGCATTTCTTCTTTGTATTGCCATGTGCATCTATCCGTCCTTCTAAACATGTCTATTAACTGACAGGCAGCTGTTACAGGAACATCCCTTGGCTGCATACATAGAAATTTGTAGTCTGTATATGGGACTGAAGCGTGGACAGCATCGCCTGGAAGTCTTGACAGCTGCCACCAGCTTCTTTTGTACAGTTCCTTAGCACAGCACCTTATTCCATAATATTCTCATTAGCATTAGTGTCTTATTGCACAGAGCAAAACAAGACAGCTCTGTTTGCTTATCCATACTGCCTAGTGGCTAAAATGATTGTGTTTCCTTTTTTTCTTTTTTAGCCACATCAGTGTTCACTAAAGCAGAAATAAGGATTAATTTAGTGAAAGCACAATATTAAATAAGCTCTTCTGGTGAGTAGACATTACACACCGAAATATGGGGAACATGGAATTAAAACCAACACACAACCCAGATGCCCCACTTCACTTATCAGCAGTGCAGCTTCCGAAGAGTATTCTTGGCTTTCAGACACCTAAGAAGCAGATTTTGATAAATAGATGAACACCAGGCAAGCAGAGGAAACACTACCATGCTGCCAAGTTAGCTGATAAAGAGCACTGCTGGTGAGCACTCCTCCTTAAAGCGTTTCAGTGTTGGATCTACACTGGAGGTTACTACAGCATAACGCTGGTAGAATAATCTGATAATAAATGTAAGTTCAGAACTTTTTGCAACTGCATCTGAAATCCCATAATTACAAGTCTGGATTGTGGGTCATTACCACCTGTGGCACTCAGGTTTTCTTTATGTCCCTGAAAGATAGAAACATCTTTTACTTAATAAAGAAGTGCTTAAAAGACTTATTCCTGCTTTTTTAGCCCCTTTAGTTTTGGCAGTCTGAATCATGAACTGTAATACCAGTAATTTCACCTATGGCAGGTGCTAAGCCAGAACCATAATCACTTTCCATTTGGAGTAAATTAAAAATAGCAAGTCCAGTATAGAGCAGTTGCTGTAGTGTGTGGTTTCTGAAATATAAGATTATATTCTGTCTTTGGAAGCTGAAGTCTAAACTCAGTGCGGTTTCCAAAGTTCTGACTGTATTATACAGTTTTTAAATCTAAATATGTGATTCTGAAGTAAGTGTTCATACAAAACCCCAACAACAAAACTCCAGAGATCTGATAAACACAAATTTAACAAAATGTGCCAGAGAAGAAATGTTGTTCATTGTGAGCATTTCAGCTATATAAAAAAAGTGATATTTTTAAAACAGCTACAGAGAGGATAACTCTAAACCAGCTCCTCTGAGATTTATTGTTCAAATTGTGAATAGGACTAGGGGCCCGTGTGAAAAGGAAAAATGCTAGATGGAGAACTGATAAAACACTTTCCGCATTACTAATCTGCAGAGCTCTACCATCAGATGTCTGTGGGAGATACCATAGAAGCATTCAAAATAGCAGCGTTTGTTTTGATACAAAACATTACCAGTGTTTAGGAAATAGGTTAGGTAAATGAAGTTACTTTAGAAGATAAGTAAACAGATATTAAGACATGGAGGTAGAACTTTCTTTATAGACAACTTTCTTGCACGATGCTTACACCTCCCCCTGAAGCATCCAGTGCTGACTACCACTGCAGATAGTAAAGACTTAGCTGCGATCTTAACTTTATCCAGTCCAAAGCTGACACTCCTGAAGTCACATGCAGCTGTTGCATTCAACAAAAGGATCAGACTTCATTAAACATTTGTTTGTAACAGAAAATCTAAGAATCTGTCTTTGATCATTTAGAATAAACTCTTAGAGGTTTGCATTTCAAAAACTCACCTTCGTGTTGCATCTATGTTTGCCCTTGATTTACTCCTAGTTATACAGGGTATGCAGGATCAGAGTTCTTATTTTTTTATGCCCTCCTCCACGAAAGCAGAAAGTAGTAACTGACCTGGTCACATACTGAAAACACATTGAGATAGCTTTAAAATCCTGCTTTGTGAAAGAGAAGTTGCCTGAAAAATCAGGTGCTAGACTAGGTGGCAACCCCATAACTGCTGAGACCTGAACACAGGAAAAGAGCAAGGCACACCCCAGCCAGTCACACCTGTGACAATGCCTTGCATTTTGGTTTACAGCTGTGAAAGTGTAGAGGCATATGCTTGCTCCTCCCCATTTTAAAAGCTTATTGTGGACGCACTGAGTTTTGCAGAAATGTCTCCACTAAGTCAAGAGCCAAATGCCTGGCAAAGCAGGGGCCATACAGTTTCCATGGGTACAGATCAAGTGAAAGGTTTCCTCAAGCAGTTACTTTTCATTTAGCTGATGCTCAAGGTGACACCAAGAATCCAACCAAGTATTGAGTGAGAAGCGGACATCAGTGTCGAGCAATTGCTGAAAACAAATTACACTTGAAATCCAGACAACTTCAATTCAGGCTGTATTTCCAGCTGCAAAGCCTTGGCAGGGAGACACAGCTAGATGTGAGCCTCGAGCAACTTGGCTGGGGATGCTGGGCAAATTAAACAGGGTGGACACACAACGTGTGCAAGCAGGCGGCCCTGGCCTCAACCCAGCAACAAAGATCCACACAAAACTGAAGGGGATGGAAGAAAGGGGCATGAAACGAGACATAGGGGGCAAACCCTGCCTTCTTAGGGTACCACACAGGCATTTGTAGCCCACAGGATCAATCTTAAAAGAGTGAAATCAAATAAGTCCTTGTTCCCAGGACAGCACCAGTGCTCCTGATGTAATCTACTGTTCATTCTCTAATCTACCCCTCCTCAGTCAACATAAGGAATTAGGAGCCACCCTTGAAAGTGAGCCATTTACAGGAAGAGAGACCATTTTGTCCAACTGATTTATATTTGTGATTTAGAAGAAGCTTCTCCTCCCATCACACTTCAACCTCTCTAAAATAAAAAGTTATCAGGTGAAGTTTCTTTCAGTTGCCAAATAGGTTTGCAAAATATCAAGCTAAATTACAGATGGAAAACTCTTGCTGAAGGAGGAACTGCTGCAGTTGTCCTTCTTTGTGCTGTACTTTATTCATTTTCAGGCCTATTAGCAGCCCTCATCTTTCATTCCCGTTCCTTCTTTTCACCCCATTACAATACTTCTGCTTTGTTAAATGTCTGTGAATGAAAAGCAAATCCACTAGTCAGAATCAGAAGACAGATTCAGACCCTTGTGAGCAAAATGGGCAGTTTAAGCAACAGCTTGCCTTTGCCATTTGTTTTTTGAGCACTGCTAGCTTTTTCCCCCCATCCTAGGTAAGAGACTGGACTGAAGGAACCCAGCTCAGCCAGTCTTGCTTGTCCATCTGGGAAGGATTTGGGAGGGGCTGGCCTCTGGAGGATGCCTTTTCACAGGAGGTGTTCGCCCCACAACAGCGCCCACTGTCTAAGCGGCATTCCTGTCTCTGATGTCTCACACCAGATGCTCGCAATGAATATGCCAAGCTTTTCCTCTCAGTCCCTCTGTGTCATCCCTACAAGTTAGCTGTCTCCTTTGTTCTCCCTTACTAGTTTGCCAGAAAAGTAGCTTGCAGCTTCTGTAGCCTTTAGAAAACAAAAACTTTGCAGGACCTCAATTCAGTGTCCTGAAGAGTTTCAGTGAGCAAAGACAAAACCCCTAAAGAGTAAGTCCTTTAAAAAAAAAAAAAAAAATCCCCTCTCTAGTTTAAACAGTGGAAAGACTTTACTTACAAATGTTTGCTAGTGAGTAAACAAAACCAGAGGAAAAAGCAAGAGAAATTAAAAAGAACATTCTGTAGGATTTAATAGGCAAGTGTCTATCTATCTTGCAATCGTCATTTTCTCCTTTCTCTACAAGATCATCTCAGCTCAATCAAACTAACCAGTCTGCAAATCTAATTTGAATTCTTAAAAGCAACTCTAATTTATCATGTTCCTCTCTGAGGTCAAATCTATTCTGTATTATTTTTCAAAGTTTTCCAGCATGATAAGTACTGTAGCTGCATAATAAAAGGAATACAATTCTTTCTTTATGAAAAATTTCCTTGAAAAAGAAAACAACTCCGCATTGCTGTAGTTATTATGAATTTCAGCTTTTATAAAGCACATTGGTGTGTTCATCAGTTTTCACAAGAGCCTTGTACTCCTTGCAACTGGCAGACATTCCATTATATATATGAACACATACACACACACACACACATATATATGTAATGCTCTGAGAAGATAAATCAATTCAAAAGATGCCAAAGTGCAGCAAACTTGAGAATTATATCTTCCTAATACCAGTGCTTTGCTAAAACCTATCTTTAAGTGAACAGTAGTTGATGGACTTTGCAGGACTATAGGACAGCTTAGGCCTCTTAATTACTAAATATCAGTATTAGTTTCAAGTATGGCTACTACACTGCTAAATGAAAAATTGGAAAGCCCAGAAAATACAGCCAAAGAAATAGCAGATGAGTTTAATGCTTTTAGCTATACACAGGAAGCACAAATTTCAAATTGCAGATCTAGCTCTCTAAGGATGATCTAACTCTCAAGGGATGGAGAATTCCCTGCAGACACAGAAACGACATGCTATGGAGCAGCATCACATCTCAGGTATTGGCTGCAATTTTCTGGAAAGCCTGAGTGAGGCAGTTTTAACTACCACTGAAATTAAATACATACAGATAATTTCAATTTCTTTAATAAGCAGGTGTACAGAGCCACTAATCCCAGAATGGTTAAGGTTGATAGGGACCACTGGAGGTCATCTAGTCCAACCTCTTTACTCCTGCAGGATCCCCTAGAGCATGTTGCTCAGGATTGTGCCCAGAAAACTTTTTATTTTCTCCAGAGAAGGCAATTCCACAAACTCAAGTCAGTAGTGCTAGAACCTTGATACCATATTGCTCCACAGTAAACATTTGGTTTCATTGTGGAGTTACTTCTATTCTTTTCACTGGTCCATTTTTTAACTTTTGACATAATATGGAACTCTTGGGACTTACAGAACTCAAAAACGGGAAAAATAAGCTAAATTTCTTTTGAGTAGTTCATTGTAACAGCACTGCAGGATGGTGCAGAAAGAAAGGCAATGCTTTGTTCTAACAGACATGACAGTAGTTGCTTCCTAATGACAGAGGGATCTACTGCTCTTTCTGAGAGCATGTGGGATATTATTACACCCATCTTCATGCCAGCACTGTACATTATCCACTCAAGGTCTTAGACTAGAGCTGTTTTGAAATAAAGTTAGATTTGAGCTTGGTGACTGGATCTAAGCAGCACAGCAAAACTTTTCTTTGTCAGGAAAGGTGCTACTCTTCAAACAGCATTTCTCTTACAGTATTTAAAGCTGCTTGCAATGTTAGACTGAATCCTGAGGGAGGCAGGCCAACAGGGAAAACACAGGCAAGATGCTTAAACATAAAACTGCACAACAATGCAGCCCACAGCCTACAACTGGTCTCAGCTGTATTCAAAATACCACCAGCACTGCCAGAGCCTGGTGCTTGACAAAGGTTCATTTCCCAGCAGGCATAAACACGCACCTGCAGGTATGATCTTTTGTACCAGGCTTAAGAAATAGGCTGTGACCATCCAGCTCCCACAGGCACATATTCATAAACCTGCACACTGAGTTTCAGTCAAACATCTACCCACCAAGTCCCAGTTTGGTAGACGAACAACTGATGTGGAGACTTCCATTTCTAGAGGCTTTGGAAAACCTGGAGCTGATTTATTCTCTGAGGTGTTGGGTGACTACAGGGCAGGCAAGAAGAAAGGTCTTTGTGTCTAAGGCACAAGACTTGCTTTTAGTGGTGCCCCACGGCAAACTTGGTCCAGAGGTTAATGGATGAAGGACAACTAATGAAGCCCTGCACCAGTTTTTACACCGGCTCTCAGGCTTTTAAGTTCAGCAACCCTTTGTGGTTATGCTTTTCCCACCCTTTTTAAAAGTTGGGAGCACTTCAAAATTCTCCAACAGTAAAATGTGGAGCGCAAGGAAAAGAAATCCAACTGCAGCTCTCATTTTAACAGCCTGTAAGGGACATACTGAAAGCCCTCCAGGCACAGTTTCCACACTAAGTCCCAGAACTCAACTGTCAACATTCAGGCTTGCTCATGCAGACAGGTTTCCCTGTTGGCAAACAGGATGCCAAGGAAAGGGGACTGGTTTCCTAGCCAACAGTATTCTCTAAGCCAGCGTTTACCTGGTGTCTTTAGAGCAATGCCACAGTCAGAGACAAATGCAGTCGAGCTCTGTTCTCAAGATTTTCCCCAGTTTATTCAGTATACCCAAGACAACATGAAAATGGAAACAGTCCATCCTCCCCAAAACTTACACCTCCCCCACGCCTCCCTCAAGCGAAACTGTCAGAGAAGCGCCTTGAGTTAGGAAACCATTCCTGTTACTGCTTGCCTTGCTCCTTGCTTAGGAGTATGGACACGGGCATTCACATGCTTTCCTGAATAGGGATGGTTTCTCTCAACCAGGTGCCTCATCCTGCTGCTTTCTTCAGCAGAGCCTTTGTTTTGTGTCTTTCCAGTTTTGACAAGTAGTTCACTCAAACAGGCAGATTTTCCACATCAGATGAAAACAGGATCTCCCACATCAGAGTTCCAAACTTGCTCCATAACCAGAATACAACAGAAAGTACTGAAATATGGAGTAAAGACTTAACACCATTTTGGAGACAACAGTGTGGAACAAGCGATTCTATTCCCCTCCCCCAGGAATGAGACTGATGATTTATGTAACAAAATTATGAATCACTGATATCTTTTTGTTGTACCAGTGTATAATTATTCCTCAAATCATCTCCCTCCATTTGATCATGGACATTTGGACACCTTTTGACACATCTGAAGGCAAATATATACCAAGAGATGGCATAAGCCTGCCTAATAAAATACTGCTTTTTACAATAGTCACAACAAGGGAATTATAGGCTGTTATTTCGTATTTGTTGACCAGAATGTCTTTTAACTACTTACTGTTTATTTAAAAAACAATAATCCTTCATTTTAGAGATGCACAGAGCAAATAAGTGGACTTGTTTTTCTGAAAAGAAAATTGCCCTGCAGATGTAGATGGTCATGCAACCAGTCTGGGGTGACAGCTGGTATTTAAATGGAAAATTAATTCTTCTCAGTCTGTCAAAGCAGGGACCTCATCTTCCAAAGGAAGTGTGAGATTGTTTAAGACCCTGCATATCACAAAGCCACTGACAGGAAGAAGAAATGAGTGAGGTGAAACTAGAAATCCTCTTTCCCTATGAAAGCTGCAGCTCCCTTGCAAGCCCTGCTCCCTCCTCTCTGGGGTGGGGGGTGTTCGCTCTGCAGGTTAGCAGAGGAGTACCATTCATGTAATGACGGTGACAGTCCAACAAATCCTAGGCAGACAATGTCTAACTGACAAGGAAGGCTCACACTTGGCTCCTGCTCACACTCACCCTGGAGTGTACTTCCATAGCCTACTTTTAAGCCCTGAGATGTATCTGCAAAGACGAGAGAATGAGGCTGGTCAGAATCATGATTGCTCCCCACTGTGTGAATGCCAGTGCCTTATTTCACTACAGAGCACAGCTTATCCCCTACTACATCCCCCACCTTGCTTCCAGGGGGCTGCTCAGTCACTGCTCCTGCTGGGTGCCAAGGGAAACCAAAACCATTGTGTGCACTCTTCTGTGCATCCCATGTTCAGTTCCACTACCTTTCCCTGCCTGCTCCTGGCCATCAAGGTCTACCTTGTACACAGTCACTGCACAGCATAGCAGGACACCCCAGAACTAAATTTCTGACAGCATTTGGGGAGGTCATTCATACTGCATGTACCAAAGAAAGATGGTCTATATGGAATTTTTTTAATTCTTGGACCATACGTATTTGTGATACTATGCTCAGGTTCTCTGCCTGAGGAGTGTTTTGATAGCCAAGGCAGTTTGTTCTGTTTCAGAAAGAATTCAAAGCAGAATTATTTTAAAAGATAATAAAGGTCAGTGTTGGGACAGCCTTCAGCTGAAATACATCAGTTTGTTCCATGTGTTTCCAGGCAGGGACTCCCATGTATTTTAAGAGCTTCTCAAATAGCTATATGATCATCTTCAAATCACGACCCTTTATATTTCTGTAGGCCAGATAAACCTCCACACTGTAGTCCCTGATGTTGCCCCCATCCTTCCACAGCCCCATGATACCAAAAAGTACCACCAACCAAATTAGAAATCAACATAAGGTCCAGAGGAAATTAGGGCTTATGGCTGGACTGCAGCCAGCTTGAGAGAAGTCTCACCAGAAGCACCTAGCAGAGCTGGGAAGCAGGCATTAGGCACACATATACTGATACATGTGTGGTAACACTATATTGCACCACCCCTCCCCTTTACTAAAATATTCCATTTACTTTGTCTTCAGGCTCTATGCTTTGCCACACTGGGATTTTCACCAGGAAAGGAGCCTATGAACATACACACACACATACATATATAGGAGCCATGCAGGTGAACACAGCTGATTTTAAAAGCACACTACACAGCACACAGCTTTAACTTGTCAAAAGTCCACCGTAGACCATGCTTCATGCTCCTGCCAAAACGATGATCTGGATGCAGATCAGGGGCTCTGACTGCAGATGTTAGGAGGGCACCATTCCTAACAGATGCATAATCTGATTAAATATGAAATGCAATGATATTGTCAAAGCCCATTAATCACTCTTTCAAGACACATTAACGTAGGCTTAAGTGACAGCTGTGATGATTTTACTGTCTCTACAGGTACTGTTGCTCATCAAAGTTACCCACTGGGTTTCAAAGAAGAAAAGGTATTCAGTATGCAGAATATTCTTCAGTGCACAGTACAGATATTGCTTTCATGAAAAGTGTTGGTATTACTTATGTTCCTCCATCTTTCTCTAGATTATTATCTGATTTCTATGTACCCTTCCTAATCTGCACCTTGTGCAAAAATGGTGATAACTTACCAAAAATACATGGAATTTAGAACAAAGCAGCAAGCATGGCGGATCCCTAAGAGAGGAGCACAGCAGTAAGAAGAATTCACAGGGCTGCTGTGTCAACTGAGATGGCCTCTCCTTTAACAGAGGCATCCAAATATCTAGCTTCTTGGCCTGGGAATGAAGTCTGCATGCACTCCCTTATTTTATCTCAGTGGGTTGAAAAGAGACAGGCCATGAATCCATCTTGCATCCATGCAAACTTCCTTTATTCTGGTCTTTCATGCCTTTGATGCATCTACCACTATAAACCATCCATTGACAAAGTTATGTGCACATTTATGCACAACTAGAATTTATTTCTACATCTGTTTTTAGCCTTTTTTTAGCTTCATTTGTTTGGTTCCAGCCTCATTATAGGACCTTCTAGACCTTTGAAGTAGTTACTTTGAATTCAGTGTAGGAGAAACAGCACGTCCCTGGACCACTAGACACTAAGAATGTCAACAGGAGACAGCATTTGCAAACAGTTGAGGGATCAGGTCCAACTGCTTGGCACAGTAGGGGCATGCCCATTTACTTTAAGAGTTTGGCCATGACAAGCTGCCCAAGAGCAATGGCTCATTTACAGAAATGACCAACTGTGTTGTGGAAAGGGCAATAAAGGCTAGTGTTTGTTCACAAAGCAAAAAATTTTGCCAAATTCAACAGTAATAAAGTCTAGTGGCTACAATTAAATTAGCATACCAGACTTTCCCAAGAAGATGATGACAAATAAAAAAGCACAGGACGATAATACGAAGATGTGCCATGTCACAGCAAGGACTAATGTTCCATGGCAGGCAGTGGCCAGGCATGGATAGCTCCAAACATAAGGGGTTAAAACTGAAAAGTTATCACTTCCTGGACCACTGGAAATTTGTTTTCCAATCCTGTGCCAGAGGAAACATCTCTGTTTAATCTCCTGCAATGTCTTTTTATTGCACTAATTTGTCCAGTCACACTTCGAGCCCATACAAGCTTTCTGCATGTCCAGTATCCTGTGGCAAATACATCAACAGCTTAACAACCTGCTGCATGACAGATTACATCATTTAACTTTCCCTTAACTTTTACCTACTAGCCACCTACTAGGTTACCACAATGCCTTGAAGCACTAATGCTAGAAGAGGCAACATCTCACCCTTATTTTCATTCACCATATAATTCATTACTATGTACCTGTCATATATCCAGTCATTTTTCGAATGTTTAGTCATTGCTCAGTTATGAAAAATACTCCATCATTTTTGTTTCTCTTATTTCCGTTGTACTTCTCTCCTTCCCCCCACCTCAGCCATCTTGTCAATCTTGGCCTCCATTCTGCAATTTACAGGATCAAATAGAGGATAAATTAGAAGCCTGAGAGTTTCAGAGAGGACCAAGATTGGCACAGCAGTCCGTCGTGTATTGTTGATCAAAGAAATTCAGTTTATATTGAAACTCTTCAAAGCAGGGATTTTTACTATGTATTTACACAGTACTTGTCTCAGCAGGACCTTGCCTTATCTAGGACTCAAGGGTGTTGTTCAAACAAATAATTAATAAACAGCTCAGATAGGTAAAACAGTGCTAGATAGGCATTTAAGGAGAATAAACACTTGTAGTTGTGGGCTTTCAGGCATGCTAAAACAAACATGGTGGTGATAAGTGAAGGAAAGGACACAAGCACATTTTGTAAAGTGGCATGGAAAGGGCTTTTGTGTTTGAGATGTTTCAGGTCAGCTGCACATAAATACATATACACACATAACTGGCATACATGTAGATCAGCATGTATGAAGACAGCAGTATTTTATACCATGTAGGTTGGACAAAACCTTTATTAAAAAAACCCCATCTTTCTGCGCTGCCTCTTGAATTAGCAAGACCATAAAGGCTTGAGAGAGGCAGCACTACACAGTAGTGTTAGAAACAGGCTGGAGAGGCTTTTCTTAGGTTGACACTGATGCATTGACAAGTTAATGGGGACCAAGAACATCCACATTAGCCTTATGGATTTATGAGAGGATCACTAAAGTGAAAACTAACAAACCCTGCCGTACAAAAGCTTAGCAATATTCTCTTTATACCTAACTCATTGTAATCTAAGATCCTGTTTGCCTACATGATCAGAAACAACATTCCGGACTGTGGTTCAAACCACTATAGAAACTGTTACCTGACACACCACAGCCTGAAGAATTCCTAACACCACCTCCTCAGCAAACACCTCTAATGGTGTCCCACAAAAGCAGAACAGAAATCCATGTAACAGAGCAGCTAGAAGTAAAATAAAGCCACTGAATACGAAAAAATATATATATAATGGAAACAGCATTCTAGAAAAATTGGGATTTTTTTTTTCTTAGAAAGGATCCATTGGGAAATACTGACAGAAATCTTCTTTCTAGTCTACAATCTGAGCCATGGTCATGATTCACTCGAACTGTTCTTGTACAATTTTGTCTTCCAAGTTGGAATGTGCAGGGTGGAAGTCTCCTGAACAAGTGTTTGCAAAAACTCAGAGTAATGTCTGTTACTTCTAAGCAGAGGCTGACATCCTGAAAGGCACTATACCTGAAGTTTTAATAAGAAATGCTGGCCACAGGTGGAACTGAGAATATTGAGTTGTCTATGCATAGACAGTTGCTTAAATAATACATTTTAGTACCCATGAGGCTTCTTCTCCAGACCCTTCACCATCCTCGTGGCCTCCTTTGGATGCTCTCTAGCAGCTTAATGCCTTTTTTATATCATGGCACACAAAACTGCCCCAGCACTCGAGGTGAGGCCGCCCCAGTGCAGAGCAGAGGGGACAATCCCCTCCCTTGCCCGGCTGGCGATGCTGTGCCTGATGCCCCCCAGGGCATGCTTGGCCCTCCTGGCTGCCAAGGCGCAATGACTCACATTCAGCTTGCCATCAACCAGGACCCCCAGGTCCCTGTCTGTGGGACTGCATCCAAGGTATTAATGAAGATGTTGAAGAGAACTGGGATGAGGATGGAGCCCTGCAGAACCCCACTAGTGACTGGCCACCAGCCTGCTGTTAGCCCATTCACTCTAACCTTTTGTGCCTAACCATTATAAGCCATGTGTTACAATCTGTAAAGTTAGTACGGGAATTTGGAGCTTTCTGATCTCCATCTCAAGCCAAAAGTCACTGTAATGGTAAAAGACTAGCACTCTTTCAGGCTCTGGATCACGCACTAACAATGCCATTTATTTGCACGTTTATTCAAAGGGGCTTTCAATGACGGTTCAATACCAAGGAACACTCAAATAGATGTATTTTCCCTCTCTCTATCTTCCCATTTCTTAAAAGCACAACCCCCTTCCACTGCAGAAGGTAGGGACACAAACATACCATATTAGAATACTAACTTTGTCCTTCATCAGGCCACTGTAGTCTTGCAAGGGGCTAGAAGAAACATCTATACGTCTATGTGTGAGCCCTCTTGCCTTGTTGCCACCTCTGTGCAGGGATCACCAGAAAAAATATTTTATTGAAAAATAAGGCATACCCCTAGCACAGCTCAGGATAATGGCACTGTGAATAGCACAGCTTGAGAATGAGCCAAAGCATACTCAGAGACTGCCAGTCTTTTCTCAAGCATCCTTAACAGCCCAAATGACTGAAGGAGATGATCATGGTAAAGAAAATATATTGGAAAGCCAGCGATAACACCACTTCCCACCGTTCCCAGTCATGGAAGAGTCATTCCATTATGCTAGCAGCTCCTAAGGCATCCTTCAAGAGTGGAACCTGTGGAAGGTTTTTCTCCTTTTTCCATGTATTTACACACCCAGTTCCAAGAACTGACATGTAACCATACTTCTTTCGCAAGGAGAATTATCTAGGCTCCCAGTGTCCTTTGCAAAAACACATCTAAGAGGTTCAGCCTGTGAACTGTAGCACTGCTATTCTGGCAGGGACCATCTCCTCATGGTACAGTAGTCAGTACCCAGTTGAGGGATGACTCAAAACACTCACTGCTTTTGGGTGATTCACCCAGTCAGGAGGTGACTCATTCCATGAGGGCAGTGATTTAACTCCCTCATGGATCTCCAACTCTAAAGCAAGCCTTTAGCAGCTGCATCCATCCTGAACACAACTCACAAGCTGAAAAAAATTCACCAGCATGGGTACTTTGATTTTCATTCACCCTCCTGGAACTCACTAGTCACTACTCAAACACCAAGGATCACGGAATCCAAGGCATACACCAGTTAGCCTGTTTTCTTGTAGAGACAGCAAGTTCCCAAATAAAAACAGAAGCCTCATTGAAGTGAGAAGTTTTATGCACTTGCAAACATTCACCATGCTGTAGCACGGGGAAAAGGGCTGGCAGAAGAGCAGGAAGCAATGTTACATTTAACAGATCCATACCGGCTTGCACCTCAGCAAAAAACCTCTTCCACAGCAGGAGGCTGCTAAAAACTTCAGCAAGTTCAAGACATAGCAATGAAAACAAGACAGTATTTTCTTCCCACCAAGAGAAATACTGACAGGATCAAAGTATTATGAAAACCTCTGCATCGTAGCGCGGAAAACAAGAACATCCAGGAACAGCTGAAGCTAACCTGTTCATATAGTGAATCCCACTGGAAGTGTTTTTCTGGCCATTTTAAACCATACACCTGCTCTGGGATCAACTTGCAACAAGCTGAAAAGGAGGGAAGGTGCTGCCAACATCACCGGGGTGCAGAACAGCCCAGAGCTGCTATTTCTCCATTGCACCTTACTGAACCATATTTTGGGATCTCACATTGACTGCCCATCAAGTCCGAGGATTTCGGCTAACTTTTATGAAAGCAATTTATTGGCTGGATTTGGACATACCTAAAACATTTCAGGGAACCTGTGTGACTGATGCACAGCATGAGAAAATTACTCAGTTCTTATTCACCCCATATCAAGATGAATGCATGTAAGGTTTGCAACAGGAGCTATCCTTCAAATATCAAATTTAACACATAACTGTCACAGAAAAACAAATAGCCCACACAGCATAATCTACTGCGATAGCTAAAATCTGCTTAAAAGCAGGACAAGAGTTGGAATAAAATCTGTGCCAATTGCTGGCATTGGCAGAGTACAGTTCCTGGAATAACATTGCATAAGCAGGAGAATTACTCACAGAAGATAACATGGTCTGAATTCTTATTATTCTGGAATTTGCTGAAACACACAACTTGGAGAGGAGAAGCCAGGCTGTTGATGTGTGTGACAATAGTTGGGAACATTGTCTGTATTTCAGAGACAACATGCTGTCCCTTTCAATAGCATCAGCTCCATATCTCCATATAATCACTCTAGTTTAAAATTAGAACAGGAGCCTGTGGCCAGAGAGTTTTAACTCTTCTGCAGCACTTAAACAGTCAATATTTGGAAGAAAAAAAAAAACTGATCAGGTGATCCATAGTGCATGCACTTTGCTAGCTGTCAGGAGGTTAATGGTGTGCCTCAGGCACAAGGCTAAATTAGGATGTGAACACCTTAATCTACAGTTGCAAATGCTGACAGCAATGGCACTTCATCAACTATTTTTGCAGTCTTATTTGCTGCATATCTCCCTGATTTCTCAAGCCCCTGCCACCAACCCTCCCTCATCTCCACATAAATTAGCTAAATGACCTCTTGTAGCCTGCTTGAAATGAAAATTGTCATCTGAGGGAGAAAATAGCTGTTCTAAATGTTTGCAGAGAATGGAGAGGGTGTTGAGGATTGCAAGCTTTTCTGCAATACAAAACCTTCAAAAAGTCATGTGCCAGAAATTAGTCTTATCTGATATTCAGAGCCAAGTAATGAATAATTTTCCCTCAT